>OZ025259.1:22128533-22363014 GCA_964019135.1 Arenicola marina | reverse complement strand
AGGTAAGTGCAATAATTGTCAGCCATAACCTGGCAGAAGGAGAGGTTGGCATGCCGTGGGATTTGAGAGGCTGTTGAACCGGCTGCTTGCGGCCGCCCTCTCAGTACTAAACCGCGGGGCTCCTCGGCCAAGGTCCCTGACCACTCCACTGCCCTGGGTCGTTTCCCTGGTGACGGGCACGCCGGACAGGTGCCGCCTTGGACATATCGGTCACAGCCCTGTGTGAGGGAGGTGGGCGGTGTGAGGGTGTGGGGGAGGGACAGTGCGAGGGTGTGAGGGAGGGACGATGCGGGAGTGGACACACGCGCGTGGGAAAGCGTTGCCGCTGACCTCTGACCCCAAGTCTGCCCAGCCTTAAAATGGCTGGTCATAGATCAGGGGCAGCCCGACCCGGGCCAGCCCCTGAGAGTCTTGGGGGTTAACCACGAGGAAGATTGGTGGCAGACATCCATTGCCATTCATTCCCAACCAACCTCTGTCCCGTACCCGTTCCCCCGTCATGTGACCTCTCCCCCCACCAGTCCTCCCTCCCTCCCCCCCCCCCTTTCACTTCCCCTTTACCACCGGCTTTCCCCGACCTTTCCTCGGCCGGGAACCTTGAGGCCGGATCCAGAAGTGCACCTTATTCGGCGGCACGGAGGCCACTTCCGGGGGTGGTTGGTTCGTGACCACCGGTCATCGCCGCCCCCCCCCCCCCCACCCCACCCCCCACTGGCCAGGCGCATCGATAGTGGACCTTAACACGGCGCTAACCCCTGATTTACTGTAGGGACCACGCTAGAACAAAATGCGCAGTTATCGATCGCCGCAGGTCGTTGAATCCTTGATATACGTGGCAATAAAAGATAAGGGTCACGTGACTTTCACGCTGGTAGTAATCGCACTTTATGGGGTTCGGATTTTCTGGAACATTCCTTGACTTCTCATTCCTTGACTTCTGTCCTGTCTTTTTTGCCTATTCTTGCCAATGACAGATGTGTCCGCTTTGTGTCGCACATATGAGACCATAGATCTCGGTCGCCATATGAGTGAAGAGTGAAGAGTATGCATTCCAAGTGTTAGCGAGATCACTTCACCAGTTGCGCATTGCAGGACTCTTGGACGGTAATAATATATGACATATTGTAAGACCATATCAACACTTATATATAAACAAGTGTCGTCGGGTTTGTGCTGCGACGTGTGTCCGTTTGCCTTGAGGAAGCCACGTGGAGCGGACCCGAGAAACGTTAGCGACACGCCAGAAAAGCATCACCCCGTGTTTTTTTTATTCTGTTTTTACCTCCATGTTTTATCGCGAGTGCATGTAATTATTACGTTCCAGGTGACGACCGCCTTATGCATTAGCTTATGACGAGCATCACGACATGAACCGGACTTAATTAATTTACGAGAGCCCCCCCCCCCCTAAGTCGCCTGGCGCTGTACAAGAAGTAAGTGTCAATGATGGAGGGCAGGGCGCCGTGGCGAGAAAGCGGCCGTTTCGGGTTAATACGGTAACAGCAAAGATTAAAGAATGGTTGGGTGCGAATGGCGAGAAAACAGCTGTTACGGCTAATACGGTAACAGCCCGCGCCATGACCTCGCTAGTTTCCCTCCCCTAAACAAGTACTTTGCATGCAAAGTAAAACGCTCGTAAAGCTCGGACATTGGTACTGCGGCCTGGAAAACTGGGGTCAAACTCTTTGGCTTTGTCGTGACCCCCTCTGCACCCCTCCCCCCCCCCCCACAGGATGCCGTCTGGGCTTTCATCTCCCCGCCCCCCGCCCCCCTTCCCCCAGAGGGGTGTACCACGTTATTCCTCCTATGGGTGTGGTCAGGGGCGCCCCTCCCAAACTACTACTTTCAACATTTTTATGGAGTGGTCGTGTCCCGTGGCCAGGCCAGCCTGATTGGGCTATGGGGCCTCAGCCTCTAACACCCATTGCAGACCACCACCCCCGCCCCACATATCCCTCCGGACCCACCCTGCCCCGCCCGCCTTGTTATGCCTTCACCACCCCCCCACCCCGGCACATCCCCTCTTCCCCGCCCCACATATCCCTTCCTGACCCACCCTGCCCCACCCCGCCTTATTATTCCTTCACCACCGCCCCACCCCCCCCCCCCCCGGCACATCCTCACTACCCGCGCCACATGTTCCTCTTCCTCCTGACCCACCCGCCTTGTTATTCCTGACCCCCTCCCCCCCCCCCCCCGGCACATCCCCTCTCCCCCGCGCCAAATATCCATCCTGACCCACCCTGCCCCGCCCGCCTTGTTATGCCTTTACCACCACACCCCCTAGGCACACCCCTCTCCCCCGCGCCACATATACATCCTGACCCACCCTGCCCCACCCCGCCCTGTTATTCCTTCCCTCCGGGCTCTCTGTTTTCGCTGACCGGCCACGGCCACGGTGTTTACAATCCGCCTCACCACAGCCTCCTGCAATCTGATTGTTCCTTGCTGCCTCCGATCGTCCGGTCTTTACATACCAAAGAGGGATACGATAACGACGGGGAGAATTTCTACGAAGGATTTTATGCTAGAGAACCGCATTTTAGTGCGCTTCGAAATCCACCCAAATCTCTATCTTTATCTTAGATCTGTGTCCTTATTTTGATAATCATTGCAATGATAGCCGCAACGAAAGTTTTCTCCAAGAGAAGGGAGTAGCGAGGACAGCCAACCATGGCGGTCCGTGTATCAAGGTGACGAGGCCCTGCACAGCCTACTCGCCTTGAGGGTCCTGATTGCTATGAGATGTCGGTCCCCTGTTTTCCCCCATACCCTATGTTTGCCCTGGGCCATTTCCCACCCCCACGCGCATTAATCTGCCGGCCATGTGCCCTGCGGCTCACCCTCAGGGAGCAACTTCAATCTAGGCCAGCTGGCCATTTGGCCGGCCGTTCACGTCGAGACTGTGGGGTCGTGGAGGGCGATCCCATTCCCAATCCCCTCACCTCTTTCCTATATATATCCCGGGGTGCTTCAGCCCCACCCCACCCCCCACCACCACTCATCATCGTTACCATGGCGGTGGGCGGGCGGGTGGGTGCCGCTTGGTGGGGCACCCTTTCTTTGTGCGGGTGTCTGCCGCTGACCTATTTAAGACTTGTTTGGGGAGCGTGTAGCGCGGACGGTGGTCATTATTTCGCCGCGCTGACCCGGGGGTTAAACGACGTCATTACACCCCCTGTTTACGACGGTCCCAGTCTACTTCCGGGTTCTAAACCACAACCATGGACCCAACGAGGCGGCGATATCCGAGGAACAAAAACACAGCGAGAATCTGAGACACAGGGGAAAAATAACCGCAAGCTGCCAGGAGCGCCGCCCTATCAGCTGCATGCGTTATGTTTCCGTCAACACCAAGTTTATCTTAATGCCAAGAAAACGCTTTGGCTTAGAACGATTCCTGTTGTGTTATCGTCCTTTGGAATAAATCCTACAAGTCACAAGCCAATAATCCCTTGTGGTTTAAAGAAACAACAAGCCTACTACGTCTTTACCATGACGACGGTGTGACGACTGCGCCCACTGGCCCACGTGACAGGAGATTGAACGCGTGCGAGATTAAAGGTCACCTGATCGGTTCGGCTGGATCGCTCGCTAATTGATTCTGGCTGGGGGCCCGGTGTTGTCTTTATAGAGGTTTCTCGTCGCTGATGTAACATCAGTCCAGTGATCCGGATTGATGTCACAGGGTCTCGCTACGCCCTCAAAGGGTGACCTTCGGGACGCTTGACCCTCGTCTGTCCGTAATGTCTGTTATGCCAACATTGTATCTGTGCCTACAAAATACGGAAGAGGGTGACGAAGATGAAAGTCCTCTTATTTAGCTTCCTTGATTTAGGTTGTTTGATGTCTCCAACGTTTGCACTATAGATCATTGCATGGTATCTTATTGAACAAATATAGTGTTTAACAAGATTAACAAAGATAAAAGTAATCTCTGACCGACGTGAAATTGCCGCGTGCATATCGCTAAGAGCTATGTTTCTCATCTACAGAGCCCACGCTGTTCGTTTGTACTTTGGTGTTCACTGTTTGGCCTTTTCCCGTCACTTTTTCTTTCTTTACACAATAGGCGAACTAGTCATTTAGCTGCCTCAATCACCATTTCCTAACACAGGTTGCGAAGGCAAAACCGATCTTAGCACGGTTTTATCTTCTTTAACATAACCCTCTCCCCGAACGTAATCAGATTTAGAGTCGCCCCCCCCCCCCTTCCCCCCCCCCCCCCAAAAAAAAGTTGAGATTTTTGTAGTAATAGGAGCCAATGCAATTCACAGCTGTTCCCCATTTCCGTACCATAGCATCCTCCACGCCGTCCGTTAGCAGGAAACAGGTGTAACATTCATCAACACCAGACAGGAAATACCTGGTTTGGGGCACCTTCTGCCGCGCCTTCACGAAACCTTTGCGCTGACTGGAAAGGCCGTTTCGGTTCGCTTGCATGTAAGGCTGCCGGCAACATAATACATGTCCCGATAGCCAATCATGTTTTTTTGTTCACAAAGAGGGGTAAAGCGATTATATGGCGCCAAAAAACGTGGTCTAGTATGGCAGCCATTGTTAGGTGATATGACGCGTAGTATTCAGACTTTTGTATTACTCAGACAAGGGTGTGAGATGAATATAAACTACCACCCGTTCACTATTTCTCTTTTTCGGTGTTCCCTTGCCAACGCGTGCTGCCACGCGTTCGTAACAAAATATCCTTCTCATAGTGTACTGCGCATGCGCGGGAGTTGCGTAAGGCCTGTCCGCGTGTATGACCCGACGACCTCACCCCCGGGGAGCAGCACTCTACAACAATTATGAAGGCTTCGCCGCCGTCATTAACTAGAGACAATGGGACTTATTACTGCAGGGCAACCTTCCTGGGGATATCAGCGGCGTGTACGTAAAGCACAGGGAGCTGCCATCTATGGCCGACCGGGCTCGGCACGACGCCACAAAGGAATACCCGCCCCACGTTGTACGCCGCGGGTGTTTTTTATTGTCTGTCTCCTCCTGATCTTTCCCCTCGTCATTCAGCTCCAGATGGATGTATCCTTGGCCTGGTGTCATTGGGCTCTTAATGCCCTGTCTTTGCGTACTACCGAGGATATTAGTGGCTTTCCCATCCATATTCCGGAGTTGAGACTGACCGTTTAATGCGTTTTATCCTCGCTGGTATTCGCCCTTGCTATTGTCCATCTCATCGCAGCTAGCCGGCCACCATATAGTGCCCTTGGCTTTTGACTCCCATGGCTCCTGGCCAGAAGCCGGGCGCAATATCAGTACAGAAAAAAAGCGAACAACAACGAAAAAGGAAGAAGATTGAGCCCCACGCGTAGAAGGCGAAGGTTAATGTAGATATTTGATTTGTCACCATAATTCTTCCCCCCGGTCCGCTGGTGGCCTGAAAGCTGATTGTCATCTGTGTCGTGTTGATGGAAGGCTCACAGGCTAACCTGACGGTAATTGAAGAAAATAAAACAGCAGGGGGGCGGGTAGGGGAGGGGGGGGGGGTGCGATTTATCAGTAGCCGGAGTAATGGACTCTTCCCATGAGCCCTTGGCCTGGGCGGGGGGGGAGGTGGGGGGGGGGGGTAAATGGGGGCTAGCTCTGGACCATTTGGCCCCGTGTTGCGTCGTCTTTCAGCCGTTTCGGTTTCGTAGCGAGGGTGGGACGGTCGGTCCGTATTTGGGCGAGGTTCCTTGTCTAATCTTATCTATCTCATGACTAACGTCTGGTGGCGACTATCTGATCTTCGATATGCCTTTCCTCGTCTGGCCACGTTTTTTTGTTGTTGAAGCTACTGATGCTGCCAGCGGTCGCAATGGTGTCACATTAAAAAGAAAACGCCGCAGGATTTGGGGGGAAAAGGGGGAGATACGTTATTTCTGCGTTGTAGCCTTTACATGAGAATGTAATCACACTGCGCTGTAATTCCCTGGCTGGATGGATGGCTGCGGGTGGCTGGTGTCTCGTAAACCGAGGGTCCTCTCTGGCCTCCATATCTCCGAAGGACATCAGCTGTGTCTGGAGACATCCCCCAACCCCCACCCACTCTCGCCACCCTGCCATCCTCGTCCTCATCCGCTTATCTCCATCCGCACCCACCTCCTCCCCCCCCCGTGCCTCGTCACCAACCAAGCAACCTCGCCCCCCCCCGTCTGCCCACCGCCTCACAATACACACACACACACTCAAAGGCACCCCCCGTCCTCCCATCCCCCACCCCCCCCCCACGCCCTCTCGTCAGAAATCCAGATACTACATAATGCTGTTGTTGGAAAGTCGGAATAAAATATTCATCTTATTTCCATCTCTGCGCTGCGGCTCTTTTATCATGCGTTGAATAAAGAAATGTATATCAGGTCTGTGATAAAAAAAATATTGTGAAGCAATGAATATTGGAGAAACTTTTGTTCCCACGGAGAAGTTGTTGTGAAGGTAGGTGGAAGTGGCAGTGCGATGTCCTCGGCTTATGGTTTATTAATTACAAACGAGAGGAAACCGCTAGGTGAGAGACATTTTTCTCATCCACAAAAAAAGTTCATGAGAGGAAGGTTGATGTTCGTCTGATTCCGGAAGAGAGTACCAGGCTTGGAGTGAGAACCTTGAGGCCGCTCGCCCTTTGATAGACATTTCTGTTATCACTGCGCAATTGCTCGCTCTTAAATCTCCGCCCACATGTCACATTCCATAATTGATTGCATGCCTAGTTTCGTTGCTTATAGAGTACGCTAGCTTTTTTTGGCTGTGAAATTAAGTACAATAATATTGACTATATTTTTTTAAATAATAATTTCTTATATGGCAACGACCGTTATGAGCGGGCACCGAGCCTAATTGGAGGTGGTTGTAATAAACTGTGTTGACTCAGCTCGTCGATTGTGGTTGGATCGGGCTGTCCCTACACTGGCGCCTATTGCCTTTCATCTTCCAGGGACCTCGGTCATTCATTGGGTGGGGATATCATAGACGCTGGAAGTGGTACTTATACCATCTCCCATTGTGTGTCACTCCCCGTTAACCCTGGAGCGTGGTGGTCGATATGGAACCACTTCAAGTGAAGCGAGTAATTAAAATTGATGTCGAGTGAAGTGCCGGTCGCGATGAGACATCGTCGCCCGTTGAAAATGAACCTTTTGCTCACGTAGCGTGTATTTATCAAGGCACCTGTTGATATTCGGTGTTCATTGCCTTATTGGTATCCATTACGCCGTGTTATATTTCTGTTTTAGATATTGTGTAATGTATTACAGCAGGTTGATGAAAACCAGTTAGAAGGAGACGAAAGTTAAATAGATACCCAACCATGAAATGCTTACGGCTCAACTTGAATAATTGCTGGCCGACTTGCCAGGCTAAGAGGAGCTATTTGATGTATTGGTGGAATCTAGCCCACGTATTTTGATACCACCCATGTCAAATCGCAATACTCGTAATTTTGATACTATACTCTTGTATGGAAGTGATCTCCATTCGTTTCGTTTCAATCCAATGCTGCATTGTGTAAAGTAATCCAGACCTGTATATTCGATAGTAAGCGTTTTTGAACTTAAGTATGTAAATCTGTTCTTCAGTTACATATATACACGTCTCCAGGCTTCAGCACCATTGTATATTTATTAACAGAGATGGGCAGTCACATAGTGTGTACGCTGTTGCAGGCCTCTATAAAGAAAGAAAGCTTGTAAATTGCGAATTTCAACATTATTTCTACGCGTTGCTGAAGGTTAAAGTTACTTTAACATATATCCCGACAATTAAAAAAACACATTGTGGCACTAGTCAAGAGATTAAATATAACAATTTAACAGAGCCTGACGTGATTTGGCGAGAAACGCTTGAATAACTTGCTTCGACTGCATCAGACACGCTACTGACTTGCCTACGGCGACGGTCCGCATCTCTTCTTGAAGTCGTCAAACTTCCGAACTTTTTTTTACAATGGCGAAGCTGCTCAAGATACAGACAGCGACGCTGACCGGCCGTTGACGTCACTTGCGGAATTAAATTCCGCTGGAAGCTAGATTGCGTATTGACTGTCTGAAAGTCGGGGTGTCTGTCGGGGACACCCAAGCCCATTTAATAAACCAAACGGCCGCCCCGCCTAAGTGTTTGGTATTGGCCATGCGTTCGATGCCAGTCCCAGAGAATAGAGACTGTTCTGAGCAGAATGAAATGGAATTTGTCGGGGTTTTTTTGGTCTCGTTTGAAGAGAGACATTTCAGCTGCAGACCAAGTTTGCCGATAGATCTTCTTGCCTTCGCTTTTGGTCTGGGTTGGGGAATGAACGTCTATCGGAAGGCAGTTACTGTACTCTTCTCGGACGTTGACCATTTGTGGCCACGCATTAACAGACGGAGAACTTTAGCCAATTTTAGCCCCCACATTAAGCAAATCCTGCAAAAATAATGTTATCACGTAAATAAATGGAAGAACCATTTGTTGTTTCATGTATTGATGTTGAAGTGAATTCTGGGGCAAATAACATTATGGACTAATTATGAATCTTTCACATTTACCGTGTTGACGTTAAGTCACTTAAGTCGCTGACTTATTTTAATATTATGCCGGTTCCTGTCCCAAAACAAACTCATACATTTGGCAAGGCTCTGGGAATTGTCGGCGACGTCACCACGTGGTGTGTTCAGTGGCGCCCCCATGCGGCGCCCTCAGTAGTGCTTCCATCTGGCGGCCACCGGCGTCTGCCGCCGACGTGAGTTTGCCGTTGCCCATACAACTTTTCCCGGGGTATTGTTTTCGGATTATAAATCACATGGCCTGGCCCGTTGTCCCGACTGGTAAATTGTCTGACCGTGGTGCCACCAGCAAAACGTGCCGTCTCAACGGCCAGACGAGACGGTCGGGTTTGGTGCCTGCCACGGCGACCGCCGCTCTCATGGTTCTATAATATTTTAAAGGGGAAGCCACAAGACTTTAACGACAGATATTGCTTTGTCCCACGAGATTCCCAGATAGACTGATGCTTCGATTGTCGAAGACATCGTAATTATTAACCCCTAAAAAAGCTAACAGGCTGACATTAACAATACGTTATAGCCTGATTCATAAATAACGTTTGCTAATGTGGTCGGTTCTCGCTAGGGGGCGGCACTTGGTAACGCGACCACAGCGTTTATTACGTCATACAATTCGATCAGTTTTTGTCGGATATCGTCTACTGTCCCTTCAGTAGTACTTCGTCTGTCGTCTCAACCCAGCACCACACAGCGCATGGACCGGGGCCGGGGGAATTGTAACTGCTACCCTTGTGAACAGACACCCAGGAAACATCCCAGACTAAAGTCTTCTATGCAGACACACAGGAAACATCCCAGAGTATAGTCTTCTCTGCAGACACTCAGGACACATCACAGAGTGTAGTCTTCTCTGCAGACACTCAGGACACGTCCCAGACTAAAGTCTTTTGTGTAGACACCCAAGACACATCCCATACTATTGCTTTCCCCATCCATGCCACGTCATGGCGCGGATAGCTTTCCCCATCCATGCCACGTCATGGCGCGGATAGCTTTCCCCATCCATGCCACGTCATGGCGCGGATAGCTTTCCCCACCCATGCCACGTCATGGCGCGGATAGCTTTCCCCATCCATGCCACGTCATGGCGCGGATAGCTTTCCCCATCCATGCCACGTCATGGCGCGGATAGCTTTCCCCATCCATGCCACGTCATGGCGCGGATAGCTTTCCCCATCCATGCCACGTCATGGCGCGGATAGCTTTCCCCATCCATGCCACGTCATGGCGCGGATAGCTTTCCCCTCATTATTTATGCAAACAAATTCGAGACTGCCATCCTGTCTGTTCCACGCTTCTGATTTCCGGGTCCTCACCGCTGCCTCTGGGTTGTGACGGTGCCACGTCCGCTCATGTTGTTCGCTGGCTCACCCCAGACGGGAGAAGACTCAATACCAGCCTAACAATAATAAAGAATTACGTGTGGGGGGAATGGCATGGAACATGGAGCGGCGATGGGTAAACCAGTAGACGGACGACCCGCTCCGTAGACATGTACATGTGCTGGCGAAGAACAACAAACCAGCAGCAGTAGAGGGTAGTTTTATTGCCTGATTGCCTGAGAATTTCTTTCCCATTTTGTTGATCATCTGGACAGGTATACATGTAAACGTCGTCCGTGTTTTCCGTAATGCCGTCCGTTTGTCTGTGTTATTTATTATAATAAGATGTAAATTATCACCGTGGCACACGGATCTGGTGGAAGGTCATAGGGTTTCGGTTGAAGGTCATAGGGCTTCAGTTGGAGGTCACACGGCTATTATTTGTTGCGCGGTTAAACGTGTACTATTCGTTTGGCCTGAAAGAAAAATTAGTCTGAATTGACGTCTAATTATTTTTGACCTCTTCTCCCCTTTTTCCTCGTCGGAAAAACAAGAGTTGGTGTGCGGGGGATTTTTGTGAGAATACTTGAATTTTTTTTCAACGCGGGGCGTTAATGCATCTGAACTGAAGGGGGCGACCTGTCAGTTGGAAATGGCGTGGAGGAGGGGGGGAGGGGGGGAGGGAGGAGGCAAGAGCATGTGACAGGGGGGTGGCCGCCTGAGCGAGTTGTCTTGGGAGGCTGGTCACGGAGTAGGCGGGGTGGGGGGCAGGGGGGGCAGGTGGCCATGGGGACAGAGCTCCCTGAGAGTGGTCCTCGAATAGTGAGGGGAACGACCAACCGATGGGATGGAGGGGAGGAGGGGGTGAGGGGGCGCGGGGGGGGGGGGGGTGATAGGGAGTGAGTGAGCCGCTCGACACCCTTCTCTCACCTCAGAATAGCAACGGCTGAGAGTAGAATCCACTTCCCCCTGTTAAATCGGGAGACCCCCCCCCCCTACCCTCCCCCCCCCTACCCTCTATCCCCCAGTGTCAGCTGTCAGTTTGTCCTCCCACGTGACCCTGGGGAGTCCATGGATGAGCCATTGATCCCCCGTCATGAATAGACGAGCGGAGTGCGGTATGGGAGCCCGGGGTGGCGGGGGAGTGGGGGGAGGGGAGGAGCGGTGTGATGTTGGGGGGGGGGGGGAGTAGGGCGGTGTGATGTGGGGGTGGGGCGGTGTTACGGCGGGGTGATATGGGAGGGTGGTGGTGTGATGGGGGGAGGTGGAAGGGGGGTGTTATGTGGAAGGTTGCACTGGTTTGATGACACGGGGAATTGATAAAGTCAATACATGGAACCACTCCAGTTGACGTTTAGGTTTTAATTTTGGGGAGAGAGCTGTGTGAGATTGACACTCGCTTCCCAAGTTTTGTGGATGAGGCTTTTGTGTTGCAGGGGTCGAGGCAGGGTGGTCGCTGACAAGGGAAGAGGGCAATGACGCTATAACGGTCGGGGGAGGTTGAGGGTACCGGTGGAGAGAGGGGTGGTGGGGGGATGGGGGGGGGGGGTCTGCCGGTGCACCGTTTTAGGCAGTAAAACCCATATATATATATATGCCGTAAGATGGGTTGAGTGGTAGGAGCTAGGGGTGGGGGGGGGGGGGGAGGTATCTGACGGTGAAGCCCATGGCTATATATATATGTGCGGTGAGTGAGCAAATCTCCCTCCAAATAAAGAGTGAGCGCCATAGTTATCCTGGTGTAATCGCCCTTGTGAGTCGCTTATCGGAGACTGCCCAAGCTAAGCATGAGCAACGATATTGGTATTCCTTGGTCGAGAACCCGAAAATACAAGCCACTGATTTCTGTTGTATGTAGTGATTGAGTGACTGTGTGTGTGTGTGTGTCAGGGGCATGGGGCGGGGGCTGGGGTTACGGGGTGCGACGTACCCCCCCCCCCCCCACGATGGATAAGGCCTGTGAAGTGACTTGACAAGCGGCCTCGAGATTGTGACGTGGAAAAAATGTCCTTTGTCTTTGGCAGATCTGGCGTGGATGGAAGGAACTGTATTAATACCGGGCACAGGACTCCCCCCCGGGGGGGGGGGGTGGACAAAGCGAGGGGGTGGGTGTAAGGGGAGGTCGAGGGGGTAGAGTAGATGCGAAGACCATGTCGGACGTTGGTCACGCTGTGTCGCGAGGGGTGGAGGGCGAGGCGGGCGAGGCGGGGCGGGAAAGTGGGGGGGTTGGGGGGGGGGGGTTGTAGCAGGCAAGATTGCCCTGTCATCATCGCAGTGGATTAGGCCACCGCGGCTGTTTGAACTTGCCCTTCAAGATAAAGGAATGACGCGGCTAATGCAATGCCGACGGTCACGCTATTAGATGGAGCCAACCGGCAACCAGAAATTTTTCTGGCCCTCCTCCGCCAGTATCCTTATTATTATTAGCACGTTATATTAACATACATCGCACGGCACCCCCCCCCCCCTTCCCCCCCTTCCCTCCCGCCATAAACAATATCATACCAACCAGGAAGCGCTGAGTACCCTCCATGAATGGACGGGCTGCCTGGCCTGTTTGCCCCGTGGTGGGCCGCGGCTGCAGCTCCCCTAGACGGGGGGGGCTGGAGTGCCAGTAGGTCAGGGGACCGCGGTGCACCAGGCCTGCTGGGCTCTCTGGTCGGTCGGTCGGCTGGCTGGTCGGTGGGAGGTGGGTTTGCTGCAGCTGGGAGCCGTCTCGTTACGCCACGACAGACCCACTATGCGCAATTCGGGCGCAATTCCTACCGTGCCTTATGCGCCATTAGCTGCAGCCGACATATCCGGGCGCGTGGGGTGGGGTGGAGTGGGTGGGATGGGGTGGGGTGGGGTTGGATCGGGTGGGGTGGGCGAGGTGGGATGGGATGGGGTCGAATAGGGTGGGCTGGGGTTTGGGGTGGGATAATGTGGGGTGAGGTGGGATGGGGTTGGTTTTAGGTGGGATCGGGTGGGGTGGGGTGGATCGTGCTGGGGTTGTTGGCCAAAGCCATTTCGGGTGGAGTCACGAAGGAAACAGAACCCCGGGAGGGCTAGGGGGTATAGGGGATACAGTGGTCCAATTGGAGGGGGTGAAAGAGGGGGGTTGGTAAAGAAACCCGCGGGGGTCGTTGCCAGACATACTGCGGGATACAGTTGGCCGCCTGGGTTGCCCGTGCGTGGGTTGTACGTCGCTGATGGCGGTGGCGGAGGCCGTGGCGGGGGCGGTGGGGGAGGCGGACCCTGGCTGACTGGCTGGCTGGCTGTGTCCCCCCCCCTTCTCTCGTCATCCATCCACCCCACCCCTGTGGTCGCTGGATGCATGACCTCTGATGCGCAAACCCATTGGCGTCAAGGTCAGAGGTAATTGTTACCCCTTCTGGGAAACTACTCCGCAGCAGGAGCGCAGTGTCTGGCTTTATACACGCAACCCACCCCCTTCCCCCGCCTCCCCCGCTTGTCTTCGGATTTTGGCGGCTGTCTGATACCCCAGGTGATGGAGAAGTGGGGGTTGTCGGGGAAGGGGCGATGTGGTGGAGGAAGGTGGATTGGCCAAGTCGGTCACTGGCATTAACGAAGAGCAACGATGGGTCCGGGGAAATAGGGCTAGGAGGGGGATGAGTGGATTAGGGTTGACCGGAAGATGACCACAGTATGGGGAAAGAAGATGGGACAGAGGACGGGGGTTGTGCGGAGGCAGTGGCCGGGGGAAGGGAGGGGTGCGCGTGACAAGCCATCCGTCCCCAACCTGCAGACAAATTGCTGTTTATCCTGGCCGGGAATCGCTCCGTTGAAACGGTTTTTATGGTGTTGACCAGTGCCTGGATTACATACAGGGCACCCGACCACTGACCAACGGACATTATGTCGTCACCGCCCGCCCCCTCACCCCCCCCCCGCCTCCTCCCTGGCGGTGACTAAGTCTCCCCCCGACCCCTGGTACCGGACGTGAGACAGGTCACTTGGCAAAACCATGGCGCGACAGGCTTGTGTCATCGCTCAAATCTCTCTTTCCCACTAATCGATTAAGACATCCAAGATGGCGGCTGTCCACGCTGACGGTCAATATCCTATATAACGAGTCATCGGTGGCGTTTTGACTCATCACCCCCACTGAAAAGCTTCTGTAGATGGAGGGGGGGGGGGATGGGATGACGACGAGTCAGATAGGAGTCGTAGTTTCTGTGGACACTACAAGATATATCAGAACAGGGTGAGATTAAAATAGGATAAGAGTAATTTAACAAAACAGGGTGGAATAAGACTAGGATAAGAGCAGGATGGGTTGTGTCAGGATAGGGTAAGATGGGACTATGATGGGTTGTCAGGACAGGATAGGATAAGATGGGATAGGATAGGATTAGGTATAGAGTAGGCCTGGATATGATGCGATTAGGATACAAGTAGGAAAGTATATAAAATTTAAGAACACGGAAAATGTATTAGTTTGTGACAAATGTATTTATGTTCATTGTTATGTCCCATGGGCCTGATGGCCTTTTTGACAAATAAACTACCTACCTACCAGTATAGGACAAGACTAGGACACAGGTAGGGCCGGATAGGACAAGACTAGGATACAAGTAGGCCTGGATATGATTCTATTAGGATACAAGTAGGGCATGATAGGACTAGGATATGAGTAGAGCACTGGGTGAGCAATGAGTATATCCACTGAACATGGTCTATTAAAACAAGCTGTTGCACTGTTGGTGATATCGCCAAAAGTGCTTTTATGCTTTACGTGTTTTGTTTCATTGATTTTGTGTTGTTTTCTGTCCTGGCGATAAAGCCGTTTAACAGTGCATGGCACTGCATAAGATGTAGTGCATATATGTAGTAAACATGCACTCTTTTACTCCCTATTGTCGGAGTTGGCTTCATATTTCGGCTTATGGTTGTATTAGTGTTGATGAATGTGAGTGGCAGAGGTGGCCGTGTGGTGGTTTATGTGTGACGTCAGAGGTGTCCAGTCACACAAAGGATCTGAATTGGTTGCTCTCGTCCAATCTATCCCTGCTTTACAGCATTACTTTCTGCGGAGGAAATGCGTCCTTAACTGGCTGCCTCTCCTTGTAGCATTAGAACATTTCCCTGGGGCAACACCCGCAGTCTATTATGTAACAGTTGATGAAGTAGCGCGAGGGATGGGGCGGGGGGGGGGAGGGCAGGAGGGGTAGTGCCCGACGTGCATTTCCCTTCCGCCTTGATCTGTCGGTCCGTGGCCGATCAAAGCTGCTCCTGGGAGCTCATTGGCAGACGCCTGTGATTTCCTTCCCTTTCCTTCTGGTCTAGTCCATAGCACTTGGTTCGGAGGAGGTGATCTTTTGCCGTAAGAAGTACCAAGAAGGTCACAATGAGAGTGCTGCATAAAAAAAAAACACCAGATTTAATAGAAACAGATTAGGGGTGAAATGACGGGGAGGAGGGGTCGGATGGCGTCCACTGTAGTCTTGTGACCAGGACAGGAAGAAAGACAGGGACAAAAAATGCGGAGGTTTAGGAAGGGGGGAAAAAAACTCCGGCATGCAGAGGTTGTTCTCCGCTCTAAGTGGACCATGGTACAGCACGAACCCTCCGGCGATCAAGGAGCTGCAACCTTGGGACACTTTAAGCGTGAGTCTCATTGGCCAATAGTCGGGCGGTGCACTGCCCCACGCTAGGAGGTGGAGGGGGGAGGTGGGGGGATGCACGTGGCGCTGTATTATCTCCCCCTCCCCCTCCCAACCCCGCTCGGTGCCTCTTATATGGTCTCAGGCCGGTGGTTTTAGGCGGGGTGCAGAAGGGAGAAAATGGTGGTTCTATTGCGATGTGGACCGGTGAAATGGCAGACGAAGGGTGCTCTTGCCCTCCACGGGTGTGTCAGTGCCTCCCCCCCCCACCGCCGGGCGGTGGACTTTGTAATGGGGATCCAATGGGGGTCAGGGCGGAAATATCGCTACCCGATGATATGTGCACAACATGGGAGCCATCTTCACGTCATCGTCACGTTATTGTGTGTGCTTTCTGCTCTTCTTCATTGTCGCTAAATGGCTCTGGTATATGCCCGCTGGTATATTGTCTCTGGTATAATGTCACTGGTATAATGTCACTGGTGTAACGTCACTGGTATAACGTCACTGGTATAATGTCACTGGCATAATGTCACTGGTGTCATGCCACTGGTATAATGCCACTGGTATATTGCCGCTGGTATAACGTCACTGGTATAATGTCACTGGTATAATGTCACTGGTATAATTTCATTTGTCTAATATCACTGGTATAATATCACTGGTCTAATTTCACTGGTATAATTTCACTGGTGTCATGCCACTGGTATAATCTCATTGGTATAATTTCACTGGTATAATTTCACTAGTGTCATGCCACTGGTATGATATCACTGGTATAATGTCACTGGTATCATATCACTGGTATAATGTCACTGGTATCATATCACTGGTATAATGTCACTGGTATCATATCACTGGTATAATGTCACTGGTATAATGTCACTGGTATAATGCCGCTGGTATGATGCCACTGGTATAATGTCACTGGTATCATATCACTGGTATAATGTCATTGGTGTCATATCACTGGTATAATGTCACTGGTGTCATATCACTGGTATACTGTCACTGGTATAATGTCACTGGTATAATGCCAGTGGTATGATGCCAGAGGTATAATGCCACTGTACATAATTTATGATTACATAGTAAAGGGAAAGAAAATCATGCATAAGAAAAAAAGGCTTGTGACTTCATGATTAGTGCTGTCATGGCCGATTGTGGCATTTGGGTCAATACCTCACGTTTTATGGCACTTGGTCGCCGCCGAGCGTCATGAGCTTTTCGCACCTCCTCCCGACTCCCCCGCCCCCCCCCCCCCCCCCAGAATAAACACACCCACACCATCCTTAACCCATTTCTTTGTGAGGGAGTGATTCATTCGATCTGCGCGGCACGCTCGCAATGCTGCCTCCCCGCACGGCCTACACTGCCTGTTAGGCCCTCTGGCATCTGAGACAACAGCTGCCCGCCTTCTTGTGGCGTCCACGAAATCTATGACTCCCCCATTTCCCCTCCACCCCGTCCCCAAGCCCCACAGGCCTGCGCATGTTTTTGCCCACATGTCCTCCCCCCCCACCCCATTCCTCCATCCTTCTACTCTAATACACATCGCACTCCTCGTCCTTTTCTTCCTCGCAGTTGTTGCTGGGGGGAGGGGGGGGGGTGTGGTGGTGGGTGGGAGGTTAGGTTGTCGGGGTGATGAGGGAGGATGGGTACGGTACGTCTGAACAGCCCATGGTTTATGTCAATCTCTGTTGATTTTCCTGGGAATGTCAGGATTTCATGGCCTGTGGCGGCGTTCCTTCACAGCGTCTCATAAACCTGCTGTGAGTCTCTCCCCCCCCCCCTCCCACCGCTCTCCCTCCTCTCCTCTCTCCCCCTCGGCCTTTGATATCGGTGGACGTCCAGCACAGTTGTGCTTCCGTGACCTAGCCGTCAAACTTTAGCGTCCTATGCACCTGATCACCTGTGTTCATAAATAAATCCCGTCACGATCATGAACAACGCCTTTGAGCTGGAAATCTGTGACGTTAAGGCACTTTACATGCGCAAGTTACGACATTATTATGAATAATAATAAGGGTCGTATTTATGAACCTACTTGTTTAACACCTCGCTATATTATCGGTAAGTAGCCAATCTGGAAGCCATGGCCCGGGAAAAAATTTACAAAGGCTATAGGCCAAATGTCGTCTCAGGATCAAGGATGCCGCAAAATATAAATTTTGGATCATAAATAAATACTGCCAGCCACAGGCGCTAGAGGTTAGGACGAACAAACACTGTTTGGCATGTAACGACAAGCTTATGAGCACGGACCATGGCTTGTACCAATGACTCCAGAGGGCGCTACGGTCCTTACCTGTGCGTTGATCGTGTGGAGTGCAGCGGTTTCGGTCGGCCTCATTAGCCTTCCGTGATTTATATCCGGCTTGTGTCTATGCAAATTCTCTAGCCACCGGTCTGTCTGTCTGTCTGTCTGTCTGTCTGTCGGGACATATCAGTGTCCGGATGATATGAGCACAGGTTAACCTTTGCTCGTGGGTTTTTTTCCAACTCTAGGAGGACCTTACCAAACTAACTCACTAACTATCACCTCGATTCTGGTTGTTTGGAGGCTCATTTTGTGCACTCACGCTGTGTGCTGTGTGCACTCATCTGTGTGCGCAACCAGCTGGGCTAACGAACCTCCGGGGACAACGAAGCATGAATTGATGAGACATGCCCCTGGTTGGGTGCCCGAGGCCAGATTCGAACCCAGGAGCCATTGATCTGCGATCTAGTGCGGTAACCGATCCACCAGAGAGTTCCCCGATACTGATACAACAACGCAGTGTTAAACTACGTAATTTTTAGCTTTCGTTTGATTTGATAAAATTTCTCTCGATGTAACTTTATTGAGCCACAGACGACGTAACGTGGCGCTATCCGAAGCGGAAAATTGTTTTATTTATACTTGCAAATAAAGGCAAGTCATAATTGCCCTCCCAACATGAGATCCGTATAATTTGGAGGTGGATTGGACATGAAATAGATCTTTACGGAGATAAACATTCCCAGGTTGTGGCATTACGGAGTCGCTGTTGTCACGGCCTGGGCTGCATTGGCTCATCAACGGTTATGATGGGCCTCCCTCCATGAATAGAGGATGTTAAAGTCTCCACCCGACATGGTGCCAGTTATATATCGTTCTGCTAAGAGAAAAACACAATCTGTTGTCGGAGGTGTGGCTCGTAACTAGTAAGCCGCTGGTATTGTCTGCGGATGTTAATGCCGCCGCTAATTGCAGGTGAGGCAATAAGCGTCACTATGGACTTCCAAGCAAGATATATAACACCCAGCGAACTACGTGTCGATTACACACTTAGTGGCAACTCATCATAGTAAAAAAATCTGATAACGTCTCGTGGAATCTGGCATAACCGACCGAATAATTTTAGCGTTTTTTATGGATTTTTTATCGGGAGGATTTTGTAAAAATATTGTTTTGTTTTTTTTGTTTTTTTTTGGCGATTTGATGAACCTCAGCCTTGTTCTTTGGAAACTGTGTTCATTTATTCGTCACCTGCCGCAAACCAGAATGAATTACCCAACAGGCTATGCTCATTTTGGGGTCTGGTACATCATTTGGACGGTCAGTCCACCTTATAAAACTTTGGCCCTATTTTTTGGTTCGCCTCCTTGGGGTCCATCCATCGCAGCAGGAACCGATGGCAGTCTCTCTGTCTGTCTGTCTGTCTGTCTGTCTGTCACCCTACTTGCCTGCCTGCTGCTCTCAGTGCGGGTGCGGCCACAGGGCAATGCCCCCTTCGCCTCATGCAGAGTCCGTGCACTGCCTCCGTAATGGGCAATAAAAGGCAGGGGGAGTGAACTAGCGGAGTTGTCGGGGAAACGCGCATTGCACGTGGTCCCCTTCCCGGCCGCCGTCGCCCACGTGGTCGTCAAAGGGACGCGTGTACAAACCACCGGAGCCGCTCGTCGCCTGGCGCCGCCTGGTGCCGGGTGTTGACATCATGGACGGCTCCTAGCACGCCATCATCGCTGGTGTATGGGAGGGGAGGGGGGGGGGGCGTAAGGGGGGCGGGCTAGGGAAGAGGCGTAGGCTGGGGGTGGCAGATGGCTGATTGGCACACCGTGCACCTGGCGTCTTCCCCTACCCTTTTCTTACATAATTCTGTACTCGCTCACAGTCTTCATCGCGTTTATTTTTTTCGATGGCGTTTTCCTCTTGGCGTTCTCCGTTTTGCTAGATATTGTGTTTTTTGCGTGTTTCTTTTTTTTCTTAGCTGCCTATCCTATTCGCATGTTATTGCTGAAGCTTCCCTTCTAGCCGACAGGACCATGGTTCAACTATGGCATCGTCGGCGGCTCGCTGCACACATCCATCTGCGGCATTACCCCGCCTCGGCCTGTACTTGGCCCTCACCTCCTTTAGCCCATCCTTGTATCGCTTTTTTATTCTTCCTTCGTGATAATTTTCCCGTGGAGTTTTGGTGTCCACAATCCATCAACGCTTAAGTACATCCGTCCATCGACCCCCAACGGAGCGATTGCACCAATTTTCCTTTAATGGCAAGACTGGCGAGCAATGTCAGATTGACTGCGATCATTGCCGCCTAACATGCACACTGGGCAGAGTAGGGTTTCCCTGGCTCAGAGCATAAGCAGGTTGAACCGCAGATCATCAGTTGTGTTTGGCCCATGTATGCATAAACGTAGCATAGTACAGGAAATCTACCATATATATATATATATATATATATATATTATATATCAGCGGATGATGCTAGGGTGGAACCAAGATACCAGCGGCTTCTCAATGTTATCTCATCTGACATGCTACTTAATTGTCAATTTTACAAGCGGCCCATCCGTAATTGCAAGAGACTGACGAGATACCAACCGACTGATGGTCTAAAGCTATTAATTCATAAATTGTGAACGGTTTTGTTTTTTGTTCTCGCTTAAGAAGCGAAATGTACCGGAGAGATATAGAAAGAGAAGCGAGCGTCGAGAGCTAGGACACACTGGGTGTGGGTGGGTGGTAGAGGGTGGGGAGGTGGGGGGTTAGCCCTTCCTTCAACAGCCTGCAGGCGCGACCCACGTACATAACATAGCCTTCCTTGAATGTCGTTGAGCGATGTGTCTTGGCTTGCTCTGTATTTGATTACCATAGTGATTAATGACCTTGACATTATTTAACATAAAAAGAAGCTTCACAAAACTGGCTCGGGGGGCGGGGAAGGGGGGGAGGGGCGAACCGGCGGGGGAGGGAGGGGGGGAGGGCGGAGGCAAGTAAGATTCATTTTACGTATTTGCATAACGCCTGTTTTTAATTAATTTGCTAGGACGGAGTAAGTGTTGTTTATCACCAGTTATCGTTATTGAGGTCGATAGAGTTAAGTGAGAGTCGAGTAACGTTTCTTAGTCTCCGTGTTTCCCGTCCTGTGTGATAACCGGAATGAGGGCCATGTGGCGATAGCTTCATCGCCACTGCCATCGTCACCATCACGACCACCGCCACTACCCACGTCGCCATCACGACCACCACCACCGTCGCCACCGCCATCGCCACCTCCACTCAGAGATATCTGGTGTGTCTCACCCCCACAGGACGTGGAAATGCCGATCATATTTAGCCTCTCCTTTCTTTATCCCTCAAATCCCGCAACCTACCCACCTCCCCCGACCCACCCACGCCCCCCGCCACCACCACCATCCACCATACAATCACCCCACCACCGCCATCCACCATACAACCACCCCACCACCGCCATCCCCACCGCCATCACCACCGCCATCGCCGCCATCACCACCGCTATCACCACCGCCGTCACCACCGCCATCACCACCGCCATCACCACCGCCATCACCACCGCCGTCACCACCGCCATCGCCACCGCCATCACCACCGCCATCACCACCACCATCACCACCACCGTCACCACCACCATCACCACCGCCATCGCCACCACCGCTATCACCACCGCCATCTCCACCGCCATCACCACCATCATCACCGCCATCACCACCACCATCACCACCGCCATCACCACCGCCATCACCATCACCATCACCACCGCCATCACCACTGCCATCACCACCACCATCACCACCACCGCCATCCCCACCACCATCACCACCGCCATCGCCACGATCACCACCGCCATCACCACCGCCATCACCACCGCCATCACCGCCACCATCACCACCGCCATCACCACCACCATCACCACCGCCATCACCACCGCCATCCCCACCACCATCACCACCGCCATCACCCCCGCCATCGCCACCATCACCACCGCCATCACCACCACCATCACCACCACCGTCACCACCACCATCACCACCGCCATCGCCACCACCGCCATCACCATTGCCATCACCACCGCCATCACCACCACCGCCATCCCCACCACCATCACCACCACCATCACCACCGCCATCACCACCGCCATCACCACCACCGCCATCCCCACCACCATCACCACCGCCATCGCCACCACTACCATCACCACCGCCATCACCACCATCCACCCCACCACCGCCATCCCTTGAAAGACGCTGCCTCAGCCAATAATAGCGCTCATGGTAAGCTGTCCAAATAACACCCTGACCTCCCAGTGGCGCTCCCGGCATTCATTGCGACTCGCAGGCCGATGATCCCGATGAAAGATAACTCCTGGATCCTCCTGCATCCGGAGAGTCGGGGCGGGGGAGTGTCCGATATGATATCTGGCGTCGGCGTCAAGTATGCGTGTAATCGGACTCAGTCTGGCGCCTCTGCCTTCCAGTTTTGTGGGTCTTCCACCATCACCCATGGCTGCTGAGCCTTGTGACTTGTGGAGCCGTTGGAACGGTTGGAAGGCGTCCCGTGGGGGCGAGCGTATGGCAATATGGCGTGGATTGATGGAGGTTGTTATGTAGAAGGTTGCCGTGGCTGGACGGGACGACTCCTTCGTTCGTTCGTTCGTTGACGGAGCCATATGCTTATGGGCGTTCCACGTTTTACAAATCAATACGTAGATGTGCCACCGACTCACCGCCACCACCAGGTAGATATTAACATTCAGAGCCGCCACGGCCCAGGTGTACAGACATAATGTCTTCTTGGAGGACCGAGGGAGGATAAAGGAGTTCTGGTAGTATGGGTAGGGGCAAGGGGCTTCCCTATTCCAGCCACCGCCCCCCCCCCCCCATCTCCAGCCCCACCCGCCCTGCACCTCCCCGGGCCGCTCGATCAAGGCTGCTGGCAGACCGCTCCTGACATAAGTTGTTCTTCTCCTCTGGGCTGACATGAGGAATGCACTACAAGTCTCTTCCGGACAGAGTATGTCCATCGATGTGATGGATACATATACAGCTTCCACGGGCCGTATTACCGCCTCTGCCCATCATGTCCGCCTCCGCCTCCGCCTACGCCTCTGCCCACGCTGCAAAAAAAGTAGGCCGGCAACGCTAGATACCGGAAGTCGAGACCACAGGAAGGTTTGCGGCGCATATACAAGTAGTATGCAGCTTGGGAAGATTTTGAGCTTCTGACGCGTGAAGATACATAAATGTACTAAGTGATTTGATTGACAGTATGTTTATTACCCCTAGCAGTGGCCCCAGTGGAACACTTATAGGGACACCCGGTAGTTCACTGGGTTCGAGCGCTCGCATTGAGTGCTTTGGCCACCTGAGAGCCAAACGGCACGTGGATCGGTGGTTCGCGCCACGCTGTGGCAATGTATGTGTGGTCGCAGGATAAAGATCCCATGTCCTTCTTCGTAAAGAGTAGGGGGTTACCCCCGGGAACATGGCTCCACTCTCCCTTCCTCCTCCCATTGACGCGATATGACCAAAATGGGTTAAAGCATCCTGAATGTACAATCAACCAACCGAAATCTTTCTGTTCAGGCCACTTGTGTTCACATGAAGGCTAAAAGCTGACCCAAAATGTCCACAACGGGAAACATATTTAATGTGGATTTCAATATCATTTCATATATTAATAAGGGTGTTCGAACGCATATGAACGGTTCTATCGTTATAAAGGACATCATCTGCTACGATGTTTACGTCGATCCGTGTTTTACTATTCGTGTAAATGACTCATAAATACAGAAAAAACAGATATGCAGATAAAAGAACAACTGCTTACATCATGGCTATTAAGAGCATGTTTACTACTTCACCAACTTGTCAGATTGGGTTTTGCGCTGCGTGAAACATGAGTCACATTGGAGCCTATCTTTTATTCTCGTCGTCAAGCATCGTGATTTGGACAAAAACATGAGACTGCTATTGACCCGGCCTCACGATTAGGGTTGGTAGACGTTGTACCTGTATCAGTTGTATGTACCGGCGTGTCGAGGCCTTTGGTGACGTCGCATTCCTGCGGTCAAGCGAAGCCGTGGGAACAGAACCCTGCCTAGAGCGTGTTTTCGTAGATGTTGTCGCTCTGATGTCATCTCGTCGCCTTGAGAGGTGGTTGAACGTGTCGGCATGCGTCTAGTATGTCCCCCGACCTTATACCCGTGGCCCAGATACTTAAGGCCCATCATTATATATGGAGGATGAGGTAGGGTTGCGGCACCGCGGCCCTGTCTGTCTATGTGTCTGTCCGAATGGAGGAGCCCTGCTGGTCTCTGGTCGTCTCCTCGTACTACGAATGCCATTCTTTATTAATAACTAGCCGGTAGCCGCAACGCCAGCGTAACATCGAACGCTGGGGGGCAAGCCGGTTGGGGTTTTGGGGGGTAGGGAGGGGGTGGGGGGGCGGTATGTATCCGGTTTTTTTCCGCACTTATATTAAAGCATCACACGGTACATATGATTTTTTTTAGAGCAAGCTAGTGGGTTAAAGCTGATATAAGCTGATATAACTATAACATTGGGAATGGGAGGCAAATCTCGAATTACTCAAAAAAGCCTGAATTGAACAACAGTTTAGTTGACAGCTTATTTAACAATTTAACCACTTAGTTTTTGCTACAAATGCTGTTTGAAGCATTTCCTTAAGGATGCCGTTTCCGAACTAGTACATCGTGCCTACGAATAAAGCGCCTGGGTGCCCAGAAATGTGGAATGTCACTGTCGTGGCTCGTTACATTATAAATTGCTGTCTGTGCAATGCACACTGAAATCTGAGGACAGAGTTCGTAAAAAGATTTGATCGAACGCCCTGGGCGTTTTTTTTTTTTACATCCAAGTGGTTGCCACGAGTAACCATGAGTGGTTACCACCGGAGACAGGCGTCCTGGCGTCATAGCTTTGGGGAGTGGAGGGAGGCATGTCTGCTTCGGGAGTTTTACAGCGAAATATTGCATTTTTTGTGCTTTGTAATGAAACATGGGATCCATGTCATCGTGTGGTTACCGGAAAAAAAAACTGGGACCTCGCTGGGGATGAAAACAAATACTGGAGGGGTCCAAGCTCACACCGTCGAAGTACCAAAACAAGCGAAATAAATAGAATATATCAGCGGCAACTGCCCCAGATACGCCGACTTACCGATTAAAAATTGCAATTCAATCAATTCAGGTTAATATATGTATTTATGTATACTGGCTGCCGGACAAACAAGTGCTTGCCCCCGCCCCCCCCCGGTGGGTGGACGCCGTTCGGTACAGCCTGGCAACGAGTCAGCGTATTGCTACAGTGGCGGCCCTGGCTCCGGCTGCGTTAATCCCCAAGGTTTATACTACCGAGTGACCGAGTGGGCGCTAGAATTGCAAAATTCTCACCGTCACATGGCGTCGTAAGGCTTAGGCGTAGTTAAGGCTGGTTTTATAACAATCCGAAGTATGAAGACCGCATCCCAAAGAAATGTGTCACAGTTATCTTAAAGCGGGTGTCCAACCTGATTTAATCGCGATCTGCACCGAAAGTTTACATCTTAAAATAAAATTGGCGAGTGTTAACGCTTCGATTCGACCGACTGGTAAGGAGAACAAAATTAAGGCAACCGGCCCCCAGCAATGTCAAGCAGAGCGCCATTTTGCCGGGAGGAGTGACGCATATTGTGACTATTCATATGGCGCCGCCTTACGTTATAACTCGCGTAGAGAGAGATCAGGGCCGCGATTTACAGATGAACAGCGGCAGTTCCATGCCGCGCAGTAGCACAGGATCTTAGCCTTTCATGGAAAAGTACCGTCCAAACAAATTGATATACGTCTTGCGACGATTGACTCCACAACAATGCCATGATTGGAGTTAGAATCGCAGCTATTTATATTGGCGAGTATCACGCGCTCTTGTTTTGCTCACACAATAGGCGCAATTTCCGGTTTGAATAAATTAGAGTATCGCCTCCTGATTGGTCAATCTGATACGGGAGGCCCACTGCTGTACCGTAACAAATCACAGACACGCCTCCAAAAAGGGCTGCCGCCGGGGTAGGCGGCGAAATCGTGCCTGGCGGTCACTTCTAAGTTTTATTGTGAGCTACAGATAAAACGAAAAATTCCGTAATTTGGATGATAGACAATTGGGTATTATATCAATCGGTAAAGCAGCGTTAGAGGCCAGGCGGTTCCCTTTATGGAAAACATAAAACAATGCCGCAGCGGAATTCTGGTTGGGCCTTTGGATCCTTCATATCTCTCGTTGGTCATATACGTCGATCTTGAAACTGCGTGTATAGCTGGAATTCGGGCGTCGTCTTTCTCTGTATAGATAGGCGGGGGACAATTGGGAAATGGGAGCTGCCACACTCGTGGTTCTTACTCAGCTCCCGACTGCCACTTATGAACAAGATAGAACAGGTTTTACTGTGTAAGATGTAAGCTCCTAGATTAGGTAGGACACTGCCGCCGCGTGGCTCTCAAACAGTTACATACATTATTGGTGTCGCCAAAGATGCCACTTCCGTCTCTGGTTTCACTCTAAAGCAGCAATTAATGGCACATAGCTGTCACACAGCGACCCACAATGACCACTTATGTCATAGTGACCAACCACTTCGGTCATCGTGATCACTTCGGTCACAAAGACCCTGTATGTTATCGCGCAGCTCCACTCTCCGTCATCCAGCGTGATGGTCATGCAGGTCGCTGGGACAACCAAGGCCGTCTTTGATCTTGGCGAAGCGAGCCAGTGAGACAGCCTACCATCAACCTGGCTGCCAGTGATGGTTGGATGAGGCCTGGGAGACCCTCCTTGCATGCTGTAGGCGATATATACCACCCCTCGCCTCTTCCTGTGACGTTCCCGGAGGGCCCCGTCACGCGTCCAGACAAGATGATAGCGAGACCACAGTGGGCGGGCGGCTGGAGGACCGAGCTGACGGTCGCTGTACAATAGATGAAATGGTGTCCCCTTCTTTACACACACACACATGCTACCTGCCCATTGCCGTCTCCCTCCATAGCACCCGATCTGCCGGCTGCCCGCCCCCTGCCCCGTGCCATGGCAACAGGCCCTCGCCACTTCCCGAGGTGGCGTGGTGGCCTTGGAGGGAGAATGCGGACGTGCCAGAGTAGGATGAAGGTCAAGTGGAGGCTCTTTGACCTTCACAGCAGGCAACCTCTCAGTCTCTGTCCCCCTGGTGGCTAAAATGTCCATAACACATTAAGGCTTGGCACGTCGTGACGATAGCTAGTCACGATGTAATGCCTTTGTTCCATACGGACAAGGCTCATTTAACCCCCCCCCCCCTCTCTCCCTCCCCTCTCTTCGCCGTGACAGTTCGCTGAGTTTCCCGGATGCACCGCGAAGAAGGTTTTTTTTGCTTCTAATATCGCCCGGCGTGGCGCGTGTGATTGGATACAGGTAGATATCATTAACTGTCTAACTGATAAATTGACCTCACATCATGACTGCACCCTGTAGTGAATCACTACCCCCCCCCCCATCTCTCCCTAGCCTTCCCTTACCGCCACCCACCCATCCAACCACACCACGGGAGACGAAGATCAAAGAGACCGCTTATCATGTCTGGAGTAACGGTGGGAGGGCGATAATGAGGGGGGGGGGGGGAGGTGGGGGGGCGGGCGGGCGGGCGGTCTCGGGATTGGGGGACGGGCTGCTCCCTCACTGTGATGGCGTGTGATGGCTGCGTGGAGCGGCAGACATGCATGCCACACCCTCAGAGGGTGGGCTCGCCCTGGCGCCGCCCCCCCCCCCCTCCGCCGTAGCCTTGGTGATGGCGGCACGTGGTACCACATCCTCGCCCCGATACGGGAGCCTCCGATATATTTATATGCACTGTGGTGGCTGCATGTCTAGCAATAAGCTAAAGCTCTCATATTGCTGCGGACCACACAGGGACTTTGTGTGTTTGGAGCTTAGATAATGCGCGACAGAAATGCCTAATAATGGATGGACACCGCACCCGCAATGTGGATATAAATACGTTATGGGTATATATTTTTGAGGCTACACAGGCTAGACCTTTGCAAAACACATGTTGGTGTATTGGCTGCTTTATGCATGGCACGAACCCTATTGTCGCCTACCTCTCGATCTACGCCCACACATCCCACGGCCTCCATTGAGGCGCCTACCCCAACAACCTGCGTCGGAGGCCTGGTTTAGCCACAGGCATCGCGATATCGATATCTAGATGGAGCATGCCCGCCTCACCCTTCCCTCCCTCCCTCCCTCCCGCCCTCTGCCCGGTGACGGACTGTGCCTGTAGTTTTGATCTAACCTCATTTCTTTGTGTGCCGCGAGGTTTCTCGGCCCAGTTTAGTTTTCACGTACAGGTTTCAAAACTGATCTAAAACAAACAAAATATTTCATTTCTATCCCGACGAGCTCTTTGCTACGACTAATGGTTACAGTGGCGGGTGGGGGAAGGGGTGGAGGAGAAGTTTGCTTGCTGAACTCCTTTTTTGTTGGTTACCATTACCAATGTAATTGATGTTGCTGCTTGTTCACGTCTAACGTGCGATCCCCGCGCGCTGTGTGAGGGGTGGGTCCCCCACCGTCGCGATGACTGCCATGTGCCATGTCCGTCCGTCCGTCTATTCCATCCAGCGTTCCGCTCTTTACAACTTCCGGTGTCGGTGGCGTCTTCCTGGGTGCGACATCCGGGGTCTGGTCGTTGGCGTGGCAGCCATGGCGGCGACGCTTGTCGACGGGGTGGGTACGTGCCTCGATGGTGGCGCGGCGGCGCGGTGGCGCGCTGGGTGGCGCGGTGGCGGGCATCCTGTTGTCATGATGACGTGGTGCTGCTACCCCTTGCGCCACAATAATAGGGCTATAAATAAGTTCCTTCCAGACAGGTGGTGATGGCGGCGGTGTCTCCGCCGTCGGAGGTGCTGCGTTACTTGGCGAGACGGTGGGAGGAGAGGGGGTTCGGTTCAGCGGGGTGTGTGTGGGCTGGGATGAGATGTGGTGTAGTAGACCAAGGTCGGTCTGACACCTAAGCCATTTGTCTGGGGCTCTTCCCGCTGCTGTCTGCTGGAAGTGCACACTCGGTATAAACACCCACCTGGGAGTATGTAAGCTACAAAGTGCTATTGCGTCGGGAGATTAGAACACGAGGGGCCAGGGTGGAAGGGTCGGGGTCGCCGGGTCGGGTCTGAGACGACAAGGCGCAAGGGGGACCAGGAAGGGGCGGGAGCGGGAGCGGGGGCGAGAAGACGAGGAGAGAGTGAGGGTGAGAACTAGAGGGGGGAGGGGGGGGGGTCAGATGGGGAAGACGGGGCGGATGTGGGGAATGCAGAACGAGGAACTTTTACTGAGAGTTACATGGTAACAAAAATAGGAAAAAACTGATTCAAAGGCTACACATGACATCGGTACGGACAGCAAGATCGATAGGGAGGAAAGAAGATAAAGCAAAAACCGGCGATGGAGGCTGGTAGGGGGTAGATGCATGTCTTTCCATCGGGGGTAGGTGGATGGGTGGCCTTCGAGAAAAGAATATACATAAGCTAGCCCCTCTTTGCCAAAAGTCTCGTACTGCCCTGAAGAGACACACCTAACCTATGGCACAGTGACATGACCCAGAGGCTGGTCGTCAAGTGGTAATATTAGAAAACCCCAGTGACAGCCGTGGAAGCCATTCCAATCAGCGTGCGATCCGCTGTTGGTCCTGTCTGTCGTCATGATCGATTTATCGCATCCACAACCCGACTCGAGAGACCGCGGAGTCTGGTATGTTGGCCGCCATGTTTGCTGATGCTTATTATCCTACTACGCCCATGTGGTTGCCATGGCGATGGTGTTTGCATGGTTCACGGCACAAGTCCCTCGTGTACTATTGCGGCCGTATATGTATGTGATGAACGAATGACGGAGTGTTATGTCGCCAATATGAGCACTAGCTGTAAGTGAATGGCCAGAAATATGCATGTCCAACCAGCTATGGACATACTGTGCGGAAAGAACGGGTGTGAGGCTCAGGGTAACAGTGGCTGCTTGTTTAATGGGATATATATATATGGTAGTGGTCTTTTTGCTGAGATTGTGTATACATATGATGCTTTTGGTGTGATTTGTCACAAGTTAATCACGTTACTATTTTGTTTGAAGTTCATCATTTCCCCTTTGTTGTCGTGGTTTATACACGAGATATTTTCTTATGTTCATTTGTGGTCGGATTTCCTATGTATTTAACCTATCTATCCATCTATCTGTAGCTTACCTTCATTTATAAATATATCATAGCAGCTCACACAGCCATTTTTACATTTATAAATAATCAATTAATTTGTTTACGCGCGTAGCGCTGTGATGACGTAGGACGCAGGCCACATTTGCCGGTACATAGCTGTACCAAAATTGCAAAACAGCCTTATCCGCTGTTGTCTTTGTACATCATGTAGTTTCATTCTTGCAGTAAGGACACTAGCGCAAAATGTTTCACTTCCCTGTGGTTGTAATGAATATGAATGTTATAATTTAATAATCATAATTATGACGATCTAATTCATTTCCGGGTGTGTATATAACGTGTATGTGTCCTGTGCTTAACGAGTCCATTTCGCGTGCCTCGACCATCAAGGTGCTCGCTCCCAGCCTCTTTCCCTGACGATCGCTGTCTGCTCTGCATAATATAGAGATGTTGTATTAAATGAATGCCCAACATTGATTTAATGGAGGTTGTTTTTTTATATAAAGGAGCCATGTTAAATTAAGCTTAGTGGCCCGGGAGGTGATCCCTGTTTCCACTCGTCGCCTCGAAGTCTAGGCTTATCTCTGGGTCTGTTGACTTGAGCTCTGGCCTGCTTTGGTACAGGCGCGTGGCTGTTTCCGGTGGTTCATCGGCCTACTTCCGGCGTGCGCCCTTGATGTCGGTCACTTTACAGAACCGGTTCTGTGTGTGTGTGTGTGTGGTCCGCCCAATGTCCTTGCACAGTAAATACTTCTATATTAAAGGATATGATGTGTCTATGTAAATTTATGTTGATTTATGCGGGGCGAATTCGACTCCGGTCGTGTCCACAGATCTTAATGATTGCATGGTTCAGCTGTCCATCAGTGACCACGTGACAGATCGTGACTATTGTCAGCCGTCCATCAAGGACAACGTGACAAACCTAACCACTGTCAGCCGTCCATCAGTGACAACGTGACAGACCTAACCACTGTCAGCCGTCCATCAGTGACGACGTGACATATGTTTACCATTGTCAGCCGTCCATCAGTGACGACGTGACAGATCTTGACCATTGTCAGCCGTCCATCAGTGACGACGTGACATATCTTTACCATTGTCAGCCGTCCATCAGTGACGACGTGACAGATCTTGACCATTGTCAGCCGTCCATCAGTGACGACGTGACAAATCTTTACTATTGTCAGCCGTCCATCAGGGACGATGTGGCAGATCTTGAATATTGTCAGCCGTCCACCAGGGACAACGTGACAGACCTAACCACTGTCAGCCGTTCATCAGTGACGACGTGACAGATCTTGACCATTGTCAGCCGTCCATCAGTGACGACGTGACATATCTTTACCATTGTCAGCCGTCCATCAGTGACGACGTGACATATCTTTACCATTGTTAGCCGTCCACCAGTGACGACGTGACAGATCTTTACCATTGTCAGCCGTCCATCAGTGACGACGTGACATATCTTTACCATTGCTAGCCGTCCATCAGTGACGACGCGACAGACCTGACCATTGTCGGGCATCCATCAGTGACCACGTGACAGGTCTTGACCATTGTCGGCCGTTCAAGAGAGGTCACGTGACAGATGTGACCATTATCAGCCGTCCATATGAGGTCACGTGACATACCTTGCCATAGGCAGGCGTCCCGGGAGTTTGTGAATGGCGGCCGTCCAACACACGTGGGAACACAGTCTGAGTGCGTAGGTGGCCTCTGGGGTGGGGGCGGGGGAGAAGGGGGATGAGGGTCACATAACTATGGCTCATGCGGTAGTGGGTCTGGCAATAACCCCTCAAGCCCGCTATATCTAATTACCGCGGTATGCCGCCCACGTCGCTAGGGTTTTGCTGGCCCGGGACCCCGGACCGGGCCTGAGACCCGCGCCTGACCCGCTCCACACCGCCCCGTGCCGCACTGCACCCAGACGCCCTCACCCATGGCATACCACCTCCCTGCCCCCTCCACCCCACAAGGAACATTCTCCAACCCTGCAGTCAGCGGCCCGATATAGACCGTTCTAGTGAATCCCCATCTGCCCATCCAAGGCCTTTAAATTGAATCAGTCGTAGGGGGGTTATGTCGCGCCTGTCTGGGCAATTAGTCTTTTTTCCCAAGTCCTCTTTGCCAGATATCTTTGAGTGATGTAAGTGGTGACACTGCGAAAATGTGTGTTGAAAAAAGGCTGCTGTGTTTAGTTTGGTTTCAGTTTTTTATGATAATCTTATAGTTATGTCGTCCTTAACCCAGTTCGGTTAAGAACATCAAAGCTAACGCTAGAAATGATCGATTTCTCCATGCAGTCGTCGTAGCTTGGCGAACTGCCCATTTCTCTCCGGACATGCTGGGAGTGGGTTCTCCGTCGTGGATTGCACGGCCACTCCTGTAGCACCACCCACAAGACACTTAAGGCATCTTCACGGTGTGACCGCCCTTATAGGCATGTCTTAGGACCACCATGACAGATGACAAGATCAAACATAGACTCCAGCATGCACTCTTGAGAAGTGATCTACGATCCCAATCGATAAGACCAAGAATGGCCAGCAAACATACTCTCTGAGTGGGATGACTGGACGTTCAACAGACCATCGAGTCTATATCAATCTTGGCTTACCTTTTTCGCAAGCGTCAGCGTATTTTTTATTTAATCTGTCTGTGCGCGGAAGCTAGGGTTGTGCGTCCTCGGCAAAGCGGGGGCGGGGGTCAAAGGTTAACCCAGCATTCTCGGCGATGGAAAAGGATCACGTGGGTGGTTATGATCACGTGGGTGGTCATACCACTATGCATCAAAGCTCCATTGGAGGCGAACTGGCACGATGATTTTTATCGCCAGAGGTCTCTTGGTGCATTCTACATACCAGTCTGGTGGTACCTATCGTTGAAAACAGCGTCTCTTGAAAGGTTTTTTTAGAGGATTGCAGAAGAAAATCGATCAATCCATAAATCAATTGACGCATAGTTGTAATATAATACTCTTGAACCCTTTATCGGTAGCTGCTCACTTGACATGCTTTATCAATGGGACCCCCGGTCCGTGGGAGAGAATGGCCGGTGTGTCATGGTTTACAGACCCTTGTTCTATACTGCTAAGGGGGACAGGTGTGTCACCTGTAGACTGTGACAAGTGGGAGCCACAGCCACGTGGCCATGCCTGTGATAAGGGTAGGATTGGGTGTGGGTGGTGGGGGTAAGATAAGGGGGGGGGGTAAGAGGCGGTGATTTTCCACTTAATTTTTTGTTAACAGTGTTCTACGAGGCCAGTCCGTCTACAATTAACTCCCTGATTTATCCGAATTGTACTGTATTTTTTTTAACAATATCCTGTTGTGATGAGCGTCCCTTCCTCCTCTAGCTCAGTTGGTGCCAACGAGTCGGGGGTTCGCGGCCTGGCCCACGTGTCGTCTGGAGCACGTGTCGTCGTCCTGTACCATCTTTTGTGTACAAAACAACAATAACAACCGCTATGTGTTTATTATATACCATCCTTAAGTGTGACCCCCCCCCCCCTCCTTCCTCCAACCTCTTCGATCCATTATAATATTTTTTTTGGCCGGTATTCAACATCATATTTGTTCCATTTCCATGAACACATGGACGGCTATCTAAAAGGAAGGGCTCAACCAATGATGGTATGGGGGAATTACCGCTCACATATGGAGTCCCTGCTGCTGAGCTCAAGTAAACATGTTTACGCCACCCCGAAGATCGTTTATGGTCAGTATACGTGCTGAGAAGAAGCTATTGCGAACGTTCCTTGATATCAACGAACTATCGCCTGGAAGATCTTAGCCTCCTCGCGAGAAGATGCCGATGTGGTAAACATGAAGCATATAAAAGCTGCTCTGCACATAATAGTTACAACCTGTTAGAAGCATGCCATGGTGCCATGGGCGGAGGGTGAAGTGTGTGTGGGTTGTGTGGGAGGGTGGCGGCTATTGACAACGGTCTTAACCGTTTCTATTGGGTGAGAAAATCCCCCAGCTACCCGCTGTCTGGATTGAGCACTGGAGGTTGGGGGGAGTTGGGGGGAGTTTGGGGGTGGGGGGGGGGGGCAGATTCCGGATCGGCCATTGCGTGCGATCGAGGTCCTCCTATATTGGCAACGCTTGGAGAAATATAACGCAAGACATTTAACAAATTGATATCAACAATATGTCAAACAAATTTTTGGTTAAATTGGTACATTCTCAAGTGGTTTTAGCGTCATGACCGCTTGGGGCGTATTGGCAAAACTGACTCATAATAAACTCTCTGGGGGTCAGGGGCTTCAAAGCGACTGCTGTATACAGACAAACTCAACGTTGGACGGCGTCCAGGTTTAAAGGGACTTGACGTAAACATGGACTAGGTCATGAAAGTGTCAGTCCCGGGGCTCCGTTGATAGCGACCTTACTGTGTGGGCGAGCGAGCGCCTGCCCTGGCAGCGGAAAGGGGCCGAGGTCGCCATGGTAAAAGCGGGACTTAATGATGGGGTGCGAGTTCTTGTTTAACGTGTACTTGCATTAACGCGATGACGATCTTAAGGAACGTCGTATTTGCAACTTGTGTGATCAACTGGGCGACTAATCTCCCAGGTGGATGATGTTTGTGGCGCCTCTTAAGAAGTTTATTCTTCTGTACGTGCTGCTACAAGCAAGTTTTCAGTGCGTGGCCTGACGGTGTGTGCCAGACTGGCGCTCCTGGATATGCAGAAGCATAGCTAGGACGCCAGCTTAGGCGATGACAAGGTCACATCGACCTTAGACAGAGGTCATGCCTCAGGGGGCCAGACCCGTCCCTCCACGCGAAACGCATTGCCATCTCTCGCGCAAGAAAAAGCACCCCCCCCCCCCTCCCCCCCAAAAAAGAAAAGAAAAACAACCTTCGGGAATTCATTGATTCATTGTATTGTCCTGGGATTATTGTCTTCAAAAAGTCATGCGATTGGCTCGTCAGCGTTCTGACACGAGGTCACGTGCCTAGGATCCCGTGAAAGTGGCCTAAACACGCATGCGCGAAGTCAGAGGAGTTTTCTGCTGTGAGAGACAGACAGGACCACTCTGATATTGGCATGTTCCTGAAAAAAAGTCGCCGCCGTTAGGGCAGTGACATCGACACTCATGGGTGTCGGAAGGGGGCTTTTTGAGGATATCGATCGAGGCAAAAAGAATGGCGTCAAAACTGTATCGTGAGTTTAACATAATGGCATCGATATTTTGCTGTTGGCGATTGCTAGCCATGTAATGTGATGCAATGAAGGTGATTTTATACGATTTTACGCGTTACTTGCGAGTACATGAAATGCCGTTCATATATTTAGGAGAAGAGATCTCCAAAATATTGAAAGACTTTCCCGACTAAAATCAGGATGTCAGGATCTGAAATTATGTCCTGATTAGTGGAAGAATGATCTATTATCCAGAGTCGCTTGAATTACTTGGCTGGAGTATGCTCATTATACATAAGGGTTTACTAAAGAAGAGTGAGCTGCACACAAATCTGTGACGTAGTGCACATAGCTGCTAACTTGCGATCAGCGGTGAAGCAAAATGCTGATGCCTTATTTACCCATACATTTAAAGTTTGCACTCGTGTGAGTCCTACTCTTTCATTGCAGCATTTAATTTTTAATGAGCGGGAAATATCTGTATATAAAAATGGGGTGGGTGGGTGGCGGGTGGGGGGGGGGGGCGGGGGTAAAAAGGTAAGCATTGAACTAGCGGGCACGCACAGACGTGTGTAGTGACGTACACTGGCGTACACCCGCATGAATAACAGTTATATATTTGTTCGCCGACCGTAACGTCTCCTTGCGTGAATGTAAAAAAAGTGTTCACATCTGTTCGCCAAGAGCGAAGACGCCTCCCTGAGATCTCATGGAACCCTCCCCATCCAAATGTGTTTACATACTAACCTTAAAGAATTGCTACAGTACTAGTAATGTGTCATGTTCATAGTGCGATGGCGAGGCAGGAGGGCGCAATAAACCCTACCATTGAAATGTCCATCCGCCTATCGGGGGCATGGAGTACAATGCTCCGGGGGAGAATGGAGAGTGAGGGCGAGCAGGAGAACGAGGAAGGGGGTCGGGGGTCGGGGAGGCGTTGGCGGGTCGGGCAGTGCCCCCACGTGTGTCGTGGGAACCCCGTGAGCGCCGGCGACACAGGGACCTCGTGACGCCGCCGACGGGTCGTGGGACAGCTAGACACCCCATGACACACTCGCCGGGCGTTACAACGGCTCCGTGGGAATGTTATGAAAACGTCAAAATTGTGACGCCGTAGGTGCATGGGTTGTCGTCATATCAGCTCTTCAGATGGCCCTCTTCTGCTTCTTGCCCCAGCTGATTTCGGCCTGATTGCCGCGGGCCGTGTGCCAAGATGACACCAGCCGTCATCCAAAAAAAAAATCATCTAACAAATACTACATTGCTCAAGTGGGGCAAAAATATTAACGTTCAGATTGCGTGGAAGGCATTGTTAATGGGGGGGATCAGCCTCCCGTCTTTGACAAGCCTAATGCACTAACACGATTTAGTGGTTATTGGCCGCTCATGACGGCGTGTTGGTAAACCGCCGTCTCGTTCTCACAGTGATGAACGCCGGAGGGAAGGTTTGTTTGCTAGGGTTGCGAAACCCTATCTGCGTAGATGCTGCATGGGGACTCTCGCGTTAGTCTGTTTTACAATTCGCTTCTCTCCTCCGAGTGTATTCTTTTATTTAAAAAAAACAAACCCAAAAACATATGAAAACAAAATCTATGACACGCTTCTCTCCCCCGAGCTTATTCGTTTTTATGTAAAAATAATATTATGACAACAAAATATCCCACGCGAATAAATGAAGCAATTGGGGCGACCTAAGATGAGACTTCTTTCCGGAAAAGGAAACGCCTGACTTTGTAAAAAATTGTTTGATGCTTCAGTGAAATCATCAAGTACGTTTGCACCCAAAAACAATGCCAATTTCATGTCTTGTTTTCAACTCTATGTACTCTGAAAAAGACATATTTAAACACTGCGTTATGGAAAATATTGTACATGCATATGATTTCCAGTACCCAATGCGTATATTTGCTGAATGAGGAATAGCAAGAACCCTGTCGGGTAACTGTTCATTGCTGTTTATACTCCGTGTACTGACAGCATCCTTTTTCCTTGCTTCCAGGATGGCTTGGTCGAGTTTTACGAGAGCGGCCCCGAGAACCGAGAAGAGACCAAGTGGCCGTCCTTCAAGACGATCTGCAGCTACGCGGCTGGTGCTGTGGGGGTCTTGGCGCTCGGGGCGGTGTTCACACAGCGGTCATAAGGCGCTCGTACAGCGTGGCGTCTCGCCAGTCACGCTGTCAACGGTCAGCCTGGAGGCGCAGGGCGGGCGTCCTGACTGCGGGAGTCCTGCGGGCGTTCTGCGGGCGTCCTGCGGGCGTCCTGCGGGCGTTCTGCGGGCGTCCTGTGGGCGTCCCACGGGCGCTCTTTGGGGAAAAGAACCAAACAAGGAGAGAGCCGGGCTATGACTGCAGGGTACGCTGACAGATGGATGGAAGGACACAGCGAGAGGGAGGGAGAGTGGAGGAAGTAATCCTATGCCAAGAAGTATACTGCAGACTCGAGCGAGCCAGCCAGCGCCGGCACTAGCGTCAGTTCCGACTCCGCTGCTATTCAGCTACATGCGCCTATTTTATATTAGCCACTCGCAGCATGTAGATCTATCAGCTAACTTTCCGGAAAAATATAACGATGACCCGCAATATTATCGAAGCGCGCAAAATGATACTCATTAATATTTTGTCAAGCAAATTTGAAAGATTGAAAATCCATGTCAAATCAGAGAGAAAACATTTACAAGAATTCATAAATATCGTGGTTATTTTTAGGAAATCTGTAACATTTTGAGGCCTGGTTAGTTAATGTCTGCCGAGAAAATTTCAGGGTAGCCACGCTGCATAAAAGGGTAAGCCCGCTATTGTATCCTGACTACTTGTTACTGTGTATTGCCTTGCGTAAACCGTCTGTATATACCCTTCACGTATTTAATTTATCATGGATTTTATTGTTAATTATTGAACATGTGAAACCAAGTTGGGGTGTGCGTCGTATGTGTCACAACGGGTTGCATTGGCCGTTTGCTGAGTTTATATATATATATATATATTAATTTATATATATATATAATATATAATGGCGGAAACTATTATATTGCGCGTTAGGGGGATCGCAAATGCTGCACTGTCCGCATCACATGGTAAGTGGATATATACATAAACATGCGTTGATGCTTCAACAGACTTCTCATGCGAAAGAAATTAACCACGCGCTCTGAGCTTCTCTCACTCATCTTAACGGCGACAAAAGTAAGACATATTTAGCGTGTTAGACATAGCTTTATGTTCATTGGCTCGGTCTCAGGGCCAATCGGAATGATTTACAGGCGTGAAGTGAGCCGAGGGTCCTGATTGGTCACTCAGTGTCACGTGACTTGAGGTGTCATATGATAGGTTCCCACGTGATTGGTGGATACCAGGGACGCCGGCCCGCATTGTCGAGCCAGGAAAGCGACTTTGAAAGCTTGGCATAAGGTCCGTGTCTTTTGGTATGTGCAAGCGAAATGGTATATTTATTGAAGACAATATGGATAGATGGAGTGGAATGTCCCATGTGACGCAGCAAAAAATATTAATGGACAGCAAGATGTTGCGATATTAACTGCTTCGACAATGCGGGTCGAGATGTGGGGGGAGGGTCATGGGTCATGTGGGCCGTTCCTGGTCCAGGTATGCTTAAAGTGTGTGGGACTGTTGACTGCTACTGATAGGCTACGGTCTTTCTAGTGACACAGAGGCCACTGGATCCGGTCCGTGGCAGAGAAAGCCATACGTATTGCCACTTCATTAAATTTAACTCACGGATGGGCGTATGGTAATACGCTAGCTTTAGAGTTAAATCCGCAAGATAAGCTTTAACTGACAAAGTTAGTAGCACTTGGAGTCTTTCGTTCAAGTAATAGGTCTGATTTTTGCGGTGTGCTGGAAAGTACCCGTATATTGTAAGATACTAACCTGTACCTTTGAATCCCTGTATAGGTGTGCTGGGATGAGATTTCGAAGGAGGGGGGGGGGGGGGGTGGGGGGTCGGGCAAGTCACCGTGACGTCATTGCTCAGTGTTTTGTGGCCAAGGAATGCCGGTAGATTGTACTAGATTTAGAATGATGCATCTTCCCGTTCTGTAATGCTGTAATTTATTCAGAACACTCGTTTTAGTCTCGTTATGCCACAATATTCTAGTATTACTTTGAGGCGGGGGGCACGGCAAGGGGCCCCCAGTGTAATCAGCAGTATTCAGTAGGTGCACTGACGGCGAGGGAAAGGGACAGGAAACTTGACTTTGTTATATATATATATATATATATATATATGCAAGCAGCGTCCGTGTACACTCGCGTTCTCCGTGCCGTAGCTAACAGTCTATAAAGAAATCAAAAGCAGTGTGTGTCTAGTCATTGCCCAGCGAGAAATAATTAAGCGTCTGTAAGTGTTGTTATTTTTCCTCACACATCCATACCTCTTGCATCGGTTAATAAGGCGCTTAAGAAGGAACGTTTTGATATCCAACCAGTTTAACCAGCGTGTGTTTGCTAGTGAGGAACTGGTTCTCCGTGCCCCACCATCTGACGCACGGAGTAAGTAGAGGGATATGTGTGTGCTGTGACCTAACGTGTTTACTGACTCATGGTGTGTTGTAAGACAACTGAACAATAGTTGTCAGGTTATGCTGATGCGTCCCACATATAACGCTTGCCATTTTTAAAAACACATGTTTCTTTTTGCTGTTAATGACAAGCAAGAGATATTCTTTGGAATAAGCCAATCATGAGAGTCAATTACACAAGATAATTAATTACACAAGCGCGCGTTCGTTACATACTCCACCTAGCTACGTTATTGCACTACCATTCATAACGTGGGTGTCGATCCTAGTTCTCTTAATTAATACCCATAAGGAACGTATATATCGTGCGTATGGCATGACGTATTTGGGCAACCTAATTTCATCCTACAAATTTTTCATCAGCTCGTCATTCTTGTGTCTTTTGTGTTTTAAAAGGACAATATTCAGTGATTGTTAGTGTCGTACGAGTTTAACGCCACCCAATTTATTTTAGAAGGCACTTCGACCTCATAAACGTCGTCAAAACTCAGCAAGTGAGGCAAAACGCTTTCCAATTTTCCAAATTTTATGTTAAGACAAGTAAACTTTATCTTTATATGTTCAAGTTTGAACAAGTTTGTATGTGTTCTGTAAGTCAATTTATATGTGATAACAGGCTAGTCTGACATATAAACATAACCTGGATCCTTCAGAGTGCGACTGGCCCGGTGTTAGCTGCAATATGGGCATTATACAACGATGGAGTGGTGATGCACTGCAGCCGGTCGTACGCTCATACTTTGGCCTTTAAATTGACCCCAGCCACCCCCTCTCTCCCACCCGCTCCCATAATAACGCTGCCATCTAGGAGCGTTCTCCTACGCTAGATGTCGCCACGCATGCAACACCTGGATCGAAAGTCCTTGTGAAATAACGCTACCCTCCTCGTTGTATTGATTAACTGATCTGCATCGTGCAAACACGGCTCCTGTCGCAGTTTTGGTGTGCAGTTTGGTTGGAACCTAAACCTAGTTAGTTCACACGTGTAAGTCTTTTCTTTATGAATGTATTCTTCGTTCTTTTATTCCTAATAGATTCGACCGTTTTGCCCGTGCTGTGAAAGACCCGAGTCCTCGTTAATTCTACCTCGACCTTCAAACCTCGTTTTGCAAGGTCAAATCATTCTTCGTTCTTGTTGTTATGCTTTCTGAGTACCTTTCAACGAAAAAATGTCAGTTGTCATGTGTCAGAAAGAAGCTTGGTCGCGCCGCGTGAGGTGCATGTTGATAGCTTTCAAGGTAGTCAACCACTTTCTCTATGCTCGCCGGGTGATAATCCACCGATGAATATTCATCTGAAGGATGAGAGCTTGGTAACCTACCAGACTATATCTGTGTAGAATGCTGACGGCAGAAAGGATATCATTAGTTGGGGCTTGTAAAACCTTGATATAAGAATGAACTGATGATTCCGCGTGTAATCATCATTGTCTCTGAAACATGTATGGGAGATTGGGATTGTATTGTGCTTCAGTGAAACCGTTGCATTGCTGGTTATAGGGCGTGCTCAACTGGGCACGAAGCTGTATCAGTCCTGAGTGGATTCAACGCGCTAAGATATTCCGTAAAACATGACCTTGAATACTCGCCTACCAAAGACATGTTTGCAGTGTATGTCTAGCTATAGTTGGGGCGTACTTGCTTTCCTCCTGAGGTGAGGGTAATTCCATTGTTTCCCCATATATTTTGTTGTCTTAGTTGTTGCTCTGGCAACTCTATTTGTGAAAGGTATATTTATTATTGTAGTTGTCTCTTATTGTCCGTGTCCCAGAAAGGTTAGGGTTATAACTGTAGTCAACCCCCATTTATGTATTTGTGGCTTAATGGTTTATCTCCAATTATGATGTTTTCATGAGAAATGTGGGGATGAAAAGTCCTCATACAGAAGATGCGAGAAGGGAATTCGTGTGTAGTGTGTTCACGCTCTCATCGTGTACGCTACATTCGTTACTTATAATGTAAGAATGATCGTGATGTACATCTGTGCATATATAAATGATATGTAGGTTTAGCCAACTGAAATGCAAATTTTCTGAGAGGCAATCTAGTTGAGCTGAATCGCGATGTCGCTATTCACGTCCTCGTTTGTGGCATTCGACTTTCCAGTGTTTGTACTCAAGGTAATTTGCTGCTTTCCGTGATCTATAAACGATGCGTACTTTGAGACAATGCTAGGCTGTGCCTCTAATTCTATGCCGGTGATTGCGTCGCTGATAGGCTTCCGTAACTAAAGTACATAGGTATTGTACGTAAACAGATATATTTCGGCGTCTAATAGTTAATCGTTTCAAGAACTAACAGGCAAGTTACTTTACAGCAATAGTGTTCTTAGTTCTTCATCTTCTGCCATTATTCAAATTATACCTAGTTAAGTATAGATATATACGTATACATTTTTACGCACAAGATACGGTGTATGGTTTCTTATCATATTCATAGAATGGGCTAAACAAACATTCAGTCACTTTTTGTTCGTATTAATTCCAGTCTGTATGTAAGCGTTTTTATGGCTGGCGAAGTTTAAGTGTACTGTAGCTGGTGGAAGGAGACAGTTTATGTGCCGTGTGTACAGCTATTATATGCGCCTCCCTGAACGGTTTGTCTAACTCGCTAAGAAGGAATATTCACATATTGTCACAGTGCTTGTATTCCAGCAACTTTTATGACTTATTTCTAACTTTATCTGCATCAGACCCCAATGTACATTGTTTGTCGCCCTCACGCGCCCACGTTACTATATATTTACATGAATATTGTGCATTTGCTGAAAGGAATAAATTATTGGTAATAGAAGTACTGTTCATGTGTTTGTTGTTTATCTGAAAAGTCTTTTACGTCGATTTACATTTATTTCTATGTATGAACAAACTCAAACTAAAAAACTAATAGCATGACAAATAATTTTAGTGTGTAACTGGATCATTGTTGAATACCGTAGACTGAGTTTCGGGCAGTTTCGAGTGCATATTGTGAAGGGCCTAGCTGATGGGGTGGGTGGGAGTGAGTGGATGCAGCGGTATCGGATTACACGCGGTCAGGGCCTAGCGCACCGCGCACGGGCTGGGCAGGCTGGGCTGTGTAATCAATGTAGGTCACCCAAGAAGGTAGAGCTGACCACCCTGGATTTAGAGAGCAGCCAAAGTAGGTCACTCCAGTTTTGCAGCTGGCCGCTTTTAGAAGACAAGTTAAGTATAGGAAGGGCACTGCAGCCGAAAGTAAGATGAAAACCGATGATTAAGTCATTTGGAAATGAATTTTCTCTACCATTTGGCGCAAAGATCACAGCTCTAGCTCGTGTTTTATGATTTTTGACGATTAGATTTTTTTAATGCCGTTTTAACATGCGGAAGTGTCCACCGATGCGGAGCTGTCCCCCTTATATAAAATACATGATATCGAGACCCTATTCGCTCCCTTAGTTTCGCACGGTGCCGTTATGATAAATAAAAGGCGGGTGTTTGGGGGGGGGGGGTACGTATGTTTAAAACGGGGCTTAATGTTCCGTTGCTATGGAAACGAAATTTAGACGTGCGCTGGCCGTTTTTGTTTCTTGATATTGATTGAGACTGTTCATTGGAACAATCATGACGATTTGGGGACCAAACTAATCGCCGTTTTAGTATAATTTATGAGGCTGTCTTACTTTCCCCATTATAATTGATAGGGACTTTTAACATGAGAATCATCATTGCAAATGTTTCGCCCTCTAGAAGGAAAGGTAAAATAAAAAATATCTATTGTGAACTGAGTAACAACTAGGATGTAAAATTAGACGTCTTTTGACGTATGTTTAAAACGGGGCTTAATGTTCCGTTGCTATGGAAACGAAATTTAGACGTGCGCTGGCCGTTTTTGTTTCTTGATATTGATTGAGACTGTTCATTGGAACAATCATGACGATTTGGGGACCAAACTAATCGCCGTTTTCGTATAATTTATGAGGCTGTCTTACTTTTCCTATTATAATTGATAGGGACTTTTAACATGAGAATCATCATTGCAAATGTTTCGCCCTCTAGAAGGAAAGGTAAAATAAAAAATATCTATTGTGAACTAAGTAACAACTAGGATGTAAAATTAGACGTCTTTTGACGTAACAATTATATGTGTGACCCTAATATTAGGCGCGCTATGAATTTAGTTTTTTAAATTCACAATAATCAAAGTTGAAGTTTGAAGATAGATCTATGATCAATGACGCGAAAGCGGGAAAACAAGTTGCATCAAGTTGGGGGACACATTTTGACACTAATATATCACATCTCTACAAATTGAATGGCCTTGACATTTGACAATGAATGCTCCCCTGTCCGTAATGTAGAAACGTAAATATTTTTACAACGTGACACAAAGATACATGCAGGCGTTGGACACTAGGAGTGGTGGAAAAAATGGAAATGACACTGAAACATATAGAGCTTTAAAAGCTTATATAGGCCTACATTGGGACCAAGACACAAGTCAAATTTCAAACTAGCCTGAAAACAAGACGTTACTCTCTAACGACATTAACGTCTGGTTTTCAGGCCAACTTCAAACTTCTCCGACTGATATAATAAAGACAATCACATACTTTCCTCATTAATTAAACGACTAAACCCTACGTCATGTCTAAGACATCACCCCCCTCCCCCTAGCCCCGCCAATAGAAACATATTTGTAACGTTACTGAACTATCATTACTACCTTCAAACTGAGACGGAGAACAAACGGGGAACCAGCGTTACAAAATTGGTCTTCGGCGAAAAATTTTGCGTTTAAAATCATCTTGCGTCACGATGTTTTGAGATGGTGTTTCTCAGCAAAATCGTATTCAGGAAGGTATTTAACAATTGTAACTGTAACGTTATCCCATATAAGTTTAATTTTATTTATTCCAGGGTTAATTTAAATTGGTTATTTAACGCATTCCTATTGGCGCTGTGTGCATTGAGTGTTTTCCCTATTATCGCTCAGAAGCCGTACGGGTCCTATTTTTACGGTGTACATCCATGAAGGCCGCGCGGCGTAAGGGCCCCGGGATCTACCCACCCCTTACATGGGGGTGGAGGGGGCGGGTGACATCCCTTATGAATAGTGTGCTGTATTATTGGTCTACATGAAGAATTATTCATCTCCATGAATATAGAGCCGAGTGCCGTATGAATAGTCTGCTGTGCTATTGGTAGGTAAGGAATTAATCTACATGGGCTCAATCAGCCGGGTAGGTGGGGAGGGTGGGGATAGGGGGGGGGGGGCTCGAACGGCACGTGACTGGGCCCTGATTGGCCAGTGTGTTAGGGAGCCGCAGATAATGGGAGTAGAGTAGCGGTCATGTGATCGGTTTAGCAAACCAGCTTATTCATAATGATACCGACCATACGGCCAGTAAAAATGGATGTCAGGCATAAGGGCCGCGTGCCGTGAGGGCCGCGCGGATGTTTGGGGGTGGTGTGGACGAAAAATAGGGGTGGTGGGGAGGATGGGGCGGTGGGATGCGTAGCGGAGGTGGGGGGGATGGTTGTTATCAGCTTTGCAGCTTCACATCAAGTCTAGACAAAGGTCTCAGTTCTAGACAGCAGCTGCAGGTGGAGGGGATCTTGTTAGGCCAGTTTATGATAGTGTTGTTATAGAATCTAGGTCTGTAATTAATATCTGGGGGATGGGGAGAGTGGGGTGGTGCCTGCTTAGTTGTCTGACTTGGCTGACCTGTCTATACATTGAAATAGCTAGGTGTTACATGTTTAGGTATCTGATTTATCATGCAATAGCAATAGATAGTAAGGATTTAGGCCTATATGGTTAGGAGATAGAAGATTGTGCATGCATTTCAAACTTAAACCTTTTTTTGGTTGTTGTCTAATTGTAGACAATTTATAAGTTAAATTACTTTACACTCTAACGATTTATGACACAGTTTTAGAGAATGAAGTTTAGTGACAAGAATGCATTATTCAAACAGTGCAATCAAACAATGAAATATTGCCAATTTGGCTTGATTTGAGAGTAAAAACCTCTTTAGATATAGCTTTAATTTTCTATAAACTTGTATCAGCTTGTACATGTTATCATTATTATATCTAATACTTGAAACAATTAAGTCTTCTCACAGTCTTCTCTCTCTTCATGAGATTAAATAGTTATATTAAATTTACCTTTTTATGTGCAATACAGGGTATCATATGCATCGTAGACAAAGATTGTTTGCATCTAATTGCAGCTTCATAAAGAGAATCAAAAACTTAATATCTCAAGTATAAATAATATTTAGTGTATTACTCTCATATCCATTATCATTTTAAAAGATAAAAAAGTAGTAGTGCTTGCTTTCTAAATTTTGATGGTATGGTAAAGGGTTATATTATAATATTTATTCATTTGCTATGCCAGATGCATAAAGTATCTAACATGAAGCATCTAAGTATCTCTTATTTATTTCACACTAAATATGTGGTTTGATCCAATTATAGTATGCAGACTTGAGTTGAGTTTTGAGTTAGCTGGCAGTCTAGCTGGTTATATACATTGTGGTGAGCTCATTTTGAGCTTGTCTGTTGTTTTCACCCATCTGGTTTGGGCCTGTTTGCCGGGGATGGAGCGGATGTCTTTGTGAGCCACAGAATTACTACACAATAAAATACATCACTTCCACTTGAATAATTCAAAGGTTTCTAATGGGAAAACTTGCTGTTCTAAGTTTACCTCACCTTACATGTAGTTCCAAAATCCAGATAACTTATTTTTAGTACTGGTAGTTTTAATCAGGTGGGAAAAAAAGGGTTTGATGTTGATCACCTGTTATCCATATTATCCTGATATCAACCTTGAATCAAGAGAATTGACAATAACATCAAACGTAAATACTCTTTACCATTTGTAAGAAATGCTGGCAACTACATGTATTCCATTGGCATTAAAGTTCATTGTCTAGGACATGTTATCATGCTCCAAAATAGGCAGTAAATCTTTGGCTGCAAAGTCTGGTAGTTAATCTTTAAAGTATCTTTACAAAATCTTAAAGAATCAAGGATATCCTGGTGTAGCTCAGACATCAAGACCACCACCAAGGTGGATGTTTTGATATCAGAGCTAATCATGGTGTAACAACTGAACAATGGGATAAAGCCTCCCTGTTTAGGTATCAGGCATAATCTCCTGCTGACCCAATTCACACCTCGCCCACAGCCGCGACGCACCCCCATCGACGCACCCCCCCCCCCCCGCCCCCTCCACCCCCATGTAAGGGGTGGGGAGATCCCGGGGCCCTTACGCCGCGCGGCCTTCATGGATGTACACCGTTCCAGACCAGAATTTTACTATGGAATGCGACTAGGCTGTGTTTCAGCCCACACAGCCTAGGGTTCTGGGCTAGCCTGGCCCTGAAGAATTCAGGCCAAGTGGTAGGCCTAGGCTAAGGTAGGCTCAATTTAACTGCGATCCTCTTTGATTGTTGGACTGCAGAGGGGTTGAAGGGAGTGGCTAGGGATTCAGGCTGACACATGGCCAGGGAACTGGACCATATCTCGCTACTCCAGGCAGTTAGCCAGATAATTGTGCCTGACGCTGTATCCTTGCTGGAGTTCACCTTGGCGCAAGTGCCCCAGGCATGCCCACTTTTCTGGAGGTACTACAATGTCAGTGATAAATTCTTTAGATGTGATTAGGGAATTGACAACCAGCTTCAGTAAATTATTTATTCAAGTTCCAGAGCATTATCTTAAAGGAAGTAGCAGAGTGATATTACTTTGATGTAATTAATTCTGTTTAGGTCGTGGCTGTGAAGATATAAGACATATAACATTGAAATCAGTTAACTTTAGCTACCTGTTGCCCGCTCATCTCTCTCTGACCCATACCCTCATTTACCGGTGACCAATCAGAATGCAATAACAATAACATTATCTACGTTAATGAATAAGGGGGTATTAGCCTCCAATCCAGCACCCTCCCAAGTTTTAGGCATCAGTTCCCATGGTCACCGTCTAAGTTTGTGGCACCTCCCCCTCCTTCTCGACCGGTCCCCTTACCCCAGTGCAAGGCTTTGTTTGACAGGAAGCAAGGTAGCCAAATACTGTGGGACAGTTGACTGGCTGACCTCACCCAACCCTGCCCTTTACACGCATCCTGGGGTGGCAGCATCCGGCGGCGGCTACGGAAGCTCTGGCCAAGTCTTGGGCTGACTCACCATACAAGCCCCCTACCCTTTATCACCACCCCCTCACCCCACCCCACCAAAGAAAAAACAATTTTTTTTTTGGGCTGTATGTTTTGGTACACCCAGGTTTGTAATTATTTTTCAGGTGTTCCAAAACATACGGAAATGGCGGTACTTAAAAATGTCCACTGACAATATTTGCTGGTTCTTATTCATATTATTGTTGCCATGTTGTGTCTTCTCTCATATGAATGCATGGAACACTGTCCCAGAAGAGGATTTTGAAGATTAATGTCACTTAGATTGAGTGCATCATAATATGCTCAGTATAATGTCTCTTTATATATAATTATTTCTACATAATGTCATATTTCTTCAATTTGAAAGCTGAATCAGAAGGAATTCTTTACCAGTGTGACTATGGTAATCAAGACTGATAATCAGACAAATATGTCTCTGTTATAATGTATAAGTATGGTACAATGTTTGAAACATGAATGTAATTTACTGTTACAGCCAGGGAAGGGATTTTTGGACTTTGTGAAGATCTCTGTCTGTGGAGGAGGTGGTGGGCAGGGATTGCCTCGGTTGGGTGGTATTGGTGGAAGAGGTGGTCATGTTTTCATTGTGGGCAACAAATCTGCATCACTAAAAACACTGGAAAAAGAACAAGAATCCAAGAAGAGGAAAGTATTCAAAGCTGGCCCGGGAGACAACAGTAGGTAAGACAGTTTACCAGTACTATCGACTTTCAATTTAGTATGTATAGAGATATTGTCTAAAATAGTAAGGAATCTACTGGTATGTAAAATTGATATGCTGTTTGATGCTGCATGTATTTTTTCATGCAGAAGAGAAGCTTTGCTTGGGAGACCTGGAGATGACATCCATATTAAGGTTCCTGTGGGAGTGACTGTGCTATCACAGAAACATGTGCTAGGTGAGACAAGTTACCAAGGCTTCTCAGGCATAAGATTCAGTGAGGCATACATGTGAATTGATATGTTTGTCAGATATGGAATTACAGAGCAGTGATTATGTGATGACTGCCATATGGATAACCATACAGTGTTATCATATACACCTTTATATATAGCCAATTAAAAAAAATATATATACAGTGGATATCTGGCTTGTTTTAAGAAGTTGACCTTTTGCGGGAAAAATCGGCATGAACCACCCTTATGTCCATATGTTTGATTAATTAGTTTGTTCTGGGCTTGCGACCTCCTGTGCCGATATCTATGCACTGTGTTAATATTCAAGCGAGTTTAGCCTTTATGTGCGCAAAAGTGGCCTACAAAACCAGCTTTAAACATCGCTAATGCCCAGTACACAAGTAAAGTTTGTTGCAACAAATCAACTTTTCGATCAGCTGTGCAACTAGAGGGCCGGTTTTCCACGCATTGTAAATTTGGCGCATGTTCTAAAGTTTTGATAGACTTTACGAATTGCACTCACTAATGACTCACCTGTTTGTAATTCGGTTGTTACGCGGTTTGACCGTTGAACCGTTGAGTGACCGATGCTTCGACTGTTGTTACGACTGTTGAACGAATGATCCTACCGTGTGAACCTGGCATAAGGATTGGTTTGTTGACAGGTGAAATAAACGAGGAGGGTGAGCAGCTGGTTGTGGCGGCGGGAGCACTGGGTGGAGGTCCGAATAACAACTTCTTTGGACAGAAGGCTGTTCCAACAAGAATCTCTATAGACTTGAAGACAATTGCTGACGTTGGCCTAGTTGGGTGAGCTCTTATAAGATCTGCTTCACCATGTTATAATTTCGCTGCCTTTGTCGTTAAGTGTTAGCTAGCTGATTCGATAATATTGTATGAGACAACAATAATTTATAATTTGCATCGATCTGATAAAATTTGTGATTATTTTTCTGGGAAACTAAAGCTTCTAATGGCGCTAGATATTGTAAACATAAACTAGAGTATGTATAGCTTACTCACAATGTTAATGATATACGTAATTTTCCATGAATGACATGTCAGACGTGTTTCCTCGTATACTAAGGGTACACGTAGTAACGAATATGTCGTTCATGGCAGGTTTCCTAATGCGGGTAAATCATCCCTGCTGCGTGCGTTGACACGGTCCAACACTAAAGTGGCTGCCTATGCCTGTGAGTAACAATTGAAAGGAATACTATATCATGCCGCTCACAGTTCCTACGTTTGTTATAGAAAAATATGCTTATATTTTGACAGGGCTCCTGGAGTTTTGCGGCAACCATGATTTTGCTTATATCCCTGCCTTATATGTCTAAAATTGTCTAGACGATTACCGTATAAGGTGTGCTATAGTGTATTTGCGAAGTATTTATTGTATTTGAGTGAAGCCAAATATTAATGAGACAGCTGAATGAATGAAGCCCAAAACACTTTGATGCTAAATTGTACATATAATCTCAGCATGTCAAAAATGACCCATTTCTCGTCATTTCTCTTGCAGTTACGACTATAAAGCCAGCTCTTGGTATAATTCAGTATGAGGACTTCAGACAGGTTTGTGAAGCACTATTTTTAATTATGAAAAATTGCCGGTAGGTTCATATTGGTATATTCATCATTCATCACAGTTTCTCAACGCTAATATTTAAATGGCGTTAATGCGGCTAAAAAGAGAAAAGATTAACTTGGCAGGTGCCTTTTGGGAATTAGGAAAGTGTAGAGGCGGTATTCATAAACCCCACTTGGCGCAACGCAAATCTTCTTGCCGCTCAGTACAAATTTCGGAAACGACTTTCCCGGTGAAGAATAGAAACAGGCCACTCACCAAATGCGCTTTCAGAAATGGAAAGTTGACGCAATACCACGTTGTGATTCTGAATACTATGGCCATTGTCGGGCGTAACTTGCGCAGTTTTTTTAATAATACGGATCGTGGGACCGTTTTCATAAACTATACTTGTGCCAAGAGAAATAGATACAGCATATATAATGGTCAAGACGTCAGTAGTTATATAATGTGCGTACCAACTCGCATGCTTAAGCTTTGTAGGGCTTATGAATGCCGCTCCAACTGGCCTCTACGCCAAAACGAGACTTCAAATATCAAACCCTCCAATCGTAGGGACATCATTCTAAAGCCAAACGATATGCTACACACTGTCTCTGAAACCAGTTAGCGACGTATATATCAACTAACTAGCCTTGGGATTGATGCTTCCTATAAAGATCTCAATGGCTGATCTGCCCGGGTTGATTGACGGTGCCAGCCTTAACCGGGGCCTAGGTCTCCAGTTTCTCAAGCACATTGAGCGCACCAAAGTGCTCGTCTTCGTGGTGGACATCTTGGGCAGCCGGCTGCCCGACGAACAACGCCTTCGCTCACCTTTCGACTGTGTCGTGGCTCTCAACAAGGTGAGTGGTGCTAAGCAACGTGTGACTTCCAGGAGACTGGGCTAATAAAGTACATCCCGTTCGACAGGCGGCGGTGATTAGTTAGAAAACAGGGGAGGCGATATGTTGACTTTCATGGTTTATAGGTGAAGAAAAGAGATTTATGTGTTCAAAAATTCAGGTAAAAATGCGGTAGATTTGGTGTGTAACCTAAGACGCTTGGTCGGTCTACATAAGTGTAATAATTATTTATTTTTATTCAGCCTGCAGTCTTGATACCTGTAATGGGGTCACTATGATCACAATGGATCATATCTCCTCTTTCATGCGGTGTAAAGAATTTTCACTCCATGTTTAGCGTGAGCTTAGGACATTTTATTTCACAGTTTTCGTTTTATTTGCAGGAACTTGAGGCATATTGTAACTTGACAGGGGCCGATTTGATGGCGAAACCCAAGGTGCTAGTTGTCAACAAGGTTGACAAATTGCCTGACCCCTTAGAACAAGAGAACATGGTGGAGGAACTATTAGACAAAGTAAAAAATATGAAAGGTAACGTATGATTGTAGCTGCGTTCATTGAAGGGTGCCTTTTGCATAGTAATTCGATAGTGATTTTGTTAACTTTTCTTGTAAAAAAGAGAATCTGCCCGTATGTACAGATGATATATGTTCATAGCTTCTATTACGATCAGTAAACTCACGAACCAATGGTATTTAACGTTCTCTCCTATACTTTGATATGTCCTTAACTTCACAATTACTTATTTCCTTGACCCAATGTTACCCATGTGAGCACTGAATAGGTTACGTCAGACAGTGGTCTCATAGGTTAACAAAAACCTATCGTCTAGACCGTGCTTAAAACACCGCTCCATCCATCTTTCTTGTCTTTCAGACCACCTCCAGTCGAGTGATATCCAATACAGACCGGAGCAATGCTTTGAGTTCGACGATTACTTCGCCATTTCGGCCAAAGAGAAAATGAACCTTGATCCTTTAAAACTGCGAATAAGAGAAATAATGGACTATTATGCCGAAGTACAAAGGGAGGCTTCACTGGAGGAGAAGAGGCGGCTTGAGAAGTTTGAGACTCATCTTGACATGGCATTGAAGGAGCACCAGAATTCACGCGTGGTCTGACCATAAGTTCTGCTGACACCATCGGGAACGGGGCGACGAGTACTTGTAAATCGTGCTTTGTACAGAATAAATTAATAATCGCACTTGAATTTGTTGTACACTTGAAAACCGGGGTATAGTCAATGTAAACCTCACGCCGGACACCTAAAATAAAGTTTTGTCAGATCAATGTGACGAGAGTTTGAGGGGGGGGGGGGGTGCAGGGAGTAGCGTCCGGCTGAATAAATATCAAACGGGATTGCGCAAAGTTGACAAGGATACCAGACGCGGTTTTATTATGATGGATCGGTGTTACGTGCGTTTACATTGGATGCCAGGGCGAGTTTGATGTGAGGTTAGTTTTAAATTAAGGTTCTTCACAAGAGGAAGACAGGATTCCGTCGGTTTGTGTTAATCGAACAGGCCCTTCCTGCCGTGGGTGCGATCTTCCTTCCCTGAATGACCTTTGGACAGTAACTATGATATACGATCAAATTAACCTACTTAGCCTGCCAAACAAAGGTCGACAAGTAATGGAGCTTTTCTAGTCAGAGTTGTGACTTTCATGGTTGGCTTTTCATGGGCTCGATTTATCTTCTCTGGAAGAATCTGTCGAACTTTGAAACTATATAAGCTGATAAGAGCGCCACATAGCGAGAATACGTGCAGTTCAAAACGAAAACTCAATGTGGCCGTAGTTGTCAATAACTGCTATTATCGCTCACGAAAGCTTTTGGTGCACAAGGTCCGATCCACCTCCCTCTGTTGATGGTAAAATACCTACTCAGTTTACTTATGGGCAAATGTCCCTTGATATGTTTTGTTGAATACAATGCGACGTTAAAGCGAACGAGCGGTTATGACATGCTAACAAACAACAGATACGTCATTTTCATGCCCGAATAATATGGCTGTGCTTGACGCCTAGACGCTAGAGTAGAGTCGAGAGGGGGGCGTTATTTATTGACTGCCACTGGCGGTTGTCAGCGGATCTGCATGAGCGCTTGTGTGATGGGTAGATTTCTGTTTGTTTTCTTATGAATGCTTGACCAAATGAAACAATATTCTGATATAGGCATAGATCCATATCTGCTTGCTCACACGATTATGACAGCGTTAGTATTTGCTTTTTCTCGTTAGTCATTTTGTAATATTTCTCGTGCCCGGCTTTCGCCGGGAAATACTAGGCGTACTTCTCAGCTACCAGGTTCGATCTGATCGGTATTTAGAAGGCGAAGGAACTAACGTCAACACTGGCAGGGGTACAGTTCACACAGACTTTATTAATTGCCCTAACGGCGAGGAACTTATATTGTTTACTAGTGATAAACCCTACTACCTTTGCTAGCTAAACAGGACCTGGGGCTGGAGCCCTATACGTATAGCGCTCCAGCACCCCAGTGCCGTGTCCCCTTGCCGTCAAGGGGAAAACAAACACTTACGGTTGGCGTAGGTCCTTCTAAGAGGGTTTACTTAGTCCTGTAATTATATATCTTTATCCCTTTTCTGCTGTACTTGGAGGCTCCCGACAACGCGTCCGGTCGCCCCGCGTCCCTGTCTCTAACTAACTGCCGCCAGCCGGCCCGCTCCCGATCCCGTCCTTTGTCCCCCCGAGGCACGCCCCCGGGAAGACGCGGGATGATCCCGATAAGGGCACAGACCAGTCACGTGACCAGTCCGGCCCCTACCTATGGCAAGCCGACGGCCTAGCTATCCAAAACAATCATCTTTAATTCTAGAAAATACTACATTCCCCCTCCCTTTAAGCCGTTCGCCCACGAACGGTCCTAGCTCTACCATAACTTTAACATCACTTACCCATAAGAATTAAATTCCCCCTACACACGGAATGACTAAAGAGGAATGTTCTAATGAGGTAGCTAAGTCTATCTACATCCGGCGTCTCCGCGATGTCGTTGGGATGACGTCCGGACGACGGTCCTCCCGTCTGCTGTCGCGTCGCTTCCCGGAGCCGGCTCTCTGCTCCGACGCAGCAGTGCAGCGGTCCGTGACGTCACGCTTAATAATGTCCTGAGTGACGTCACAAACGACTGGGCGGCCAGTCCTGGGGTGGCCTCACCCAGCCCGACGTCCTGACTATGTGTCAGTACGTCGCGCCTCGCCTACGTGGTTCCATAGGCGCCGCATGCGTCCGTAGTCGGCTGCCAGCCGGTCGAACGCATCCCGGTCTAACTCGTGACCGGTGGCCGACAGCCGGGAGTCCGGGAAGTTCGGCACCGGAGCGCCGCCTAGTTCCAGGGCCTTGCAGGCCATCCGGAACTGCCGAAGGGGGTTGTAGGCCGGCGTCGGCGGGTCGGCTGGCGCCGACGCCGTTCTCTGCTCCAAGGTCCCTCGGGCTGTCCGCTCCGCCTGCAGCTGGATCTTCGAAGCGGTAACCTCCGCCTGCAGCGACTGGAGCTGTGCACTCCAGGCGGCCTCCTTCGCTCGGTGCCGCTCGGCTGCTTGCTGGCCGCCCACCTGTAGACTGTGGCGGCAGAGACGTCCCACCAGGGTCTGCACCTCTCGGAGCTGCTCTGCCTGGGCCGGCGGGACGTCATCGCTCGGGGCGGCAGGGGGCCCAGCGGTGGCCGTCCCCGTTGGCTTCTTGTCCTCACAAGAAGGCCCCGGGTAGACCGCCCGCACCTCTCTCAACCCTGCTGTAGTCCCCGAGCTCGCCGGTAGCCGCACCTGCAACGAGGAAGGAGAGACACCCGCAGCCATCTCTGAATACAAGGGCCCCGAGGCCCGCCTTGCAGTCGTCGCCTCGACCGACGGTTCGGCCGAGGCGAGGGGCTTGGCGGCCACCTTCGGTTCAGCCGTCCCAGCGGCCCTTGCCAGCTCGGGGGCTGTCCCGTTGGTGGCGCCTTCTTTCCTCGCCTTATACCGGATGTCAACCGAGGCAAAGGAGCCGGAGGCCGTGGACGTTAGCGAACGCACGCAGGCCCCTGCCTTCGTACGCTTCGCGCCCGACGGCCTGCCCGTAGGCGTAGGCCAAACACCGGTCGTGTCCTTATAGTGCTGTTGCCAGCCCCGATAATAGCCATCGGGGACGGCGTACGCCATAATATCGGCCACGTTCGCCAGTTGCTTCCTGCCTGAGTACAGCGAGGGCGCGCCCTCTCGGGCCGTTGCCTCGTTGCAACGCTTCCGGATCCGTTCCTGGTTCAGTTCGATCACCCCCTGAACCAGGCACGTGGCGAGGGAGTTGCCCAGACCCGTCGACACCCTGATGGAGGCCTTAGGCCGCCCCAGGCTGTCATAAGTATGGGGGCCGTTATGAACGGGGAGAGCATCGTGGTCTACGAGGCCCAGGTCTGAAGGGGTGCATAGGTGCACCCCGGAAGCCGTGATGACACGGTTTTTCAATTGCAGCTGGGCCGCATAGTTCACCAAGTCCTCCCCCGTGGCCTTGTCATAGGATTCATCCCAGGACGCCTCCGTTGTGGGTCTACGGGTCCCCTCACCCTGCTCGCTCGTCCCCGCGCTTCGGTTAGCGCCAGCCGAACAGGGCGGGGAACGACGTCGCTCCCTACGCTCTGTCGGTGGTGGGGGGGACGGCTGCCGCTCCCGTTTCCGCGTAGCGGTATGTTCGGCAGCAGCGCCGGCACGCAGGGGCGCTACCGTCGCTCCGGCCAGTGGGTCGGTTAGGGGCAGACGCACGTCAGGCCTCACATAGCGGAGGTTCCGGCCCAGAACAGCACAGACTTGTTCCGGCCGGAACTCGTCGCCATGTTCTCGCCTCATGTGGTGCCGGGCCGCAGCCGCCTGCAGGTACCAACGGTCGCCCGCCGGACACACGTAGTACGTCACGACGTCCATGTGTGTCGCGTGCCAGTGGGACTTGAGCCGACGCAGCCGAAAGACGTCTTCCGCCTGCGGGCACCCCGTCACCTGGCACGTGAACGTTGCCCCTTTACCCCACTGATCCAAGGGCAGGACTTTCCCACTCGCCTCCCTTTTCTGCTGTAACAGGCTCTCTCTTGCCTGTGAGCTGCCGGGCTGCACCATACCCCCGAACAAGTCGTCCCGCCGGAGCATGGCTGCTAGCACCGGCCCAGGAAAGCCATGCGACCCCGAGGAGACCGTTACCATCGGTCCCTCGCCCTCACGAGTCGCCCCGTCCGGTATGTCTATGATGACACCCGTCGGAGCGACCACCCCAAAGGCCGCTACTGCGGTCGCGCCGGTGGAGGCAGGTACGCTCGCTACCTCCATTGGCTCGACATCACTTGAAGGTTCCTCCTTCAACATGGCCGCTAGGCCCGCTGTTACCGACGTGAGGCCAGCGGTGACCGATCCATCCGGTGACGTCCCCCGGCTGGTCCTCCTGGAGGAGGACCAGGAGGTCGTCCCGGTCTGCCTCCGGGTCCGTCGTCTCCGCGACGGCCGGGTTCTCGCTCATCTACTGGGGAGAAAGCATACCAATAATTAGTCACTACCTGACCTCATGCCTGACACACATCGCGCCCACCGTACCCAGGACACACCTTATGCCACTCGACCGAGGCCAGACCCAGAGCCCTTCCCGCACTTACCGATGGGTTTCGGGGGTTACCCCGGTTGGTGCGGCAATGAACCCCCGCAGACGACTACTACTCCTCATCCTACCGTGCTGGGGGCAACAACCCCCTTCGTCAAGGAAGCTGAGGCCGTCCAGCTACAGCGTGAGGAGCCCTCTCCCTCACAACCGGGGAGTGACACCGCCCTGCGTCCGGCTGCGGAACAGGGATCTGCAGTGACGATGTGTCACCCGTTGCTTCTGAGGCACCGCTGCGGAGTGTCACTACCGTGTCGGACCAGCCTACTGTAGGGCATTAACCTTCCTACCGCCCTAGCACGACCAACCGGTCACTTCCCGGCTGATCGGCTCTTTGGTCCTACCAACCCCTAAACCCTTAACCCTAGTGCTGGCTCCTTCCTATGGTCGCTCGGCCCCCCGCCATCTCGGTATGTCCTCCTAGGTTGCTTACAAATCCAGCCTCACTGGTGGCCGCCTCACTCGCTGGCCACGGCGTGGATTGGGCGCGTCTCCCTCCGTGTCAGGCATCCTCACCAGCACTTCCGGTTCGTCGGAAGCATCCGACTGGTAGGATACTTGGTCAGGTTCGTCTTCACCATTATCTCGCAGGCCGCCGTCCGGGGTTACCCCTTCATCGGGTGCCGCGGCGGCCTCGGTGATCTCTGTGACGTCATTCTCCCCTTCTGCTTCCTCCCGCACTGCAGGTGGTGTCAACCAACTGATCAAGGGTTCGTCCGGGTCCTCCACATACTCCTTTAGGTGGTCCACGTGCTCCACAATGGGTCCATCTCTAGCAGAGCGCTGGATGGCCACATTGACAGCCGATGGTCTCCTCACCACAAGGAATGGGCCTGCCCAACGGATCCCCCCCTTGATCCTGGCGGTTGCTGTGCAGTAACGCCATACCCAGCTTCCCACCGGGAAGTTCACTGGGGTTGCCCTCATGTCGTAGCCGGTCTTCTGCCGGACCGCTGCCTTGCAGCTTTCCCGACGGGCAATGTGATGGCTTATCTCCATCGCATCGCGCAACCACTCTCCATAGGCGGTCACGCATGCGGGAGCACGCTCTCGTGGGGGTCCCTCGACCTGCAGGTCGAGTGGGAGGGTGATTTCGCGACCAAACAACATCCTGTAGGGGGACACCCGAGTACTCCTATGTTCAGATGAACGATAGGCGCACAGGGCGTACGGGAGGTGGTCTTCCCAGTCATGCGGATGAAGCCGCGCATACGTGAAGATCATGTCCTGGAGGACTCGGTTGAAATTCTCAACCAAGCCATCCGACTGGGGTCGGTAAGGCGTCGTGAGAGTCTTCTCAATACGCATTAGCCGACACACCTCCTGTAGGAGTTTGTTGTTGAACTCTCCTCCCCTGTCAGAGTGTAGCTGCCGTGGGCAGCCAAACCGGCAAAACACTTGTGTCACCAGCTTGTCTGCCACGGTTTGGGCTTCCTTGTCCGGAATCGCGAAGCCCTCCACCCACTTGGTGAAGTAATCCTCCACCACCAGAACGTATTTATGGCCGCCGCCTGACTCGGGCATCGGGCCAACCAGATCCATGGCGATACGCTCCCACGGTTCTCCTACTGGCATCTGCGTTAGCGGTGCTCGATGTGGAGCGGATGCCGGCTTCCTCTGCCCGCAATCCCTACACAATGTCAGCCACCGACTTACATCCGCAGACATTCTGGGCCAATAGTAGCTCCGCTTCAGGGACGCCAAGGACTTGGAGTGACCCATGTGACCTCCCAGACGGTCACAATGCACTGCATCAAACAGGCGTTTGCGCAGTGGCGGCGGCGCTACCAACTGCTGCACCACCCCAGTGTCACAGGTAGCTTTCTTCTTCCGGTACAGGACGTCCTCATCAATGACCAGGTTTTCCCATTGCTGCCAAAGGCATTTGGTCACCCCACTTTGGCTTCTGACCTCTGCAAACGGGGGCTTGTGGACCCGGGTCCTTAGATGACTGAGTATACACTCGATACTCTCATCCTCGCTCTGCCAGCGACGGATATCATCCCTCGATACCTCCGGGACCCACTGTAGCTCGCGCACTCTGGCGGCAGCCACTAACCCACCCGTCTCTCCTTCGTCAGACTCACCAGTGACCTTAGAGCTCACCTCTCTCTGGTCATCGTCCTGTACCGGCGGTGGCGAGGCCTCGCTGCCTTTCGCCGCCTCAGACTGTCGCCCCACTGAACTTTCAATGAAGGCAGTCGGCGACCCCGTCGCCTCGTCACTCTCCGTCTCCACGCGCTCCCTACGCGGCAGGCAGTCCTCACACTCCATGCGCTTGCAGGGACGCGTCACCTTCCGAGAGAGAGCATCTGCATGGCCTATCTTGGCCCCTGGCCTGTGGACAACTTGGAAGTCATAGGTGCCCAACGTGGCCAGCCAACGGGCCACCATGTTCTCCGCCTCCCGGAAGTTCAAGAGCCACGTGAGCGAAGCGTGGTCCGTCACCACAGTGAACGGTCGACCCCACAGGTAGTGACGGAACTGCTTTACAAACGCCACCACGGCCAGCAGCTCTCGGTGAGTGGTGCAGTAGCGTCTCTGCGTGCGACTGAACGCCTTAGACGCGTACGCGATGACCTTTTCACCACCCTCTTGCTGCTGAGCCAGCACACAGCCCATGGCATCGCCGCTCGCGTCGGTATAGAGCACGAACCGATCTGCTCTCGTGGGGTACCCAAGGATGGGCGTCTCACAGAGAGCCTTTTGCAAGGCTCGAAATGACCTCTCTTTTTCCTCATCCCAGACGAAGGGCACGTTTTTCCGGGTCATGGCCGTCATTGGCCCAGCTACCTGGGCGAACCCCGGTATGAACCGCCTGTAGTATGACGCCAGACCCAAGAAACTGCGCACCTCCTTGACGGTCCTGGGTGTCGCCCAATCTCGCACAGCAGACACCTTCGCCGGGTCTGTTGATATGCCTTGGCGCGACACCACGTGACCCAGGTACAGAACTTCGGTCTGGAAGAGGTGGCATTTCGAAGCCTTCATTTTCAGGCCTGCCTCCCGAAATCTGTCCCACACCGTGGTGAGACGACTCAGGGTCTCCTCGAACGTCTTTCCGAAGATTATGACGTCATCGAGGTACACCAAGCAACTACGCCAGCACAGACCTCGGAGAACGAGCTCCATCAGCCTCTCAAACGTGGCCGGCGCGTTGCACAACCCGAAGCTCATCACCTTCCACTGGAAGAGCCCCTGTCGCGTGATAAAGGCTGTCTTCTCCTTGTCACGCTCGTCCATCTCTACTTGCCAGTAACCTGACGCCAGGTCGAGGGTGCAAAACCATTGGGCACCAGCCAGGGCATCCAGTGTGTCGGATATTAAGGGTAGGGGGTACGCGTCCTTGCGTGTCACATCGTTAAGCTTCCGATAATCCACGCAGAACCGCGTACTCCCATCCTTCTTCTTGACCAACACCACCGGACTGCTCCATGAACTGGTGCTGGGTTCGATCACCCCTCTTTCCAGCATGGACTTTATCTCGGCAGCCTCCACTTCCTGCTGCGCTACCGGAAGGTGTCTCGCTCGTTGACGTATGGGGTACGCGCCCCCAGTGTCAATGCGATGCTTCACCAACCCGGTCTTCCCTAGCTCTTCCGTGGTCTCCGCAAACACATCAGTGTATTGCCGGAGCGCTGTCTGGACCGCCTGTCGCTGTGACAACGTCAATTCCGGTGAGAGGCCTGCACAAAGCTGTTCCATAGCTGGTGGCAGAGTCTCCGGCACCTGAGGCGCGCCGGTAGCCCTCTTTGGTTGACCAGTTTCCGTATCATCGTCTGGGACCTCTAACACGGTGTGATTAGGTAAGGCCTCCAGCAGGCCCACGGTGCCGCCCTTACGTAAGAACACTGTCTCCTCTGAAGTATTAAGTAATACCACAGGGATGTTCCTCGTTCCGGGCGCCACCAAGGCGGAGGCAACCACCACACCAGTGTCTTCGCCCAGACTACGGACTGGGGTCAACAGGGCATTACTCCCTCGGGCATATTGGAGCTTGCTCTCCGCCCTCCCTGTCACCACCAGCTCTGTGCCCGGGGGAACCTCGACAGACTCCGCCAGGCGAACACGGGCTACTGTGTCCTGCTTACCCTCCCTACCCAGAGCAAAGGTTAGTTTGCCTATTCTGAGGAGGCCATCACGCAGGGACATCTCACACCCATGCGCCTGGAGGAAATCTAGTCCCAATATCCCCCCACGATCTTGTAGCTTTGCCACAACGACATCTTGAGCCAAGCATATCCCCTCCAGCATGATCTCCACACTGGCCTCTCCCTCCAGCTTCATCGGCTCCCCATCAACTGTAGTCAGCGGCACTTGCGCTGCCTCCAGTGGGGGCCTGCGTCTGGGCGGGATCGACATGTAGGTCTGGTGATCTATGACAGACACTGATGCGCCAGTATCCAACAGCAAAGGGCAGTCTACACCGTGCAACTGTGCACGTAGTATCCATCCCATGGCTGGTTTCACCCTGTAGATGCGGGGTGAGGTCTGGCCATCTATGCTCGCTCTCTCCGGTCCAACAGCTGTGGGCGAACTCTTATCGCCCCCCGGTTTCCCTTCAACCTCAGGGATCTTATCTGGGCTAGTTACCACCGGGTCCCCACTAGCCCCTAGCAGTTTGGGGAAACTCTGTCATTTTCCCTCTCCCCACTTCCACGACCCCTTCGGGACCCCTGGGCTCGCCTATCGGGCTTGGGACAGTTTCTGGCCATGTGGCCATACTCAGCACAGTTATAGCACTGCACCGAGGCCATCCAGTCTGTTTTGTCCCTCCGTCTCCCTCTTCCTCCTCCAGATTGATTTCTCTGCTGGGGAACTCCCCTCCCCGATGAGCCAAGACTAGGCGGGTCCGCTTTCAGGGCTTGGGCTAGGCGGGCGACGATGGCATCAACTACGCCGTCGCCAGCTTTACCCTCATCGGGATTGGGATTGGAAGGAGAAGCCTCAACGCGGGCGACCGTAGGCTTACCAACCCCAGGGGTCGGGTCCGCGTGGCTTTCGGTCCTTTCGGCGATACTGACCAATCGCTCTAGCGGGATATCGCCCGCCACGTCGCATAACAACTTGCTCTTTTCGTTTGTAAGGCCAAATACAAACTGTTCACGAATGTGCAATAGGCGACTGGCCTCATCGATTCGAGGATAAGCCTGCCCAGCCAGGTCGGAAAGAGCCCTGGCGTACGCACGCAAAGTCTCCCCCTTCCTACGGGTCCTGGCCCGGAATTTCCTCAGGGACCCAATAATTCCCTCGGGCGGAGCATAATGCCACAGCAGGGCTGCCCTGATGGTCGCATAATCCTGTCCCGCCTTGCCCCGGATCACTAGACGATGTGCCTCCCCCTGCAAAGCCATTTCCGCATTTAGAGTGCACTGATCTGGGGTCCACCCACACATGTCTGCGATCTTCTCAAACTTGTGTAGGAAATCCTGAACTTCCCCACCCTCTGGTTTCCCATTAAAGGTCGGGACTTGTGGACATTTCCCAAACCCTGCCAACCAGAGCCTGTCCTTCACTTCAGCCGGGGTTAACGGAGTCGCGCCCACCCTAGCTGCAGGCATAGCATGCCCGTGCATACTCATGCCTGAGGGGCTATCCCTCCTGCTTACTCTCTCACTACCTATCCAATGCGCCATAGGGGTCGAGTGGTGCTGGGGGGGCTGGGCGTCTGACAGGAACTCATCATAATCCCACCTCTGGGTGTCACTTCCATGAAAGACTGGCCCCACTTCACCTGTCACCCTCCTATCTGCCCCTAAATACACAGCCGGCTCGCTGCTAGGCCTTCTCTGCGCACTGGCCCCACACTGTTGTCTTCCCCTCTCTAATCCCGATGGATTTCCCTCGCGGGCTAGCTCCCTGTCGGGGGAAACGTCTTGAAAACGCACCGAATATTCGGTTTGTTTACATTCTGAGGGCCCGGCCATTTTGGGTCGTGGCGTGCACTCGCTGCTCTGGGTCTCACAGCTGATCGCCGCCAGCGCTGGGGTGTACTGGCTAGGCCGGACTGACTGCAGCCCGCCCGCCCGGCCCACCCCCACGCCTGTCGCACGCTCAGCCGCTGAGAGCCAAGCGCCACGCCCTACCCCAAGCGTCTGCGCTGGGCTGCACTGGCCGGGCCGGACTGAGTGCAGTCCGCCCGACCGGCCCATCCCACCGCCTGTTGAACGCTCAGCCTCTGGGAGCCAAGCAGCGCGCCCTGCCGCGTGCGCTGAGATGTACTGGCTGGGCTGGACTGACGTCAGTCCGCCTGCCCGGCTCACCCCACCGCCTGTCGCAGGCTCAGCCTCTGCCACCCCCCTATTAGGGGTGTCACGTGGCTTGAGCGACCAATCAGAGACGTCCCCCCTCGGCGTGCCCCTACCTCGCATCCTTGCAATGAAGGCGGCCGCCATGTTCTCCTCGCCGCGTCGTTGGGTCGGGGAGGTGTAATTCCCTTCCAGGAGGCTGTCTCCTGTGAAGGATTGCTCACTTTGACGGACTGTAGTCCCGTCAAAATTCCCGTATACACCCCCCCTCTCCTCCTCAAAGCTGTCCCCACCCGACGTCGGGTTGGGGATAACTACCTGAGGCCTGCCCCACTCCGCCATGACGGGTCAGACCTTCACCTTTATTTTCTACCGATCCTGGTTCTTAGGCACCAGTGTAATATTTCTCGTGCCCGGCTTTCGCCGGGAAATACTAGGCGTACTTCTCAGCTACCAGGTTCGATCTGATCGGTATTTAGAAGGCGAAGGAACTGGCAGGGGTACAGTTCACATAGACTTTATTAACTGCTCTAACGGCGAGGAACTTATATTGTTTACTAGTGATAAACCCTACTACCTTTGCTAGCTAAACAGGACCTGGGGCTGGAGCCCTATACGTATAGCGCTCCAGCACCCCAGTGCCGTGTCCCCTTGCCGTCAAGGGGAAAACAAACACTTACGGTTGGCGTAGGTCCTTCTAAGAGGGTTTACTTAGTCCTGTAATTATATATCTTTATCCCTTTTCTGCTGTACTTGGAGGCTCCCGACAACGCGTCCGGTCGCCCCGCGTCCCTGTCTCTAACTAACTGCCGCCAGCCGGCCCGCTCCCGATCCCGTCCTTTGTCCCCCCGAGGCACGCCCCCGGGAAGACGCGGGATGATCCCGATAAGGGCACAGACCAGTCACGTGACCAGTCCGGCCCCTACCTATGGCAAGCCGACGGCCTAGCTATCCAAAACAATCATCTTTAATTCTAGAAAATACTACAATTTCACTGGAAATACAGCTTGTCGGGCAGTAACGGATCACAGGCAGTAGCAGATCACCTCGCTGTTCACCGGCAAATTGTTTCTATTAAAAGCCACTAAATGTAAATAATTAGAACTTATTTCAAAGATAATTACTATCTACTGACTTGAATTAAGTCCAAAAACATGAGGTTCTGCCAATACATGTTTACACTCTTTTTTTTACCAAATGCATTTCTGGTAGTGAGCTCTTTGCTCCACGAGTTCTCGGGCAAAACAGCAACTTTCATTTCAACAGGTTATTCTTGCTAAAGTGAATACATCTGTACACAACTGAGGTAATTTTTTCATAGCTGTATATACCTTGAACCTTCGTAAAAATAGTGTAAAAATCAGTGATGTATCTTTGCCACCAAGCTTTACCGGCAAGTTTTAATGCCAGGTGGCATGACATAAATCATTAGTCCCATATCAGTAGCGGTACGGCTCTGAAAATATCAAAATAAGCTATGAATTATTTTACCAAACTATATGCCATATTAAATCGTTAACTTGATTTCATATTTTTGAAACAGTCCATGCATTATGATACCTGCTTTACTGTCAAAACAGGCTGCTAGATGGCGTAATCCGCTACTGCCTAAAGTGATCCATTACTGCCTAATACAGTACACAAAAAAATGGCCCATTTTTAGACAGGTTGTTGCCGGAGAATGATCAAGTTTGCTAGACATGAAAAGAGCCTGCATTTCTGAAAAGAATGAGCCTAAGATGATGCACCAGCTCCTTAGAAAACATTCTTAATCAATCCTTAGACAAAAGTGATCCGCTACTGCCTGACAAGCTGTATACAGTTTGTGCACAGCCAAAGAAGTGTCAACTGCAAGAGCAGATGTAGGCCTACATCCATAGATGTAACGTAGGGTCCATTCGCAGCTTGCTTGCAGGGTAGGCCCACATGTAGTTGAGATGTAGGGCGTAAGATAGAAAATACAATCAGTCAAGGATTTTTGATAAAATCAATCATGCTGCGTGGCAGCATATCTATTCTATAGTCTAATCCATTCTTTCTCTGGTAGCAAAGTGCTAGCTTACATATATTTACCAATAAAAGTTTCTTTTTATATAGATATGTTATCAGGATGGTAAGATAGCACAATAGAACATATCACTCCTTGAAGCTGGAGATGTACATAGCAGGGAATCCTACACTCACTGTCAACAAAACGGACAATCAGACAGATCAACAAATTTTTTTTAACCCCAGTCATCAGTCACTGCTTTGCTGACAAAGCTACATGCATGATTGTTTCAGTTTTGCAATACATCAGTCCAGCAACCTCAGTGCTGGATAATAATCCTTTTCTGTATATTCTGTGGGTCATCAGACAATTCGGGCCAGCAAAAAGGCTGAGGTACAATGCAACTTTTTCCAGGTGTAATTTCATAAGATATAATCTGATAAGGATGAAAAAGGAATCATTAATACTAATGGCTCTTTCGCATTTTGGTATTGTTTGATAGCTCTTTCGCATTTTGGTATTGTTTGATAACTCAAAGGTATATATTATTAATTTTACATTTTGAATCCTTCAATTCAGTTTAAATTTGAAAGAAGAGATGGCATCCACTGTCAAAGGCCACATAGCTGTAATTGGGAGGTAAGCATCTTGATTTGGTTGAAAGACTACTAGTATTACCATAGTATATGTTAATTATGGTGTCACATTATTATTACTCAGTTATGATATGTTTTTTTACCAACCTATAACATGCATTCGACTATAGAAACATGCCTTGATACATAATATATCCAGAATGATGATGTATGTTGTGTATTGCCATTAGCGGCCTGATAGGCAAGAGTTGGACCCTGCTGTTTACAAGTGCTGGCTACACTGTAGCTCTCTATGACGTTAAGCCTGAGCTGGTGCAGGCAGCACTGCAGTCTTTGTGTGAGCAGCTTGTAGCCTTTGAGAAGGATGGTCTGCTGCGAGGGAGTCTGAACGCCAGTCAACAGTTTGAACTCATCCGACCTGCTTCCAGTATTCCCGATTGTGTGACCGGTGCTATCCATGTTCAGGTTAGGTCTGATCACAATGTAATTATAACGTAAATTTAATCGTTGATCAATATTCTTAATCTATGTCTATTGTTCATCACCACGCAGATAAAGCAGATTTTATATGATATATATTCTCCATGGTGTCCAGACCGTGACCCCATTCTGCAAAATGCACCGGTTCCTGATTGTTTTAGCAGCGCTGGTGAGGGAATTGAGCGCATTATGACGACCTGTATTACGAATTATACGTGCAGGTGTGAACAATTTACCCGGTTAAATATGGGCACATATGGTTATCCAACGGCAACAGAATCGGCTGAACTAAGTACCCACCTAAACTGACCTGTTTTTGTGTGGGTGGTGCCTCGTGGACACGAAACTCCCATACAATAGAGATACATATTACAGTATAGAATGCCTAATAATGGACACAGGAGTGCGTCCCTGAGGTGCTGGACATGAAGCAGAAGGTGTTTGAAGATCTGGACTCCGCTGTTGGTCCTCACACGGTTCTAGCCAGCTCTACCAGCGCCATCCCGTGCTCCAAGTTCACAGAGCATCTAAAGAACAGGGACAGGTGCATAGTGGCACACCCGGTAGGACCTGTCACCGAATCCGCTGAACTGAGAGAGAATACGGATCTCTATATGTTATCGAGGCCCGAGTTTTTTATCGTTGCCTGAAGCATTTAAAGCTCTTTTATCCAATCGTTGTTTTTCGTTGCGGTAATATTTGAACCACTTTGTTCCCAAGCGTTGTTAAGCATATTACTTCACGTGGGTTTTTGCTTCCAAGTTGTGTACTTTGTCTTGTTGGCATAATTATGAAATCACGGAAGGGACAAAGGCGAGGGTGATTTTTAAAATATTTGTAATGGATCCGGTTTCCAGATTAACCCTCCGTACCTGATGCCGCTAGTGGAGTTGGTTCCGGCTCCATGGACGTCTCCCGAGGTGACTGCCAAGACCAAGGCTCTGATGTCTGACCTGGGTCAGTCCCCCGTTGTCCTCAACAAAGAGGTGCCTGGCTTCCTCCAGCCCAGGATCCAATACGCCGCCATCCAGGAAGCGATGAGGCTCGTCATCGTAAGTCTATGTGCAAGGTCTCAAGGGTCTGATATGAGACTCGTCATCATAAGTCTATGTGCAAGGTCTCAAGGGTCTGATATGAGACTCGTCATCATAAGTCTATGTGCAAGGTCTCAAGGGTCTGATATGAGACTCGTCATCATAAGTCTATGTGCAAGGTCTCAAGGGTCTGATATGAGACTCGTCATCATAAGTCTATGTGCAAGGTCTCAAGGGTCTGATATGAGACTCGTCATCATAAGTCTATGTGCAAGGTCTCAAGGGTCTGATATGGGACTCGTCATCATAAGTCTATGTGCAAGGTCTCAAGGGTCTGATATGAGACTCGTCATCATAAGTCTATGTGCAAGGTCTCAAGGGTCTGATATGAGACTCGTCATCATAAGTCTATGTGCAAGGTCTCAAGGGTCTGATATGAGACTCGTCAATATAAGTCTATGTGCAAGGTCTCAAGGGTCTGATATGAGACTCGTCATCATAAGTCTATGTGCAAGGTCTCAAGGGTCTGATATGAGACTCGTCTACGTACAAGACCTCAAGGGTTTGATCTTTAGTGCTTTTGTGTCACCATGGTGTATGCTTTTACCTTTGATACGCTAATCGGCTAAAATACGGAATATCGGAAGGATGATGGAGATCACAGCCGTAAGACTATTCATTGGGGTGTTGGCAAGCAAATATTTAACTAAAGAAATGTGATCTGTTTTGCATACATGGCCAAAATTTATAGATGTCTCACTGACTTGTAGAAGACACTCCATGTCTCCAAAGGTTTTTCGTCAAATGTTCTTTGTTTCAGGATGACGCAATATCAGTGGAGGACGTTGACAAAGTGATGACGTATGGCTTAGGGCCGAGGTATTCGTTCATTGGACCGTTGGAGACCGCCCATCTCAATGCAGAAGGTGAGAGCTGTGTAGCTTGGAAGCTGGAGTATGGCCGGAGTGCAGCTCTAGTGGAAAAACGCACCCCCCAGTTTTACGGATTCTATAGCTATTGTAGAATGAAGTTTGTACTATGCATCGTATCATCATTAGGAGTCAATAGTCTCGAATAGCTTGTGTGTGTTTGCCATAATGTTTGATAGCATATTTGGCGAAAGCGGTCACGTTGATTTGAGTTCCAGAGTGGTGCTCCTAAGACGAGCTACGTATGCTGCAGAAATCTAGGCTAATATATCAAGTTATAACTTGATAAAACAATTATAAAATGATATTAGAAGGATTTGGAGCAACATGCAACATATTATCTATGGTCATAGATATATGGTAGTCGTTTTGGCCATACATGTACTTCACAATAGTGTTTTATATAACGCAATACATGAAACGTTTTGCACAATGAATGTTTATAAATCTGTTTTTCTTTACCCCATCGCTAACTACCAAGGCTTTGCGGACTACGCGCGGCGGTACCAGGACGCGATTTACGACGTGTCATGTGACTTGGGGCCCCCTATACCTATGGACCCCAACTCGGACGCCATGAAGAAGATCCACAGTGAATTGTGTCGGACCGTCCCATTGGCGGAGCTGGCTGCGCGCCGGAAGTGGCGGGACGAAGGCGTGGGCCAACTGGCGGCCATCAAACGGGGTGGTGCGGGGGAGACGCCGGACCAGGGCACCGAGTGACAGAGATCGTTATAGCGTGGCACGCTTGGTCAGCATGTGGCCATGTATCAGCGGCAGTGGCACCCGTCCGTGACTGGTTCGTGACCGGCCCAACAATCTGACGGTATGGATGTGATCAATGGGACTAGTCACCAGCGTGAGAGGTGATCGCTTTTTGTCTGTGTCAGTACCAAATATTTGTACCTGGTCGTTCCTTTGCGTTACGCATGGCGTATTAATGAAGTCACTGTCAATTGCAGGGGGACACCTGAAGGTCACTCAATTTTGTCGGTTATTAAAGCGGGACCAAACAGTCAGCAAGAGATACTGCACGGCGTCTTGTTTTGATATGCAAATAAATGAAGCGACGCGCTATCGTTTTCGGTAAAATGATCATTTGCGAATTTCGTTTAGATTTATTGCGCATCAAACAGTCAACAAGTGGATCCAAACACCATGGCGCTCTTGACAAAATAGTAGTTCCACGAATGTATAAAATCTAATAGTTTCAACAAAGACTTTTTGTCTTCCAACAACTTTTGTTTCTTTGTTATGTTAACGCACACAGAAGAAAACCACCCAATACTATATCGTAAAAGACAGCTTGCTTATCTACTCTAGTTTTCCTGAATACAGTCTATATCAGTTGACTTGCTGCAAGGACTGAAGAGTCTATGGAATGCTCTGCGCGCTAAGCTAGATATATCAGAAGACCACTTCAAAATCAAGTCACAAACCTCGCAAACACTAACATTTGCTACTTTGACCTTCACGTCTTGTATGACATTACAATAGTAAAAGAAATCAGCAACATATATTATGCGTTGAGGATACTAGACTTCGTTGGCAAGTAGGACTGCAGTCGTTCTCGAGAAAACTTGATACATGCACCGGAAGCCGACATATTGTAATGCTAGAACTTATTATTATTACCTTTCGCCTATATAACTTCTTATCTGTAATCTCAATTAGGAAGAACCTGAAACCAGAATGCGGCACTAAAGGTTAAACATGATTGAATCTCGTTATTTCTAAACTGCCTGCAAAACAAATACATGTATTGCGTTCACACGGCACAGGCTACAGGACGTAATGTCAAACTTCCTTGGCGTAAATAAATATGTCGAAATGCGCTTTAACATTTTACCATTGATTGATAATTGATAACTGACAGAGCTTATTTAGACCGGATTTATATGCAATTAGGACATAACGAGATCATTTCAAGGAGAGCGTACGTGTAGCAGATACATCAGCCATGGCGCCTTGATCAGCTCACATCACAGGCATCAATCATAAACCCAGTTGCCAGAGTGTGCGACCCAACAAGAGTTTAAATATCACGAAAGTGCTTTTAAATCATAAAGATGATCTACAATAATATCACGCAAGCTACGCAATGGTCGCCAAGTTCTATATACCTTGGAAGAACAGAACAAATATTCGGTCGGATACTAAAGATATTAAACTGCATTCCTCCCACCAGGACATACAATAAGAGCTTTAACTAACTCTAGAACAGTCACTAGCGCCACATAACAGGCAAATGGTATGTCTGAAAAACGCATGCAATGATTGATGGAAGAATGAAGTGAACAAGACCTTGTGCCCTTGAAGTATACAGGGAACACTGCAGTTGCACCGGAATCACTCCAGCGCATTATATTCTCTGCTTATGCTGATGGTAAGACCAAATATATATCTCTACCTTATGACAGAATATTCCCCTAGGGGACAGGACATTAGGGGCTCAAATCAAAATTGGACTATACTATCCAACAACATGCGGGACAAGTATAATTTTAATCTTTCACGAAAGGAAAGACTAAACATTCATTAATATAAGCATATAACCTATTAATATGTAACACGCACTGCATTAAATGAAGATATTAAAATCTTAAACATTAAACCATCCATCCTATGATTATGGCGGTGTAAATGAAACAAGCGGTGTGCTAGTGAACGGCGTCTTGTGGGGAAATCATTTTGCAATGTCATCGTAAGAATTCATTCAATAAGTTAATACTTATCCATATATGCACGCCATAAATCCTTAAAATTAATCCGCCGCCTCAATGTGAGGGGTCAACCCTTATCAAATTGCCTATCCAATTTTACATATTTTCCTTAACCAATTTCAGTTATGCATGGATCTCTAACGGTTGAAGATTTGCTTCCGGCCCAGACTCCTCCCTACTGCCCCCTAGTTGACCGCGGGGCCCCCTGGCGGAGAGGGGCGCTGCGGCTCCGTCGTGCCGCGTCTGATGTGTACCACCGCCCTGCCGCTAGGGGGCAACACGGTCGGCATCGGCATCTGTGTTTTTAGCGTGATGCTGGCGCGAGAGATCTGAGTGGGACTCTGCCTCCGGTGAAGCTGTGAAAGCCCAGCAAGCATAGGGAACGCTTGCTGCGTCTGCAGCTTCTTCTCGCGTTTCCGAGACTGGCGTTCGACCGCCGCCGCGTCCCGTTGAACTTCCGCCGACATTTGTTCCTGAGCCGACTCAGCATCATTACGGGAAACCTCGTCATGGGTCCCGATTGACGACGTGACTGCGTTACTTATACTAGTGTCAGCAGGTTTGTCTGCAGATTTGGTGGAATTGTCTTCAGCCAACGGCTTCACATCTGATACAACGTGAGGAGTCCTTGTATTCGCTGATTCTGACTCAGCCGGCGGATCTACCCGATTATTGCCATTGCCATTCCGCTTTACTCCGTTTGTTTCCTTTATACCCAGAGGAGCCATTCTTTGCGGCATGAAATCATTTCTCATGTCGACGGCCTTCACCTTCGCCGCTAGCTCTAAGGCACTGAGGTCAAGGTCGATTTCAGACTGCAAGTTTGGATGCGCCGCGTAAGCGCGCTTCTCGTATTCGGAGAGGTCAAGGTCACGAAGAGACGCGCCGTCTGCTTCAAGGTCATCCATGGACACAAAGCTGCAAGTGTCAGACAAATTGTCTGTCGAGAAGGAAAATAAAAAAATACGTAAAACATACCGCAAAAACTATTCAAGATTCCTCTAGTGAAGAACGGTGGCTTCCCGAGATATGTATCTGACAGCGATCTTCGCTTGCTATGTCCTTACTCTTAAAACGATATATAAATACTACGCAATATAATATAAGGATAATACCTAATGAAATAGACAACCACAACCAATAATGTACACATTTTAGTCATAATTCTGTTTCGGTTAGCGGTCTCATGGAAGTATCATCATGTAAACCAGTGCTTGCGACGACTACGGTAAGCTCTGTCGGTCACAGATAGCCTTATTCAGTCATAATCGCAAATGCCGCAAAGCAAATCTTAATACTGAATGAACCAAAATAAAGCTGCAAATCCATTGTCTTTCGTCTTTTCGATGCCACCCACCCACATAACTTAACAAGCGAATTCGACATTACAAAGGAAAGGACACTTTAGGAGCTCACAGAGCTCACGTTTCACGTCCTTACCCTTCTTTCGCAGACGGACGGATGCCACCTACCCACTTAACTTAATGAGCGAAGTCGGCATTACAAATGAAAGGGTACTGTATAAGCTCACAATCCTTTGGTGTCCCTTACCCAGCTTGATGGAGGGCAGATCGGAGAGGTCGCTGATGGATTCGGCGCCCACGCCGGGAGTTCGGGGCGGAAGGTGGAGTCGCCGTTTCCGCATGACGTGAATCTCCTCGGATATCGTCTCCAGGTTTGACAGCGCCGCCTTGTACTTGAACTTGGAGCACAGCAGCGCCCTCTGCAGGTCTTCCACGTTCTGCCGCTCCATCTACGTGTGTATCAATGGTGGTACTGTCGGTTGTATTTATCTATATATATACAGTGCGTATAGATATTGCTATGTGGAAACAGGTCGTCAGCTAACGGGAGAAACACGTCACATGTACCGTAATTTCCCTTGTATAAGTCGCACAAGGAAGCCATCAAACCCAAAGACAATTGTCAAGCAAGTTCATGCATCAATAAAAGATATATCTCTACAACGTTCTCTTTCATTTACTACCTGAAGGTACTTAAACAACGTGCAATTTACACTTGTAATATACGTCTGAACGTACCTGCAATTTGAGCTGCAACTTTTCTTTAAGCTCAAAATAAGTCCTGTAAAGAACAGTTATGAACAGGTTACATTTTGCAGATGATTTACTAAGAATAAAGTCTTCTAAATTATTCTCAACATGTGACCATAATGTATTCATACATGGTATTCGCAGACAGGTTTTCGAGACAATGCTTCAAATCTATTAGAGAGGCTTGGATTGGAGGACACAACTGCCATGGTCCACGAAATCAATCGGAAGGACTAGTGGCGCATATGGTGCTGTCATATTGTACTTAGTAGCTCACCTGGCGCATATGGTGCTGTCATATTGTACTTAGTAGCTCACCTGGCGCATATGGTGCTGTCATATTGTACTTAGTGGCTCACCTGGCGCATATGGTGCTGTCATATTGTACTTAGTAGCTCACCTGGCCTTGCTGATGCTCCGTGGCATGTCTTTCTCGTAAAACTTAAGTTTCGACGAGATTGCTGCATATTCTGCAGCTTTCATCATATGTTCCTGTTCACTTTTGGCTTTCTCCGTCTCGGACTCCATAAACTGTAGTACACAAGATAGTTGCGATACACTGTGAATACAGACAACATTAATTCAATGCCCTCAAACTCGCTCTAGACGATAGCTACTTGTTTAAAACTGTGCATTTATTTATATGCACAAGTTGTTCGCATATGAGTAAGAACACTCATATACAAGTAAAATGCCCCCCCCCCTTAAAAAAATTAATATTCAGCAATGTCCATCGGTTTTCCAGCGCCAGATGTAACGTCTATGACAAAGTGTCTATTAATACTCTATAATTATTTGAGCAGCTCATCCGATCAAAGATATAAATATGTAAATCCGCTAAATAGCACGTCTTCGGTATTAGCAGTAGGAGTTTTGCAATATTCGCACAACATATCTATAGGCTGAACATCAAGGTACACCCACAAATGTGCCTACCTTAATAGTAGCGTGATTCAACATTTCCTGCCATGCTGAATCAAACTCCCGCCTATCCCCTTCTACAGTTATTACTTTCTCTTCGGCCAAGGATACTGTTTCCTTGGCAGCTCTGTATATACTATTAGATCTCTGAAAGTTGACAGCCGCCCGTTGAGCTTCAGATTGGGCCTGAAATATGTAGGAGATATTTGGTTAAAACCGTAACAATCGTTCTTTGGCAACAATTTATGATTAGCATGCAGCTAATTAGTAAGTTAATAAATAGAACTTTGTAAAACATTTTGTATTACACCATTTCACATATGAATTTCAACATACATGTACATATTAGCAAAACTGTTTGCAATGCTTTATGTTAATACCCTTAGGCATATCTTACTTTTTTGGATTCCTCATAGAGTGCATAGTAAGGCCGGGCCTTAACCACAACCTTTCCAAGCTTCTTGAACAAACCATTGAGTTTTTGCGTTGATTCCCCCAGTAATGAGCGGAATTTGTTCCTTGATTTCTACAAATAAAAAATATAATATAATATAATTATAAACAGCGTGATTCAACATTTCCTGCCATGCTGAATCATTATATAATAATTAATTATATGATCAAAATATAATAGAACAGTTCTGATAAAAATATAATAGAACAGTTCTGATCAACATATAATAAAACAGTTCTGATCAAAATATAGTAGAACATTTCTTACTTAACAGACTTATTACATGAACCATTTGGGTCAATAGAATAATATTGCTGAATTATCTTAAACATTGTTAGCCTGACTGAAATGTGTGAAACCCACAGCCACATTCTATTCCATAAAGTAAACTGCTATTATTATCTAGGATTATCTAGTGCTAGTAGTATAGTTTAATACTGCAATTTGATCTTTTTGAAGCTAGTTTTAGGAATTAAGAACAGAAACATACTACATTGCAAATATATATAACAACACATTTGGTAAGTGATTTCCTGCCAATTTGTGGTGAAAGTTTTTACAAATTAGCAAGGGGATTTGTTCTGACATAATTAATTAAATATGTCCAGTAGCTTAATGTTCTTGAGGTAATGTTATTGAATGATAAATTTGTGTGATCAGACTTACCTCCAACTCAGTTTCCAAGATATTTATTTCACTGGAGGCCCCATTTAAAGTTTCTAATTCTCCCTGAAATAGAAATACATATTTATTTCAATTATATTAATCTCATTTACATATATTGACTTAACAAAGCTTAAATTTGCTTGTGCAAAAGTATTTCTCTTTTTTTACCAGCATGATGTATCTCTCCTAGAAGAGTGTGTCATCAAACCTGACAGATAAATATCATGATATATATAATAGGTGGACCAGTGATTGCGCAGGTACCAGTGATGGCGCACTTGCCAAAATGCATTTTTGTTATTTTATTCATACATGAAATGTTGTCCAAACTTGACCAGACAGATGTCTTTATGTCTATTTTGTAAGATTCCAAGCAATCTGCATATTATTTTAACAATCATTTGCTTTGAGCACAATCACTGGCACCTGAGCAATCGCAGGGCCTGATAACTATATATTACTTACAGTTACTATCGCAACATAATATCAATAAATTAAACACAAATAGTCTAATTAATCTTAAAATGATTATGAATAATTATTTTTATCCAATGAGTGCCGATCAAGGGGAAGACCACACATTGGAGCCTAAATAAAGGTTACCACACTCAATAAATACAAATTATTCATCCTGATTAAGGACTTGAACATACAATTCTTCGACTACAAGCTTGCCATTCTACCAGTGCGCCATGCAGGCTTTATCGTTGTTCATATAGTATGCTTTAGCCATGCATAACCATTACACATTTAGCAAGCAGTTTAAAGTCATACCAGCAAACACATCAGTGATAACTTTATGTAAACTTAATTAAATCCCATAAAAAACAACCAAAGACGGTAAAGAGTAATATACAGCAATGTTTCCACACCTGTACTACAGCCTAATACAGGCCTAAAGGAAGCCACCAGCCTGGCTTCTGACACTGCTTTACTGATTCATGTAATACCCAAGTGTCTTAATTATTCTTCAAATTACAGAATTTTTCCATCCTTTCTGTAGCTCATAAGTTTAATCAGATTAAAGGGAATCGCCAGCCTGGCCTCTAACGCTGTTTTACCGATTCATATAATACCTAATTGTCTATTGTTGGCGGTGCCACATGAATATAGTCACAATATGTATCACTGCTCTCGACAAGCTCTGCTTGACATTGCTGGGGGCTGGTTGCCTTAATTTTTTTTCTTTACTAGTCGGCCGAAAGGAAGCGTTAACACTTGCCAATTTAATTTTAAGATGTGAACTTTCGGTGCAGATCGCGATTAAATTGGGTTGGACACCCGCTTTAATTTTAATCATACCAATATAGATCTAGCCATATATAATATCTGAATATGTTTTGTATTACTACAGTATTGGTACTTTTGCTCTTGGCCCCTACCCACTTCAGGCACTTGCGCCCAGTTTGCCTGTCTCATTGACATTTGTGTGTTGTTGTGTCGTCTGTCGACTTGTTTTGAACTTTTGAGTTTTGTTTTTTGACACAGTCACAGACCTGAACTCGAGGATCAAGCTCCTCTTCCGCGTCCGAACCATCGGACTCCCGGTCACTCATCTCCGAGGGAATCATGTCAAAAATTACCTCCAATTACCCACATTTAAAATAAGCATAATCTGGACTAGAAATCATGGCTACAACGCAATTAAATAGAGACTATCCGACTCATCTTGACTTTATCTCTAGCCTATCATCTAAAGAGTAAAGTGAACTCGTTGTAAATCTCGCTACGCTCATGTGATCAAAATGACTGATCATGTGATCTCCGGCCTTGACACGACCTTGACCTTCTAATGCCACGCCCACTGCGTGCACATGTACTTGTTTACAAACAGCGGGATTGTAAAGTTTTATCCAGTTTTATCGTACGATTGACATAGTTATGGCGAAGTACGCATAACATTGGATGTTCCACACAATCTGGATATATTGCAACTCACGCGAGGTCGCACCCGGTACGTACAGATTGTCTCTTGATGTTATTGAGCTGATGCTGAGCGTAACCATTCAAATATAGCCTCCAAAGGGGGGACCTCTGTCCAAAGGGATGGCAGATCTGTGCAGTCTACGCGAGGCCACACAACGCCATAACACACGTGGGACCAACCTTGGCAGCCTTGAATATGGATGATCCCACCGCTGTATTGTACAATACTACATGATCGAGCTAGAGAGGAGTAATTAAGGTGCATAGTTAAATGTATATATCATATCTGGGCTAGCGTTAGCATTCGCCAATAGCCATTTGGCGACAAAATTCGGGATTTGGCGATAAGAACTTCCTGGACACTCGCCAAAATGGCGAATATAAAATTTCAACTACAAACACATTTTTATTCATGTTTTTTTCAACAAATGGAACTAGAAAATCCTCGAAGAAATATTTGGCTAATTTTGGCTAATGTTTTTCCACTGAATTAGCCAAATTGGCTAATGAAAAAAATATCCTAGCGCGAGCCCAGCATATATGTATCGCAACCATCTAAAATATATTTTGCCCTATCCGGACGTTACTATGACGCACGTGATAAACGTTTTCCCCTGTTACAAAAGAGTAGCATATGCCTCGCTGAGTGGCAAGGTCTGTGACGTGACAGGGTCCTTACTGGTTTGAGTTACACTGATTATTTGTCAGGATTTGTAAAATTTGATCGCCACATTACCCTCGGACGTGCACATGTTGAGGTCTGAATAATGCATAGTGGTAATGCAAGGGTAACTATAGCATGAAAACAAGACGTCATTGTCGTTAGACTGTTGGTAATGGATGACAAGTAACAGTTAGGCCTTCATGTCGTCCATTACCAAATGTCTAACGACAGTAACATCTTGTTTTTAGCCTAGAGTAATATACTGCATTTTTCTGCATCTACATATTAATAATGAGTTATTAAATATTGTATAGTTGACGTGCGGTTCGTAGAGCAAAAAAAAATATGCTTTAGTTGACACCAAGGTCAAATCCATGACTTTGAAAGACTTAGGATAGGAGGGGAGGGCGGTGGTGGTACGTTGGAAAAGAACTCCGAAACCCGGAGGCCGATCTAGGGGGCTGGGGGGAGGGGGGGGTATGAGGTTTCCCCCCCCCCCCCCTTGGGAAGTTAAGCATACACTGTAAAAGTCGGGTTTTTCAACGTAATACATCTTGTAGATGCAGCCCAGTGGCGGATCCAATGACCCGTATAGAGAAGGAACAATGTCCTTTTCCCATGCAAAATCTGAGGTGTAGACCCCCCCCCCCCCCCCCCTGGGTCGTAGAAACATTGATATGGACACCCGCGGTTATTTGTACCCCAACCACCCGGTTGCAAGTTTTCAGAGCCCCCCCCACCCTCCCCCTTCAAAGTCCTAGATCCGCCACTGGAGGCCAGTGGGTCTCAAGCAAACGGTGGGGGGGAGGGGGGGGGCACTACAATGCGGGATCTACCACCATATAGGATAGGAGTGGTGGGGGGGGGGGGGTGCGCTAGGGATCAGGGATCATTGCCACCAAGCGTCAAGTTTGCTATTAGCGTGTTCCAGTGTACACCGTGTCAGAAGTAAGTCTCAAGTACAGGCACACGCCTGCTTGAGGTTTACACTGGACTTTGTTCTCGCTGACTGACTTTGCGCCGTTATGCACATGTGGATCGGACTGATTATTTGCGAATTTGCCGGGAAAAACGAATAAATCGAGCGGGTCTGCATAGAACCAAGGATAGTGTATAATTATACACTATCCTTGATAGAACGGCGACATATAGAGCCGGTCAATCGAAAACAGATACTCCGAGCGGATTCTGGGCTTTATCGCCGACCCCTCCCAAACCCAGCAATATATTAAGTACACCCCACTCCCCCCGGGGGATGGAAGCGACCAAATATACCATGTTTCTGTAATTTGGGCCATCTTTTGTCAAAGTTACGGCCGCCAGTGATATATGATTTCTTTAATTGATTTACCGTGCGTGTACTCTGCAGATACTACTCGCAACACAACCCAGCTGTCCTACCGATATTTGGAGTTAGGCCTACTGGCAAGGTCAATAGTAAGTACATGCATATTATACATTCCAGGTTGTAATAGTTTTTTCTACGGAGAGCAAGTACGTCTCAGTACAAGCAGCGGTGGGTGTAAACCGGAGCACATGTATGTTTTTTTGTGTGAATGGTTTTCTGCGATCCCTGTATGCTCGTTGTGTGTGGAAGGTGTAAGTGTAAAGTAGACGAAAGATCCAGGAGCCAACCATCAGTATGGCCCAAAAGTAAGAGTTGCAAAAGTTGTTATGGAAGTAGTCAAATAGAGTATAATATTATAATCTGGATTTCATTCTGAACGTTGACACGCGGTTTGAACGTAGATTGCGAACAATCAAAATATATTACTAAGTGCGACTAAGGTTTTAATGCATATCGGTCGATAGGGGGCAACATTGAATCATTTCAGCCGCAGACTTCCACACGGGCGAAGGAGGGTGGGGGTATGCAGGGGTGGGGCGTGGGGCATTCAGACCTAACGGCCTGATAAACCTACTTGACATGTCACCGGGGCCGCGTCTGATGTATTTTTTGGTCTGGGTACTGACCTGGTTTGTAACTTGCCCGTTGGGTGGGCAAGCAATTGGAGTACTTGTTATCAGGTTTGAGCGCAAGGGACAAACAAAATAGGCAAGTGTTGCTTCTTATCACTCGGTGCAGGAATTAAAGTTTTGAACTGAAGGAGACCTGTACCAGCGTACAATTGACATATCTTGTGAGATTGTACGAGTTACTCGATCGTCTTGGGATAACACGTAGGTAATTCACGATATGTAAGTTAGTAGATACAAGGGTACAACAACGCGTTATCTTCACGCCATTTGCTCACTCAATTTTCTCACCTTAATTTGTCGCTGAAGTGCACACTAAAAGATCTTTGTTGTTTCTATATATTTTTGCCTCACACGCATAATAATTATAACATTAAGATATACTCGCGACACGACGTGGGCCTATTACGTTATATAGCGTATATATTTGTAGCATGTAACACATACGTAATTGTCATATTACAGGACGTTAGTAATGGACGTATTTCATTTTGTTACATAACAGCAAGTGCACTTCCCAGCCCGTCATTTTGACATACAGGAAACATATGATTCATAATACCTGATCTGGGACACCATCGGACAAGGCGACAAGATGAAGATAGACGTCCACAATCACATACTGCCAAAGAGTTGGCCAGACCTTAAAGAGGTATATTATTTCTGTTCTGGGTCATTTGCCGTTTTGTTTCATGTTCACAAATAAATATGGCACTATTAATTTGACAAATGCATTAATCATATGTGTGTGCATGGTATAAATTATAGCAGTAATCAGTGTATTTATTCATCCAAATACCGGTACATAACTTTATGTGAAACCAAATATACATAGACCGTCATGTAATTCCAGCGGGGGGGGGGGGGGAGTAATTATAAAACACAAAGCCAGGTTAAAAAATAAAAGTTGACGTCATTCAGTTCCGGGGGTATGCTGGTAACAAATAGGGGTCTAAGAGGGGTAAATGGCGACACAGGCATATTTGAAAAATCGACATTCGACATTGACCCCCAAATGCCGACACTGAGTATCAGAAAAAGCGACATCGACACAGATTTTTGAAGAAAAAAAACGACACTGAATTTAGCCAAAAAAGTGACACGGAATATGTCGTAAAAAATCGACATTCGACACCAAGAATTTTTAAAAAGTCGACACTGAAAGCTGCAGGACCCCCTCTTGCAGACCCCTACAAATTATGAGGTTTTCTTTAGCGGTATGGCTATGGAGGCTGGATCCAGCTGCAGCAGTGCGGATCCGGAAAGGCCAACATGATGAAGGACGGAAAGCTATTCCGGGTGGTGGAAGACAACTGCTGGAGTCATGAGGCCAGAATCAAAGACATGGACGCGTCCGGTGTTACGGTCCAAGTGCTCTCCACAGTGCCCGTCATGTTCAGCTATTGGGTGAGGCCATCTTAATTCGTTCACAGACATCAATGGTAATTATGCTAAGCCATGGTACGGAACCAAATGCTGAGGTTCTGTATTAAACCGGAATAACCTTAATTACTGTGTGTATGTGTTACGTAGGTACCGGCATGACCGAAGTCTTTCAAACCCCAGCTGAGTTATAGATCTCGTTCTTTTTAACTGTGTTGTTAGCTGCCGATCGGACTGAACTCAACGCCAGCTAGCGTGATGCGATATCACATCAACCAACTCGTTTCTCATTGGTTGATATTCGCGACGGATGTTCTGGGCAAACATAAGTGTTTCTATTATAACCGGGTAGTTCTGAGTGTCGGTAGATTCTGGACAGGGTATTTGCCGCGCGTAGCCATACGCAGTGATTCGCCTCTGTGGTGGTCCGCCGGATTAGGTATAGTCCCGTTACCAACAATCCTTAGCGATCCAGACAAAACCACGCGTTTCAAACAGTATCGTCAGTTAATTTGGCTGCGATTTCTGGATTATCCGGACGATAACGGAACACCGAGAACACTCGCTGTGGATCACCGCACTGTCGAAATGAGGCAACTGAGATCATTAAGATGAACTTTAATAGTTGCCTGTTATTCGCAGGCAAAGCATGACGACGCTCTTGATGTGAGTCGCCTGCTGAATGATGACATCGCCAGCACGGTGACCAGGCACCCGGACCGCTTTGTCGGGCTGGGCACAGTGCCCATGCAGGCCCCCGAACAGGCCGTCACTGAGATGAAGCGCATCAAACATGACCTTGGTAGGATCAATTAGCTATTGGCGGAGTCAGGGAGGGATTCATTTTGTTGTCAAGTTTCTGGGCACCTTAATTATTGGTGGAAATTGAACTCAATTTTGAGCTTAAACTGTCTTTTGTGTAGGGACCCCATCGTGACAGATCTTGAAGTGCCGCTACCTCTGGTACGTCAGTTTTTCGGAATCCTCATCTATATAATCTATAGCTATAGCTCTGCCACACAGGACCGCCTCCCACTTTTCAGTGCTTATGGCGATGTGATAATGTGATGAAATAAAGAAACTCGTTCGATCAATCTTTAGGATTATCTCTAAATTTATCTTTTCGAGAGCAAATTATGTAACGTATGGATGTATGAATCAATTTGGTTCCTATTATTGAACGCTATTTAGGTTTCGCTGGAATACAGATTGGATCCCACGTAAACGACTGGAATTTAGATGCACCGGAACTGGTTCCTATCTGGGCAGTGAGTGTTGAGACTCGCAGACGTGCGTGAAAGTTCTATTTAAGTCATGAGTCATTCCTCATTCATCCTTATAGTCGCCCCCTCTCGAACTATTACCAATTTCCCATTTTTCATGAATACATTGCGTACGAGAAGGTTCAATTATTTCCGATTTCCGGTTTGCAAGAATGTGGAAATCTGTAGAGGTCATTGAGGTGAAAAGTAAATGGATTCGGTGAAACAACGAAAGTCCAATTACAGTCCGCGTGCAAACAAACAAAGAAAGCGGGTCTATTTATATGACGCATGGAAGTCATTATTCCATTCAAAGTTCTACACCGTAAATTTTATCGTCCACATTATGTGCGACATAAAGCTAACAATGTCATCGTTACATTCGTAGACTGCCCAGGAGCATGACCTTTCTATATTCGTGCACCCTTGGGACATGGAGCTTGGCGGCAGGATGAGCAAGTACTGGCTGCCGTGGCTTGTCGGTTCGTATAACAATTTAATTAATTGTTCCTTGGTAATGTTTATCTGTACGGTATATGGGGAATTGTATTTCCATGACCTTCACTTCAAGCAGAGTGACATATTGTATGTGTAAGCGTGACCTTCAAATAGAGTGATATTGAATTTGTAGGCGTGACCATTAACTAGTGACATGGTATTTGTAGGCCTGACCTTCAACTAGAGTGACATGATATTTGTAGGCGTGCCCTTTTAACTAGAGTTACGTGGTATTTGTAGGCCTGACCTTCACCTAGAGTGACATGGTAGACATGGTATCTGTAGCCATGCCCTTCCACTGGAATGACGATACATATTTGTAACCCTGACCTTTAATTTTACAGTGACCTTGTATTTGCAGGCATGCCCGCGGAGACTGCCACCGCTATTTGTTCCATGATCTTTGGCGGGGTGCTTGAGAGATTCCCGCGGCTCAAAGTCTGTTTTGCGCATGGAGGTATTGGAGCATTTTTACTGCACCTTGATAATATATATTATGTATCTTGAGGATGTATAATAAATTTATTCTCATCCGGTTAAAATCAAATGGTTCCTTTGCGAACAAATATTATGCGTATAGGGTTTAGGGTGCCGCATTATTGTTTTTGTCGACTTCGATCGCAACATGATTGAGATTTCGATGTTAACTTGTGGTTGAGCTGAGCGTTAGATAAAAAAAGCTAAAGTAGGTCTGACAGCGATTAATGAATTCAGATACCCCGCTTATTGTGTATCGATTTATTTATTACATATTTACATAAATTACGACTTTAACAATATCTCTGATCCCTTCAGGTGGTTCCTTTCCCTTCACCGTTGGCCGAATAGAGCATGGTTTTAACGTCAGACCTGACCTATGTGCTGTCAACAATACTGTATCTCCCAGGAAGTACTTGGGTAAATTCTGGACTGACTCCTTGGTCCATGATCCCACCGCACTCAAGCTACTGCTGGACGTTATTGGGAAGGTAAGCAGTATAATATGTGCTATATTGTTGTTACCTCTTGCTTATAGATTAGCTCACCTCGCAGAATTCAATCTTCTCTTTCATATTTTCTGTTTTGTTCTCATTCGCTCCCACCCGTCACCACAGCTGGCGCTGATGTGTATCTGGGTGGGAGTGTGCCTTAACTAGTAGACCTATACTGTTATGGCTGGTAAAACAGGAAGAACATATTTTGCGGCAAAAACAACATGGCAATTTAAACGTGCCACTTAATTGGCCAAATAGATCGAAGAATCCAGTAAAGCCAAAGCATTGGGATAGACCCAAAAGGTCAAACTTAATAAATGCCACCACAGATGTCAAAGACAAGACCTGCTCCCGAATACGTAAATAGATCCAATCAGCTCGAAACCCTGAGGAGGAATACATTGGAAGCCAATACTCATCGAGGGATTCAGTAAAGCCAAAGTTGGCAGCATCACCGGTGCATTTAACCTTTATAGTTTTCCCTACATGCTACTGACTGGGTTAGTCGCCATATGCGAGGACTATTCATTTATACCATGACGATTTCTCGTTAAAAAGACAGAGAGCCTCCCTAGCTCTGTTGGTAAGCAGACTGAGCTGCAGAAAGCAAAGTAAAGACAAGTTGTAGGTACAAACACCGTCACCTACATCAGGGACATGTTTCATCAAACTCCTATTTTATTGTCTCGGGATATTTTTTTGACCCGATTTAACGTTCATGTGCACAACAGTTCCAACATTTCATTTCATTGACAGGATCGCGTGGTGCTGGGCACTGACTACCCGTTTCCTCTTGGAGAACTCGAACCCGGGAAACTGATCGAGTCGTTCACCGCCTCAGATCAAGAACTGAAGGTAATTACCGGGCAGCTCAGATCCATCATATGTTACACTCTGTAACGAGAGAGAATTAAGCTTTGTCATAATTATGCACAGTTCAGGCACCGATCCAGGAGGGTCGTGGGGAGGGGGGGGGGTCCAGAGGGTCTGCTGGACCCCCCCCCCTTCCCCACCCATCAGTTTTCAAAATCTTAGATCCCCGCCTGCAGTTTCTTCAAACTGTAATGCAGACATACGATGATCCATAATCAACAATTTTTCGAGACGGTGTATGTGTTTGGGTTTTCTTTAAAGTTGCATATCGAGCCGTTTCCCGCCAAAACTAAAGAGATCAAAATACAAATAAGAACCAGTCTTCGATTTATTCAAGATTTCTTTTTTCTATACTCCACGCATGCCAGACTGCTAAATGGAGTCTCTTAGTCTTGACCGTGATATCAATTCACCTCAAGTTTTCATTTTAGTGGTAAACGTTTATTTCATCATCAGTTTGTGTGCTTCGGTATAAGTAGCAGTGCCGAGACAGAGTTCTATGGTGTCCGGGGATAGCCACGTTTCCCACAGCACAGCCCAAACGGCGATGTTTATCAGGTTTCTGAATTTACAGAATTAAACAATTACGTTTTCTGCAATTGTTGATATCAATTTCGCCTGGGCTTAGTTTTGGCGGGAAAGAACTCGATATGCAACTTTAATTGTCCTCATAACACAGGTCATCTCATTACGTTACGGCAAAGTAAACATAGCACGCACGTTGGTCGTATGTCGTGGGGGGTGAGTTTTCTGTATCTCGTCTCCGTTGCACTCGATACGAGGCGCTAATATTGCTTACGCAAAACCTCAATTTCGAACACTAGCCCATAACACTGACTTTGGGAGTGGAATGGCGATGAGGGATAGATATACGACTCGGGGATACATCCTTCTACATCAGGCGTCCTACTATGCGAAAGTATATCCATTTGTTCATGCCAAAAATCCCACAGCTTCCTTAAAAGGAAAGTAAGATATACTTTCCTGCTTTGCTCCTTCTTGCCGCTGCGATATGTGGTTACAGGTTCGATTATCCTTCTCAGACCATCCAGACTAACGTCACCCCCCCCCCTTCCCCTCTTGAATCAAATTTCACAGCATTTGTATTCAAGCATTCATTTGTCTCTTTTCAGGATAAACTTCTGGTGGGCAACGCCTGCGAATTTCTTGGATTGGACCGCAGTAAATACGAGTCATAGGGGCAATTAAGCTGTATGCACGGGTTACACCGCACTGGATCCAAGTTAAAATGTCACAAACATGCCACGCGGCTGAGTCTCACAAATCAGATTTTATAAAATAATTTGTTTTCTAAATTTTATCCCATCTTGAAGCTGAGTTGATTATTGTTTCGTTTGTTTTCGCTCTGCAGAGAATGTTACTTGTTGTCCCAACAAACCGGTGACGGATTCTATACATGTAATCTTACGTACACGTTGATAAAAATGGCAAAATAAGCAAAACTCAAAATTAGAAAATTACGGGAACGCTAAGACATTTACTAATTACCAGTCCCTCTCTTGTCAATCGATCAGTATTATTCCACAATAGTATGCTTGATTGGTTCACGTTCTTTATTGACATTAATGTCAATTTATATTCTATGACAATTCTAAAAGCGCCCGCCGCTTTAGTATTTGTGGTATTATTATATATTTGTTGTCATATATGTGCTAAGGCTTTGTAGTTGAGGCCAACTGACCATGGTGCTAGGGTGAGGCATTTTAGGTTATATTCGCTAAATAAATTCTTACGTACTCAATAGAATTGGAATTTCCCAGGAGAATTTGGGAATACATGTACTCGCCTTGTTATATTTTATGAAATAAATTGGTATTTTATCAAAAGGTCTTCTGTCAGTTCCACTGCTTTACAAAGGAATATTTTGCCATTGGATGCAGAGTATAACTGTGCGTCAGGTCATTAAATAATGCTGATTAAAGCATATGTAAGGAAACCCCGAAGCGAGCCATAAGAACGCATAGAGGATGGTCAGGATCTTACCGCTAGCGGGCAAGACCAGCATTTCACAGAATGAATTTGCGCACACAATTCAATGGAATGTCTCGGGGGTGGTGGTCACCTCTTCCAAGTTTCCTGTATATAGATATCCATTCTCATGGAGTGTGGAAATCCCCACTGTGTGTGCCATATATAGTCGCCGAGGAAAAGCGAAACTTCCCCCTGATTGGTCTAAAATGTCGCGTACGTTAATGGCTTGGTCAGTCGCCTTTAAGTCGCATTTTGCCACTATCAATATGCGAGACCATGTAGTTCATCACAAAGTAATAAAATACTAAATTAGTCATCACGAATAATGTAAATACAATAGATGCAAATGCCATAATTGTGAAATGCGACATTTTATTGCATGATCCAACGCGCAAGATAAGTTACAATACATTTCTTATGGTTTTAACACTAAAACTCCTCCGATGAGTGTTGCATCTTTCACCTGGTGGGCAGTCCAGCATTATCAATGCCGACAACCCATGATTGATGCCAACAACGGCACCTTAATAATGGTACATTACATGTATGTACAATAATCAAGTGGTATCTCAGGCCTATGTTGCGAATAGGCGGCTACGGTACATGTAACCAATGGTAACTCTTGTGCCCACTAATTTTATTGAGGTCCAGCTACGAGGCATCGGCGGCAGATTTAATGTTGGTAACGACCCTGACAACGTCATCGTCGCTTTCTATGGCGTCCAGCATTTGGCTGGCGTGGTCTAGCTGCTCCTCTGTGAAGGTAACGAAGGTGTGGGGCAGGTACTCGTGGCGAGCCTCGGCCGTCACCACGTCCAGCTCGCCCAGCCGGTTCTTCACACGATGGAGGTCCTTCGGGTCGCAGATGAACTGTTAACAGAAAAATAATAATATAAATTTAAACATACATTTCAAGAGGGTTCTCTTAAAGCAGCCTACTTACATGCGCCATCTTAGATTTTTTTACATTTTATAATCAAGACTAAAAGTATCTAAAAATTAAGATGCATCTATGTTTTATGTCTCGTTGAATCTATAAAACAACAATTTCAACATAAAACCGCACGGACTAGTTTATCACGCGCGGACGCGCAATATCTATATTGATATAGCCTTCCTCAATATCCATAGTGGACTTAATAATGTGGCATACTTATATGCACATTAGTTGTATCCAAGAATGTTCGCCTATCTAATATTTACCGATGCGTTACACTTAATTATAATGTGATGTGATGTGATTGTAGCCATATGTGTCATTGGCGATGGGTTTTCCACCATATTTGTCATTGGCGATGAGTTTTCCACCATATTTGTTATTACCGAGGAGACTCCCGTTAAGATTGCTAGGCAGTCGCTAGAATGTGAGCCACCTCTAAAAAAACTGTTCAAAAAGCCGACCCAGAAAACTCCCGGGGAAGAGAACTACTTATATCTCAAAATCTTACAATAATATACAACCTTTTCCAGCGCACGTGATAACCATTTACTAAGAGACACACCTGAAGTATAGGTTTGTCGTCCTCATCAACGTTTTCCCGGACCTCTTCCGCTTCCGCCTCTATCGCTAACTCCTCGGCTTTGTCTAAGGTCAAAGGTCGCTCTGACGTCACACGGACGTTAATGACGCCCTTGAAGTCGTAGTGATAGGCGGCCGCACCAGAGTCTTGCAGAGTGCCGCTGCGTAGTGGGAGAGGGCGAAAAATTACCATAGAAACCGGAAGCCTTATCGAATAGCCCATATATTAATTTAACGGATAGCTCATGCGTTAATCACGCACTAGATTTACTGGAAAAAAATGCAGAGGTGGGCCAAATCCATTTTTATATAATAGTAAAATGTTTATAGAGTGAAAACAAGTCTTGTCCAGTCGTATTTAGGCCCATTTATCGAATACGGCATTTCTCATATTGATATATGACAAAACGCAACTAATTGCAGTTATAAAAAACAAAAATACTACATACATGAGAACTTGCTTTTACTTAATTTCCCTTATGATAACAATATTGAACAATAAAATAATGCACTGGACAGCTAATTCAACATAATGCAAGTAATACTATTGATAGTAGTTTAGGATAAAAATACGGCGACGCGTTCACCAGGAGTTTACGGTCATCGCACTCTCACCCAAATTTTCGGAGTATGGAGGCCACTGTTTTCCGCGTCCTGGTGGCTTTATCTGTGATACATTCCACAACTAGGACACAGTTTCCTAAGCCACGGGCCTCCAGAAACAGCTGGGAGGCGTTGTCTTTATCAGCGACCTATGATGGTAAGTAATAAAATACCGGTAAATAATACTCTTGAACCTTCGTAGTAAAATATTTGATCTTACTGACGAAACGCTCGATAGACATACTATCCATATTTATTTAAATACTTTTCATTTCAATATCATTTAATCACATTTTGAGTGATATCTAATATGATATCTAGTGATCTCCCACTTCAATGACAAATTTCAATTTTACCATCTTTTTAATGGTTGTTTCCATAATGGCTAGCGGGATGTTCTTGGCTTTGGCTTCATTCATTAGACGCGCCAGCTCCGGGTTGAGTTTAGGGTCGGCACTCCCACCTACCACACATCATCACAATGCCGTAATACATGAATTATAATAGTATGAATCTATATGCTACCTCTCGCACGATCACACTGACTCTCGTGTCAATAAGAGAGATCATGGGTGGAGCCGAACCATGTTGATATTGTGTTTACCGGTAAGTCCATATCATAGAAAAGAAGGATCAGTTACAACCTAGCACATTCAATTACTCTGCAGGTTTAATGTTTAAACTGTTCTAATGCATAAGCATTTCCAACAACATCCAACAATGCAACAGTTACAAATTAATCAACCCTAAAGGGGATGCCAATTCTGACCATAAGGGCAGTGGCAATGAGAGAATATTGTCTAAAGATAGGTTTCCTAAAAAAAAAACACATTATAGTTACAAATTCGCAGAGAAAAACAATATTTTAGGCTGAAAAACCTGTATTGTCGCACAGACACTTAATTCTCCCTGGCTTCCTATCAACCAATCAGGATAAAGAACAATATGCAGGTCACTATGTCACGGGAGCGGGTGATGGCGTTCATGTGCATAAAATACCAGCAACAGGCCAGCAGACATGGAAAGGTTTCTAGTTGTATGATGAATTCACCTGTGGAATGTGTATATGTGACTTTGTAAACAAACTCTGGAGTAAAATAATTGAGGCCTGGTGACAGGCTGCAACGGCGAGTGGGCAAGGTGAGAAATATCGGATGGCTACCGTAACATCATCGACCGCTGCAATGCGCTACCTCTATGACGGGCAGTGGTTATAGCGTTTGATTACTTCGTTATCAGATTCATACAAAATATGTCCTTCTGGGGATGAACTCCTATGGTTTCATAGATTCAACAAAAAATCATTCATCGCCGGTCTTGGCTTTCCCTTTAAAGAACAAATAGTTTTAGTTGTTGAGAGTGAATTGCTGCCACAGCATGATACTTACTTTTTAAAGCTATAATAAGCTTTCGCTTGATGAGATTTATAGCTTGTTTCTTTTCCGCATCCTTTGCCGCCTTGATATGTCGAATATTATGCCAGTGACTATGTCCCGCTGTTCTGACTTGTGCAATGACTGGCCATGCTGATTTGGCTTTGGTATAGGTCCCTACAACTTCATCATCAACTCGAGGCCAACATCCTTTACATATATTTCTATAATATGTACATGATGGATGAAATAAGAATTTTCCTATCAAAGAGTTTGCAATGAAATGGTTCTGCTTTACACAAGTACTAGCCATCGTTGATGTCACTGGCTTGATCACACAACTGAATAGGTGTCCTGGGAATTGTAAGGCAGACATGCTGGCTGCTGCGTTAGACCTGAAATAATAAAAAGTAACACAAAGCATGATAATTACTTGTCATCAGCCCCATATAGTTAAATAAAAAATTATATTAGCATCTAAGGCCAATGACAGAAAATATTATATACCGTAAACTGCCTTATTGAAGCTGCGGCTTATATTAAGAAGTTGTAGGTTCCACTTTCCGGGTTTGAGTCGCAAGTCAGGGTGCGGCTTTAAATAGGGCCTTTTGCCGATTTCAAGTGAGCGTGGCGAGACAGAGGGGGGGGTAATACTAAAATTACCAGTGTTGCCAAAATAATTAATTGCATCATAACGTCATACAAGTCAACATGTCGGGAGATAATTCAACTTGAAAGCTGCGTTGTGAAATGCTCTTTTCCCAGGCATTGTGTTACTGTGGCAATCAAGACTGACAATGAGCTACTTACGGTTGTGTTATTTATTACTAATGCTACGCGACTCTGCCCACACCTATTGTACACCAATAATCAGAGGCAGGTTTCGCGTGGTGTAAATTGATAGGGCTGCCGCCACTCACCAAATGCAATAAGTTAACTGTGCCAGACAGAAACTTCATACTGGGTAGGTATGACAGTGATTCATAAACATGCAGTAAGAGCCAGGAGAGCCAGCCACTGGTTTGACACTTGGTAAGAGCTGCGATCGGAGAGAGAGACGTGAATTTTGTTAGTAGTCGCGACTGCTTGTATAAACAATTAATTGGCTTGGTAGGGGCCAAGAGGGCCAACAACTGGTGTGACACTTGATAAGAGGTGAGATCGGAGAGGGAGAGGTGAATGTTGTTAGTAGTCGTGACTGCTTGTATAAACAATTAATTGGTTTCGTTGGTGGGACAGGATTATGGGGGGGGGGGGGGAGGGGGTCGAGAGGCCAAAGTCTGGGTGCGGCTTATAATATGTAGTTTTCCCGGAAACGGTTCTGGGTGCCTGCCAATCCGGTTTTGAAGCCAAAGTTGGGGTGCAGCTTCAAATATGTATGTGGCTTCAACCAGGCCGTTTACGGTAAGTTATTATTGGCTATCTGGACAGCTCTTAGTTTTAATATACCACTCAACATGCTCAACTACATGTAGCCCGCTGGGTATGGTCTTTTGGTGCATTTTGGACACCAAGTTATCTGGCACATTGGCGATATGTTTAGCAGTCTCAGATCATCTACATCCTAAAGCAATCTAGAAAATTATATTTTAAATATGAAGCATCATTTTAACTTCAGTTTCTGGATCAGCAGGATAATATCTAACCAACAGCTCTACTGTATTTACCGTTGTGCAATCTACAACTGCAAGGTCAGAGCTAGGCCTAGGGGCCAGTGTCAATGCATGTGTATATGTCATAGTAATAACGACATTGGAGTATACCACTTTAAAAAAATATTCTAATTCTAACAACCTAGTCAGGAGAAACCCTACCCATATCGGAGCGAGCTGCGTTACATATATGGAACTAGAGAAACCCTAAAGGATCCAGGAGTCGCGACGAGGAGCTTGCGACTCGTGGGTCCCTCAGGGCTATTTCTGGAGTGGCTGTAGCCCTCTTTATGCCCAAATTATGCCATTTTATGGCATCCAGGCTTGTCCGTTCCAGAACTGTCAGATTTTTTGACTGCATTAACAGCCATGAACAGGGCTAAAGTGGCTTAGTCCACCCACACTAGCCTCCGTGGAGTAAGTCTGCGACATACGCAAGCAGTGGCAAGTTGGGAGGGAACCGCGTCAAACTGTTAAACTTGGGAAGTCCGAATGTATAAGTCAGAAGTCACAATCACGTATGAACTGAACGAAGGCAGAAGCCTGAGTGAGGCCGAGGCGGCGAATATGTCATGGGCGATAATAGAGTGAAACAGGTCAATTCGTATAATTTTTGCGATATCTGTCAACCTAAATTACCTTTAGTACTCCGTTCCAATATTGCATTCAATAAAGTGACAAAACCACAATAGAAAGCGCGTATTTTCAGCGAACTAATTCCGAAACAAACTTCACCGTGTAAACTTCAGTTCATGGACGGCCAGTGCAAGGTGAAGGTCGCTTCGCGGAAATAAGGGCTGTTCCGAAATATATACAGATAAACGAGGGGTGGACCCGGCCCTGTAACACATGTACCCTCTGGTGGGCCATGTTACCCGGTATTGCCTGAGACTGAGCGAGGAGACATTTGTCATGAAAAAATACCCAACAGAGCGGGTACTTGTCGCAAAAGATATGCCCCAGATAACATGCCAACGTTGTCTTAACGTTAGAATTACTTTATTCTAAGTTAACGTTCAATTACCGTTTGCATTTAACGTTAACAACAAATCATGTTTAAACGAATATTTAACAGTAGCGATGGACAAAAGTCAGCCTTCCTGCCGCTATACGCCCTGTGTCATTGCGTATTTCCACAAATGGTGGCCCCAGGTTGGTCACCATGCATTGGCACCAGTGTGGTAGTTGAAGTCCTAGGACTCCGAGTTCATCCCCGCCAGGTCGGGGCTTGAACCCCGGTCGCGATATTACAAGGAAGGCCCGCTAACCACTGCGCTACCGACACCGCCTTTATATTAGACCTGTAAAAAAATGGTTCAAATAAATATAAAAGCAAAGTAAATTGACTTCTATAACCCCAACACTTTTGTTCGAAAACTTTTATTGAAATGAATGTTACTTTATTTGCCCTTTAGTTTTCGATGTGTTTAAAATTTCGATCATGTTTTGGCTGGGACCTTAGGTTTTTTTGTACGTTTTTCTAACGTTTATTTTCAGTTTAACTTGCAAACGTTTATTTGTAAACGAAAAATAAACGGGAATTTTATATTTCGTCATCATGCAACCGTTTCTTGCAAACGTTAAGTGTGTGTCGTTTTCATGGTTGAGTGTTTTTTTGTTATTCAAGCCAATGAGCATAGGGAACATAAGTCTCAATGTAACAGCGCATGCGTTTGCATTCCTCTTTGACGTCACTTCCTCGCTCCCGGAATTTAAATCGGTGTGTGCCAAAATGAGTGGAAAAAGTGTTCTCTTCCACTATTTGGGGTGTTATAACTCAGGAATGTAAGAGAGTAAACGCAGAAGAAGAATATAAGCTAAAGTTGTTTTGGCTATCTGGGAAGGCGCTATAGGAGTCAAGAAAGCAAACGAAAACTTTCGATGCTCGCTCAATGTTGTAAGAAGGGATACTCTCCCGTAATTTGAAGAAAGCAAGTAAGCTACAAAGAGATTCCGGGTATGCATTTTGATTAGGAGAGAGGAACGATCTATTTTGCATGCGTGTCCATTCCATTATCCTATCCAGAATCATACGCTCGAATAATTCATTTATAACTGGCAATGAAGTACCACGATGGTATTCTATCGTCTTCGTATTTGCAGGAAACCCTTGTATAGGGTGTATATGTGTTCTTGAGCTTAGCCAAAAAGCGACACGCAACATCGTGAAAACTCGACACTTGACACTGAGAACTTTGAACAACCGACACAGGACCCTGGACCCCCTCTACCAAACCCTTCAGATAACGCTCTTTCCCTAAAAAAAAAAGGGGGGGGGGGCGTTCACGCCTCAGATGGCCTACATTCTGCATTGAATAACGGCATTTTTCCTCAAAAAGAGGGGGGGGGGGGTCGACCCCCCTGGACCCCCCTGGACCCCCCCCCAATCCCCTCGATCCGCCCATGTAAGTAGGTGCGGTAGCCTAATAAAAGGATAAACTATGCATGACACATCTTAAAGGGGAACGAAAACTGGAGCGGCATTACCTGCGTTTATATATCGCAAGGCGAGAATGGAGTCCAAGAGTCCAATGATACGTTTCTCGAAATTAAACAAATATAGTAATGAACTCCCGGAGAACCAAAACGATCATGTAAGTTAATGTAAATTCACCTACGCTTCGTGTGGGCGCGGACATTTACAAGGTCGCGAAATCACAGTGAAATATGGTTAATTAACTGCCGCTGGTAAACACAGGCAAATCGATATCAGTTGAGTTATTTAGGGTTCGTCGATTATCGTCGATTATCGATCGTCAGTGGGACGTGTGCCTGTGGTGCTCTAAGCGAGAGAAAAAACAGGCGTCCAAGGTCAAAAGACCGCATTATATTGGTTGTTAGGGGGGGGGGGGGCAGGGGGGTATTTTCATTTCTCGGGTATGGCTTTTTCATTACACCGTGAACTGGGAATGAGGAAAACAATTCTTCGTGAACTGGGAATGGGCAATTAGGATTTTCACTAACTGTGAAACGGGAAATCGTCCATCCTGTAGCATGTATGCTGGAAGTTCTTTTAATTTATCGTGACTTCGGAATAAACACTTTTATTCTTCATTTGTAATCTGGGAACACGACTTCCCCCTTGCCCCTATCCCTCCCCGCCTATATCATCCATGTCACGACTTTTGACCGACAAAACATTCAATCTTGTCCGAAAACGCGGTCGTTGTGTTATCTCTTGGCGGCGGGGTCCAGAATAGACCGATCCAGGCTGTCAATCATTCACTGACGTCACTGTTGCTTTTATACAATCATGTGGTGAAAAAAGGTCTTTCACGTCCCATATGTCGTACAAACAAAGGAGCATGTCAATTTCTGGTCAGTTTTAGAGATGAATACTTTTCACTTGTTACTACCATCAGCTATTATGGTCAATTTCAGACTCACGATGAAGGCAAAAGGACTCAAGCGTGGGCGATGCTTAGTGTCGGAGTATGGATCGGTCTATTAAAAGTGTATTCTGGAAACAATGCCCGGAAAGACGTTTTAGTTATTAAAGTACAATTTTGAAGTGACTTAAAGGCCAGCCTCTGGGTAAAGTAATTCACAATATTAACATAATAATGCCCACAAAATAAATATTGAGTAAATATTGGAGCAACCTGCGTAGTTGTGCAAGTTATTTGGCTCATAGTTAAGTAAGTAGGTAAGTGTGGCACGGTTTAGTCGCAAAACAAACTCAAAGTCATTTTTGCGCCAAGTGAAGGGTTCTATGTTCACATTCAGATGAATTTAGACGACATATTTTATAATATCCGAAATAGCGTTCTAACACGAAGTTATAATGTATTAACAGAAGCAATAGTAGGATTGCGCGTCTAATGCATACAGCACACCATGCTCTTCAAAGGGGCACCTTTGTTTTAACGCGTCATACGACATCATGGCAAATATTTATAATAGTGCTCCCGAATAAAATTAACGGGTATTTTAGTTTGATGGCGTAATATATTGGGATTGATATCTTGATATTCTTTGTGGACCTAGGAATTCCTATATAGCGTTACATCTGTGATGGGTTAAGGTTCATGCACTGATTAAGCAGCTGACTGCATGAATAATATTATCCTTTTGGGGATAAACCCATTGGGCATCATATTTTTATTAAAAAAACACTTCTAGCTTTTACTTTAGTTGACAGATGTATAACAAAGAACGTACATAATATCATCAACGCGAGAAATAATCTATTTTGTATAAAACGTTTATTTTATCTCATATCCATACAAAATTCGAAAGGTGACCACTCTGTCGAAGGTCAGATGTAGTCAGCTGCGCAATCTGAATGAGACCAGGTTTCGTGCTTACTCTGCTGCGGAAAAACTCTGAAAATCCACAACACGGACATTACATCAGTTAAAACTGCCCGTTAGAGCTATCCCAATAGCTCTCTTCAGTTGTATGATTTCCAATAATAACGAATATTAAAATAATAAAATGCAAATGTATGGCTTATCATAATATATATATATCGCATGAAGTTATAAATTAAAGCGGCAACAAGATCTACATATTTCATGATGTATTACACAAGAAAAATACCTGTTTTTTTTTTTGTTTTTTTTTTTTTGTATTTGCATATTACATACTTACTTAATAGGCCTGACCATGACCGTGGCCTTGACCATAGGATTTGCTGTACCCGTAGCTGGCACCATAGCCACCATATCCGCTGTTGCCGCCGTGTCCGCCGTGTCCGCCGTGTCCGCCGTGTCCGCCGTAACCGCCACCACCATGACCGCCATGACCGTAACCATCATTGCCGTAACCAGCATTGCCGTAACCCCCATGGCCGCCATGGCCGTAACCAGTGTTGCCGTATCCGCCGTGACCATAGCTCGCTCCACCGTGTCCGTGTCCGCCATGACCACCATGCCCATGGCCGCCGTAACCATGGTTAACGCCGTAGCCATAGTCCACCAGATTGATATCACAGAAGTCACGAGTGTTGTAGTGGTTGCCATAGCTGAAATGGCCGTAACCGGAGTTTTTGGAGCCCGGCGCACACTTCTGTTCGTAAGCGTTTCCGTTGGAACAGATGATGAAGCTGTAGTCGTTGTTGTAGTAGAAGCCGTCGTTACTGCAATGGCCTGAACGAGAAAAGCGGTCATGGCTACATGTAGCAATGGTGTCTGTCTGGTTTCGTGGCTTGTACAATAATGTGCATAATTCCGACCCATAAAAATAGATCCCATAATGATTTTTTTGAACTATATACCACAAATTATATTTCTTGTATAAATTTATATTTTATTCAGCATTTTTTGATCAAACTGATTTTCATTTTCTAAGTGATTTATGTATTCATTACTTACCAGAGTATTTTCCGTGATAGACTTGTTTGTGGGACACCGCGTATCCCTTCTCGTGTCCGTATCCCCCTACAGCGGGAGCGCTTGCCCACGCCATGCCCACGAGGGCCAGAAACACAAGCAACTTCATCTTCCCGGTTCGTCTAGAATACGTATCACTTGCCTCAAACGACAAACTGGTGAAACTTCCTGGCGACACCGAATTCACCTTGCGCTCTTATAGGACAAATGTCTGGTCACGTGAACCTATTTCAATCGTTTCACGCGTTCTGATTGGTCGCTGTCACCGGTATTCGCTCATCGCTCTCCGCTCCACTCGATCGTCGGGAACACGGTATATTTATTTCGTAGGTAAGGCATTTAAATTTTACGACGCCATTGTTTCTGCATTGAACATTGTTGTTAGAAAGCGTGCGGGACAGCGGCCACGCGCCCACGTCACACGGTAACAACGGGCCCCCGGGGCAACGGACGTTAACCATTGCGTGTTTGGTCGGCGAAGCGCAGACATCGCCGCAACATATAGATGTGTCGTTGTGCCGCCATTCTCATCTACCGCCCGTACGTAGTCGTCATATTCCCACTTGTTGTCGTCGTCTCGTCTACACCAGACACCAGGCGGTTGCTACGCCGCATCCTGTACTTATCAGACGTCACAATAGGAAACATACTCCATACTCAGACTATTAATTTGATATAGGGTTGCATTTTAAATGAATGGGCATCGTATGGCATATATAGTTGCCCGATGCCGCCCCCCCCCCCCCCCCAACCAACAACCCAGGCCGGACATGTTATATGCGATGTTACGCTCCACTGTCGTAACATCTGGGGATGAGGGAAAGTAACAGCTCGCTCCTTCCCTACACAGCCGTATACGTTATAGGTGTGAATAATGTGCACAAATGTTCTCTCAAATTAACGGGAAGGGCTTGCATGGTTCAAAGTTGTCATTTCCTTTACGCAGTTCCTGGGATGGGCGAAGGAATGGACTAGACTATGAACCGTAGTGTAATTACTGCTAAACTGATGGAATCAACCATGGGCCGGAACATAGGTGAAACAAAGACACGTGCCCCACCCCTTTCGGAAACTCCTGGATCCGCCACTAGTAGCGGTCTGGAAGGGGGATATGGCGACACAGGCATCTTTAAAAAATCGACATTCGACATTGACCCCCAAATTCCGACACTAAGCATCTGAGAAAGCGTCATCGACACAGATATTGGCATTTTAGAGGCATTTTAGAAAAAAACGAAACGTCGTGAAGGATGGCATGGACCCCCCTTCCCGGCCCCTACTAGTCACAGACACGAGAGCGATCACGATTTGTCTATACTGCTATCTGAGATGAGAAATAAAAAAAAAGCATTAACACGGTTGTAAGATGTGAGAGCGCAAGGGCGGATCCAGGTGGGGGGGGGGGGAAGGGGTCCTGATTGAGGAAGAATACAATTTTTTCAATGAAATTTTAGGCCATCTGAGGCGTGGACCCCTTTTTTCAGAATACAAACGCTACCTGCGGCGGCATGGACCTCCCCCCCCCCCTCCGGTCGCAAGTTTGGAACCCCCCTTTTACAATTCCTGGGTCCGCCCTTGGAGCTGGGGGGGGGGGGGAGAGGGTATGTGCGCCCCAGGTTTATTGCTTGATGGTTTAACGCATTATATGTAATAATAGTCAATATTACTAATAGCACTAACAAAGAATCTTCTATTTTGCATTATATACTTAGATTGAGATCTTGAAAGTCAAGCTAATTCAACATTTGTTATAACAGCATTTATAATACCATAATTAGGTCAGACAAAGGGCGATGCGCACCTGCACCACTCATTCACCCCAATTAACTCAGTTCTCTGCTATAGACATTCCTTCAAGGTCTCCGCTGTACCACCTATCTGGGACATACAGACTAAATATACCGATCTGAGACCAGCGAGCGCCTGGCAGATAAGAGCTTCACTGTTACAACGGGAGATTGTCACGGCACCTGGCAACACTCTCACGATACCAGAGGGCGCTTGCGTTGTCCCTCGGTTATTATATGACATCTCCCGTTTGGCAGTTATATTTGTTATTGAATGAACATATTTAATCATGCTGACAGCTTTCTGGATACGTTATTTGTTTTCGGACCACATAATTAGACCTGAATGGATATATAATCAAGTATGATACGAAGGGGTGATCGAAATACAAGAGCAGTCTTATTAGGCAGAGATATAAATAGAAGCAGAAACACAAACGAGGAAACGATGTAATCCACTAAGGTGATTAAAGTTACGTGTGGCCGCAGCGGTAACCGGAGAAATGAGCCCTATCTGGCGAGTGAAGAATGTACATACACTGATTATCCACGGAACTGCGGGGAATTAATGCCTCCCCCTCCGCCTCCCCCTTCCCACCCCTTACCCCATTGGCTATATTATATGGAGTAGCGGGAATCCCATCCCCTCCTCTCCCTTCCCCTCCCTTCTCCTCTCCCCTCCCGGCTCCCCTTCCCTTCCCTTCCCTTCCCTTCCCTTCCCATTGGCTACATTATATGAAGTAGCGGGAATCCCCTCCCCTCCCCTCCCCTCCCCTCTGCTTTCCAACCCTACCCCTCACACACACCCTGACGTCATGCACAGCACGATTCTAAATTGCGACTAAGCCGTTGCCTAGTTCCCCCTTATAGAAATGGTTGCCGAGGCAGGTTCTGTGTCATTGTCGCAATCAAGGCCTCTCCGCTGGGGGTAGCAGCCTCTCATCGGGAGCCAGGGAATTTACTGATCAGCGATGTTTACCGCGACTCGTTTTATTCTCGGCCAGAGCGACGCTCGCACCTGCATGGCTGTAAACTGACCACTGGCAGGGACGACACATCTTCTGAACGAAACAGTTTTCTCCTTGTTCGGTTGGAGCCACACAAGTCCAGCACAACTCCGGGGGCACGGACGTACATCCTATTGACGTATTGTATCAATGTCAGTTGCGGAACTAAGAAATTTACAGTTTACCCAAGAGGCGCGTCAACAGTAGTGACGAGCAGGCAGCGACAATCAGTATCAACTCTAGGCATCGACAACCAGTATGAACACTAGGCATCGACACCCAGCATCAAAGCTAGGCATCGACAACCAGCATCAGGTGACCATTCATCATTTGATCATCATAGAACTCTGAACTCTGAGAAATGGATAAGATCAGCACCAGCAATCAGATACTCCACATCACCAACTCGTCGGTGGATTTCTTGGTTTCGGCCAGTGAAGGATGGTCCCCGGATTGTTATCAGGATCGGGATTGTGACAAGGCAAGTCATGTTTACGACAAATCTCAGCCGTCTGCCCGGGGTTCAGGCAATGTTCAGCTTGGGAGGCATCCGCGTGAATCAAGCGGTATGCCTTATCTGGATCAGCTCTCAGTTTGTGTCGACGTGGACCCAGGAGAGCGGGATGATGACCGGGATTATTCCCTGTTCCGGGACAGATCGAGCAATGCGATGACGCGAGGAAGCCACCGCAACCATGTGAAACTGGCGGCACCGAGGCGTGGCGAAGCCAGAGCGATGTCGGCCCGAAATCAGCATCCCATTACTGACCGTCAAACGACGGATTCCGCTCCCGACCATCGGCAGTGGCTCTCAGTCGGAGAATATTCTAACGTGAACAGATGCGCCACAAAGAAACATTCTTCTTCCTTCAGAGGCGCAACAAATATTGGCGTCAAGGTCCCTCTACGATTCACAAAATCTGACCCTTGTCGCAGTGAAGCAGAGGGATCTGAAACAATTGCCGTTCAACGCCCCCAGCGAGGTCTGAATCCGACAGAATGTCGCCCAAAGCTTCCGGATCCTGAGAACAGGAAGCTACTGTCCGCGAATACCGGTAATGAAATCGCCTTCAATTCCGACTATGATAACGATTACAGGCGTCGTAGCCAATCCATGGGTGGTTCGACCAAGCAACCGATTAGACCCTCTGGTGTTTTCCAAACACCAGTCACTGATTGTCGCCGGAGTAGCGATGTATCGCTATCGGATTTTCAGTTAGATCAGAGACAATGTCTCATAGCCAGGCGGTCTAAGTGTGATAGTCCCAGTCAGCAACACTCACTCAGATACATTAAAGCGCAGATCAAGGAAAGAGTATCTAAGGACGCAGCGTCACGGGGGGAGAACACGGGCAATAGGCCACAAGCCGGCTGCAGTATACAAATAGCGGAGACATCCACTCGAGCGGAATCCAGTATTAATGCGGTTACCAAGGCGACGGCAGAGGCAGGATACATGCAGAGAAATTATCCACTTCCGCCTATACCAAGCGCGGCAAAAATTTCCCGCCCCAACTCTCGCGTGTTATCGCGCTCGGTTGCCACGAGGAATACACTTGATCGCCAGATCGCAACTGATACTGACCAGAGCCGATATTCTCGTAGGGGCTTCGTCACTTCCGGTGGCGATGAAGCAGACATTGCTAGTCACTTTCCCGCCATTTCACTTACCGTTACCTTGGATGACGCTGGCGTGGAGGCGAAGGGCGAACGCAACCAGTCCCCAAGGCGACTTCAGTTAATACAGAAATCTTTCAACAGGTGGCGCGAACGACGTGGAGCCTTGCCTAACATTGTCTTGCCCAGTAATATATTAAGTAGTTCAGAAAAGTGAGGTATAGGCTACATCACGCCCCCCCGCCCCCCCCCCCCCCCCCCGCCCCCAGCCCCATTATCTTTCTGTCGACTTTTTTTTAAATTAATGGTTTTATTCCACGAGCCGTTTCGGCTGTTAGACACTCTGAATTGATGAATCATCCATGGAAATCTGTGCACTGCAGGTTTGTTTGAATACCAGCTCTGTCCGTGTGTCCAATTTTGTCTCCAGAACGAACTTTGCAATGCATCAGTCCCATATGATCGAAGTCCCGATACATATATCATTTGTGTGTTAGAACCTCCTGTAGGCTTCCATGTATATTTTACTATTTTATTTACTCACGGTCATAGTTCCCTATAGACAGATTTGGCAAGCCTAATTGCGACCTAAGCGTTATAAAATATATGGACTGTTCCACAATTAACATCGTAATGTTTATCGTTTGAGTGTCAACAATATTTAATCTTGAAATGTAGGTTAAGTACAAGATAAATTATTTATTCGGCAATCCCGAAACGAGCAAGGGTCCAGATTAAGGCCGCTTTCAAGTTAATTGTCCGGATCAGATGAATCCACCCACGATGACACCTTCTATACAGTTCGACTCCAGAATTGAATTTTAACCAATTTGCGGATTAAGATTTAAATATGAGGATCAATATATACGTTACTAAAATGTGGCTTACGATGACTTGTTATATTATTGCGGAAGGATTGCTTCAACAAGTGAACTTTGTATGCAGCGATTTGTGGGCAAAATATCAATTTCAATATGGAATGTATATTGTCTGTTAAAGGAAAAAAAAGTATTAGCCCTTGTAGCTGACCAAGCGTTTATTTGCAATCCATGCGTCAACCCTCCAAAGTTGACAGTCGAAAAAGCGCAGCTTTCCGGGCGCAGCCCTCTTGGTGGGCGTGGCTGGTGCTAGCCAATCAGAGAGCGAGACTCAAAGCGGAACAAGCGAAACGGGCGATGTTTACCTAACTTCGCTGATATTCAACACGCTATAAAAAAACGCAGTTTATAGTCCAAGCACTCATATTAGACGGATATAGTCTGTCGAACTTTTAATTGCTAAATCGAAAGTGATTCTCGGACCTAATTTCTAGAAGAGATGGTGTACTGCGCGGCTTGGAATTGTAACAATTCCAGCGCGAAGCGAGGCCACGGCATATATTTTCACGCGTTTCCGCTCCCCCTAGGACAAGCGAGATAAACCCAAATTCAACCGCATGTGGGCGTCATAGGTAAAATCATCCATGACGTCACGCTCTGTGGCAAAATGGCGCGGCGCTTGAATTTACTGTGGACAGGATTTATTTCCTTGAACCCGTTGTTCCCTAAAACGTGTCGTGTTTTGCAAAGTTGCCTTCGGGAGCAAAAGATTACTAAGGCCTAACGATCATGTTAACGTTTTTACCCGCTTTAAGTGTTGTATTATGTTCGTGAAGGTGAGGCTGTTATACGCCTTGATATATATTTCATAGGAATTTGAAAATAAATCCTGTTTAAATCAATTATCGGTCGAGGTCGGGAACAAGTCAAGTTATGGGCAGGACACATACTGAATGCGCTTTACAGTAAGGGATCACAGCTGGTCGTTACACCACCAAACGGTTGGTCGGCTGTTTACCGCGCTCTGCTTCACAATGCACTAACAACTTGCATAGCAAGTTAAACCAGCAGACTGGCCTCTAATGCTGCTTTACCGATTCATATAATACCCAAGTGTCTATCCACCAAATTACAGAATTTTCCGTCCTGTAGCTCACAATAAAATTTAGAAGTGACCGTCAGCCACGATTTCGCCGCTTAACCGGGCGGCAGCCCTTTTTGGAGGTGTGTCCGCGATCTACCAATCAGGAGGCGATATTCTAATTATATTCAAACCGGAAATGACGCCTACTGTGTCAGCAAAACAAGAGCGCGTAAAAACGGCAAATATAAATAGCTACGACTCCAATTATGGGATTTTACGGAGACAATCGTTGCAAGAGATATATCAATATGGTTGGATGCATTTTTTCCATGAAACATTAAGATCATGGTCTACTGCATGCGCAGCTTGGAACTGCCGCAATTAATGCGTAAATCGCGGCCCTGATCCTCGTTTTACGTGTTTCCACTGAAGGCTACCTACGCGAGATAACTTTCAGTTATAACGTAAGGCGGTGCCAAATGAAGGGTCACAATATACGTCAGTTGATCCGGCAAAATGGCGCTCTGCTTGACATTGATGAGGGCGGGTTGGCTTAATTTCTTTTCACCTTACCGGTCGGCGGAAACGAAGCGTTAACACTCGCCAAATTAATTTTAAGATGTAAACTTTCGGTGCAGATCGCGATTGGATTAGGTTGTTCAAACAAATGTTGTTAAATGTTGACCATTTTGTGAGAAATAACAGAATAACAGAATACATCCAGACTGCATGAATGTTTTTATTAATAAACACAGTGAGAACAGGTTAGTAAAATGAAATACGCAGATCGGCACACATACTGTACGTACAGGAATGAAGAATATGAGACCAGATAGGCTCTTATGGACGACTGAATGGGGAAATGCGGTACCCGCATTCCATATTGTAGCTAAATTCCTTGTCGATTCATTGATACTGAGTAAAGCAGCATAACAGTAGGATTTCATTATTTAAGATTCTAATTCAAATTCTAATTAGTTATCGTTGATAAGATTCTGCTTTTTCTGGGCGAATATTCTTAGGATGTATCATGTTTGCTGGGATGTTTCTTTCTACTCTAACCATCATAACGTTTCAAATATATTACAATGAATATTGATGGCGCATCGAAAGAAAGACGATATAAAAATAAGAAAACACTTCCATATTCATTTCAGGTCATTTCACAATACATTCCATTAAATACAACAATAATACCATGTTGCGATTTTATAACAACCAAAGTTGATATTTATATATAATACAAAAAGAGGGCGATCACTTTTTCTTCGACTGCTGGTGGATTTTGAGTCTGTAGAGGAGGTTGCCGAATGCGCTGATGTCGATGAGACCGTCGTCACCCACGGATGATTTGAGGAAGAACTCTACCTCCTTGTCCTGCAGACCCATGGAGACCATGCCGGCCTTGGCCTCCGCCACGTCAAGCTTCCCGCTCTTGTCGACATCCATCTCCGCGAATTTTTCCAGCATCTCATGGGCACTGTGGGGGTGACAAAACGTGGTTATTAATAAGATCCAGTACTGTTGGGGGGGGGGGGGGGGGCAGAACACGTGGTTATGAGATCAAGCACATAGGAGATATTAAGAGACATTAAAACAAAACACATAATTATAAGATCAAAACATGTCCAGAGTTGTGTGTGATGTGTATGGACAAAAATATTAACCCTGAAAGCCCAGGAGAATTTCCAGGAACGCATTAATTTCCGCAAAAGCTGCTTTACAACCGCCTAGTTAGTTCTAAATGAACGAGTCATTAAAAGATCACTCAATAGCCGTTCGTAGTACAACATGATCGAGACTCACTTTTTGCCGATGGTCTCGTAAAACTGACCAAATTCCCACATGCTCATGTAGCCGTTCATGTCCTTATCCCAGGAGTCGAACATTCTGATGGACTGTTCGTCTGTGAGGTTGAACTCTCCCATCAACATGGCGATGGCCTCAGTGCGAGTCATGCGGCGCACATTCTTGGCCACGTACTTGTCGAAGATGGCCTGAACATCCTTCCTGTAATACACAGAAACGTTTATTTTTCATTAGGTGATTGTTTTCCGAACTGCAATGTACACATGCGCATATAGAAATAGACATTTAAAAAAGTCGTATTTTCGTTAAAAGTTCAACGATTACTCCGATATGGACGATTTATTATTTTGAACTGGTGAAGCAGTAACGTCACTTGTATATTCTTGTACTTACTTGAGCTTCCTGCAAGCCATATCCAGAAGTGGTTGTATCACGGCAGATACTCGAGACCTGGCGACAGATTCCTGTAGTGAGACAAGATGAGAAATCATTGTAACGATCTCATCAGTCAGTAGATACAACGGGAATGCAAAAAAGAGTTTGCTTTCATCAGTTGTCCTTATTAATATGTATTATATGCATACATAACCCCATACCCTAGAACAGATGATTTGCACACTCTCCGCTGATTATTTCTCTCTCCCTTCTAGTATTCCTTGGCGAGGTGGGGCATGGAGGGGAAGGTTTTCAAAGGGCTTGTGCCGGGAAGGGGGTGGGGGGGTGCGATTTGAGGATGATTCAGAAATAAGACTAGTATTATAGTCACTCATTTTCTGCATTCCCTTTCTTCAATTTTAGTCGATTTGTCTCTCCACCAGTCGCGCAAGGTATCTTTTTTTTGCCGAGTCATCCCCGATGTAGCACGAGTTTACTTTAACCTCCTTTACTCCATGATGATGGTTATATCGCGTTAATGAGAGAAAGAAGGGAAGAGCGGAGCCATATCTCCGGTATAAACACCTGCTCTTTGCGAAAGAAGGCCATGGGATCTTTATCCTGCGAACACACAGACATGACCACATCGAGGCTCGAATCACCGATCTACCCGCCGTTAGGCTCTCAGGTGACCAGAGCGCTAAATGCGAGGATGATTGTGCAAGCCTTGTTTTGTGTTGCAATGTCCTGTCGTCCATTGGGATAAAAACAACAATCGCGTCCATTGCCATGAAGGCAATGAGACCGCTGTACCGCGCAGGCATTATCTTACCCAATAAAACACGCGGACACGTAGTAGACCGCCATGCCGCAACTTTCGGTGGAGATAGAAGGAGGCGCCACTAAGTCCCGTTAAAATGGCGCATTTAGTCAGCACTATAACAACGTGATTTATTGCCTGCTCACACGTTCTGTTCTGGCACATACACTATTACGTCTCTTCCTTACAGCTGTCTGGGTACTTGCCGTCAACTGACGTGGCCTGATCTAAGCCTCGTCCGTATAGTAGGCTATGCGGGCGCTGAACCGTCGACATAGACTTAGGCCGATGCAGCTTGGTTAAAAGGACAGACAAACGGCGGAATCGGGATACGCATTTTCCACTTATTTAAGAAGGTTAAAACATAGAACAGAATATGCTTCGTCAAGTAATTTTGTGCTGGCTCACAGATATAATCGTTATTTAGACTCATGTCATAAAATAAAATAATAGAACTAAACTGCTTAAGCGAGATTAGCAAATGGCAAAACATATTCCTGACGTAATGGCCAGATGAATGCCCGAGAGAGTATGAGCGAATATATATTTTTCATAAAAAATACACCCCTTTAGAAATAACTTTTTTCATAAAGATACCTCACAGAACAGATACGCTAAAAGTGGGGACTCCCAAGCTCAGAAATGTATTAACTGTTTTATTGTTCAAACGTTTGAATATTATGCCATGAAAGAAGAACATCCGAATAGCGTTTATACCCAATGGCTCACAGTTCAATGTCGCTACTTTGAAGAATGCGCATTTTGTGCTTTCATTGAAAGCATATTTTTATCTTATTTTTGTTTCATGGACGTAAATGATCAGACTGCACCAATTTCGATCGATGCGTACCTCGTCCGTGAGGGAATATTCCTCCCTCCCCCCTCCTTTTCTACACACACCTCATTTTGAAGCTTTCCATGAAAGTAGCCACATATATACCTACGCTAATGTCAATATCGTCACCATGCATAGCACCAGTTCTTCATTAACAACTAAGAAAACAATATGCCTGTAGAGCAAACATGTAGTTTTGGGCGCCGTAATGTGGCGTAAAATCGCGTCTCTCCTTCGAGGCCAAATAAATGCTAGATATGTTATACATATATATAACTATATCACATATTAATTGGCAGACAAACATCATTCAAATATTAACCCGAAAATGACTCACCAAGCGGCCAAGCATTAATTAAGTAAGCTTACCTGGCGTTAGAACTGTGGGCGCGTGGTATGTGTACAGAACAGGATGTATAGGCGGTGTCTGGATCCGCTAAGCCACTTGTACGACAAAGACCGGTCGGAGAAAGAGAATCCTTCTGGAGCCCAACGCCAGAAATTAATGTAGGTCAGAATTCCTATTGGTAAGTCCTCAATTTCACGCCACGTCTGATGCGGTCGGCGGTAAGCATATATATATAATCCAGAGAGATCAGCGACGGTCAGAATAGTGCGTCCCTTCTGGGCGTTATCATAGCCGTATCCCGAATGACTGCAGGGTATCCGGACTCCCTCCTATTTAGCTGTTGGCGTTGCAAGCAAGCTCCAGAACAACTCCCCCTCACTGCCGACTCACCCCGCCGACTCATAGGACTAGATCTTCTCCCATTAGCGCGCCCCCCACCCCTCCCTGGCCTCCATCGCCTCTCCACCGCTTCCGTTCCCTCTCCAGCTTTATACCACCCACCTCCCCCTGCACACATATGTCTCTCGCCCCTAGACTCACATCCCTCACTTCATCTGGCCCCCCACCCCATCCCTTAAACACACACATCCCTCCCTCTATCTGCAGACCGCCACCCCCATCCCTTACACCCACACACGCCCCTCCCTCCGTCTTCACACCACCCCCACCCCACCACTTACGCACACACATTTCTCCCTCCATCTCCACCCCCCCACCCCTACACACACGGCCCTCCGTCCGTCTTTACACCACCTCCCCGCGCCCCATACACACAACCCTCCCTTCCTCCTTCTCCCGACACGCGCCGGGGTACCCCAGGCAAGCTATGTAATCTTCTAGGAAGTCTATTTGCGGGTCGCGGTTCTCAGACAGACAGACAGACAGCCCGCCCGCCGGGCCGCCCGACCAACCAGATGCCATCGCTCTGATGAGAAAACATGCGCAGCAACCACAGAAGTGTTTACATTTATATTGCGGAGTTTCTCAGGTGGCAGAACATTTTTTTGAAGTCTGTCTGTGAGCAATCCGGAGTAACGAGTCAGCGGGTGTGCCGAGTGCAACCAACCAGGGGAGGATATAGGAAGGAGGGTCGGGGGGGGGGGCGGGGGAGGGGGGGGCTTTATATCACTAATGGTTCCATCTTATGTGCCAAGAGCATTGCTCAACAGATGGATCTGTTTGTCATCTTCCGCATCTCACCGGAAAGCCCATGCGTTGGCGAGAGCAGCTTTCCTCATTTTGCTGTTTTGTTGTTGTTTTTTTGGTACAAATTTCGCGGTATCGCGGATTATGTAACTATTTAAAAGCGTCCGCCACGTCATATAGATCTAATACGTTTCTAAAGACGTTGTCGTGTTATGGGGCCAAGAATTTGAGTAAACATTAGTAAACAGAGAATAAACTCCTTTAATAAATACCTTTAATTTTGTCAATGAATATAATATAATTAAATATAAACACTCATGGATGCAGGGGCGTCCAGGGGGTTCGCCAATAGTACACCATTTGTACTCCATTCCAGGTGTGGAGCCCCCATTTCATGTCAAACTTAGGCGGCACCCCCTATTTCGCCCCCTCCCCCCCTCTGCCCCAGTGAGAGGTTTCAGGAAAGCTTTGTTTGGCCCATGGTGGACCCACCCCCTTTCGAATCCTCAACCCTCCACCGCCCCCCCCCCCCCCGACACACACACACAGATGGTCCTTGATATGTACGCCAGATAAAAGTATAAATACCCCAAGCCGGAGATCTAGGATATATGGTTATGGGGGTTTTAGCGAAGAGAGTAAAGACCGACACACCATACGCCAGGTTTAGCCTAGGTATTCACCGCAACGCGTATCGGAACGGCGTAGCGGACCTATATTATGACAAGCGAAGCTTAGGGTATCGAAATCCAGACAGCGTGGAGGAGGGTTCACCAAACTCCGTCTCTCTCAGGACCTTTGCCCATTCGATCGCTCAACATCAACCTCGCCCCGCCGATCCGCCACCCATTTTGCCAGCAGCCGCAGATCTTTCCACCATGCCACTTTGCACAAGCTGTCAGCTCGTATCCAAAGATCAAATTAATCATCGCCACACACTCGGGATGGCGAGCCTGGCAGACAGGTGTACTTACTTCTCCGCGGGAATATCACTTGTTCCCATTCCCCATGCGCACCCCCCCCCCCCCCCCCCCTACGCCCACCTCCCTCATTCACCTCAGCGGCTGTGTCCTCACAGTGATGCGAATCATAAGGCGTGTGGCTATAAAGCCAGATATGTAAAGACCCCCCCCCCGCCACCCCCCGGAGATAAGGCTTGGTGGGTGTGCCAGGTGTGTAGTATCTGCCCCACTGAGATAATCACCAGTGGGAATTATTGTTAAGCGTAGCGCGTGAGATGGTTTACCTCGAATCACAATCCTTGGTATATATCCAGTCCAGGAAAAAATGTCCAGCAAAAGACGCATGATAGATAGTTCGGCAAAGGGATTTTTCATCATTTAACAGTTAGTCCAGTTTATCCGGTTTTATGCATTTGATATATCGTTGTTTATTTGGCCCTCTGGCAAAGGAACATTCTCATTGATGGAAATTAATGTTTACTTATTTTTTAGTTATTAATATAAAAAAATCGGGGGTCAGAACTGGATTGCCAAAGATGTGCGACGCACAACTTTTCTATTAACTCCTCTCCCTCTTGATTTGTCGTACCCAGTTCATCCCTGTTAGCACGACAAGCTTTTAAAAGCAAATGTATGCGCCCCCCCCCCCGTCCACACTTTAAGTTCAATAATGGTGCGTTGTGGCAGACAAAAAAAAAAAGTGGCCAGTGATTCATGTCCTCTCCGCATCCAGGGGCCATCCGCTGTACATACCACGGATTTGTTGTCTAGCTGCTTCTGGATTATACGCAGGGTAAGCTTTCACCCATCAAAGCCATTTTCAGGACTATCCACCGTATAAATGTCGAGGCCGCTTAATCAGGGACCACAGAGAGTGGCCTTCGCTGTTTGCTTTCACAGAGAATTTATGTTTCCATCCCAGGTTACAACGGCGACCGGGGCTGTCAGTCTGTGATATAAATGTAGGGTTAGCCAGTTAGATCCACAGGATAGGAACGAAGTCAAGCAGTAAGGCTGTACTGTGCAATAAACATTGTGCTCGCCGAAGGGCCAAAAAATTGCACACAACAAAAAGTCCCCCTCTCTCTCTACCTGCGAGTACGTGTTTTATTTGCAAAACCCGCAATTATATGACGACATAGCATGGTAGAAGTTTGGCCAGACACACCAACATAGTCGCGATAGCATTACAATATGGATTCCCAGAAAACTAGCACTACAATACTAGCCTTACAATATTAGACAGAGTCTTAGGCAAAGCCAGAGTGTAGCATTTCGATAATAAAGATACATAAATGAAACAGTGAATATAGAAAAGCACAAAGACCTGCGTTTATTTTCGGCATATTTGGCAGTTCCTTAACACCGAGTCCATATGATCACTCTCATAAAAAACAAACACTTCAATGTATCTTTTTAAGCAAATGAGTATTTCAAGCAATACTTTTGTACAAAAAATGTCATCTAAAAAATAAATTTATGAAATGTGATCTATGAAACTATTCTACTGAGGAGCATGCAGTGAAGTATTTTGTGGCTTGCTCACGAAAGTAGTTTCACGCAACCAATTATGGCGCAAATAAAGGAAGCAATATGAGGTTATATCAAGCCCACGCCCATATGTCGATCTTTCGTAGCGACGAGACAACGACATAGCCCCAAATTAAGGCACCAGGTAGCAGCACTTCATAACACTGTTAAGTGTTGGATAAACAGGTGCTCAGTATATCGCTGCAACCACAATATGGGAAAATAGGTTTCTTGAACAGCGACGAAGGGCGAGTAGTTCAGATGTTAATTGTCGTCCTATTGCCAACTGTCCTGTGACGGTAACGTCTGGTTTCCAGACTAGCACCAAAACACCCAATATTACACTTGACCGTGTAAAAGGCATTGTCAACTCCATGAAAGTGATATATTCTGTAATTGTTTGTATTACCAACCTCTTCTTCATGTCAAATAAGTACATTCTGTCTTAAATTTAAATCCTAAAAGCCCGTGGGCTATCCGGAGAGAAGCATTGTGGTCACCGGAGCAGAAGTTGGTGGCCGGCTTTATATCCCTGCGCGCCTGTTCGCTGTTTGATATTTTGTGTGTGCTGTCGACCGCGGCTCGCTATCACGTCCGCGCGCAATATAAACTGATAAATAAACCGCGCAGTTTTATGTTAACATTGTTGTTTTACAGACTTTCATAGATATAAAACATATATGCATCTTAATTTTGAGATACTTTTAATTTTGAATCTAAAATGTAAACAATCCAAGATGGCGCATGTAAGTATATTGCTTTAAACCTGGTTAAACATATTCAGCCGCTGGTGTTATACACATCCCAAAGTGAACAGTTGCAATCGATATGTGCAATATTACTCCTGACATATATACAGTAGCATTCGAGATATATATGTAGTGGTATTAGAGATGTATGCCAGCGATTTACACGCAATGATAATATTGATATTGCTAAGTGTATGAAAGGTTTCTTCTTTGACATATACTTGCAATGATATTTGAGATACATATTACGTAACATAATAGCCCTGGTTGTACCTGGCACTTCTCCACCTCGGCCCTGGCCTCTGTATTGTTCGCCCAAGCAGGTCGCGGGTATTTCTTCACGTTTTCAGGAAACTTCAATCCCAGCGCCAGAAAGAGCAGTGTCCGGAACTTGCCAGCAAACACCTCATGCTGCATTGCGAAGACTCATTTTATATAAGAAAGGAAATCAGTATGAAATATTCGCGTTAGGTTTTCCCTATAGAAGCGTATAGAAGCTCCATAAAGAAGCTTACGCCGGGTATTTTATCGCAAATATTTAAAATTAATCAGGACTGTCGGTATAGCTAGTAACTAGCTACATACAGTAGGTTACAGGGTCCTGAGCGGAAAGAGTGTAATTCATAATAAATAATAAAAATCGTGACTAACGTGACACCGGAATAATGTCCCTTTGTCAAAAGTTTAAGATTTCTATCTTCCATAGTGCCCATGGAATGGGTAAACGGCAGGCGTGAGTAATCCTCATCTCTCAATCTACGATGTTCTTCAAAGTTTAATATCGTGCACCACCTAAGACATGAAACGCAACAACATACTACATAACTGTCATAAACTGTCTGGCGACTACAAAAAATATGGCCCGGGTTATCCTGTCGAGGTTGTTCACTGAGGTACCGTGATAACGGTTGATCTCAGCGAGTCAGACCTAAATACCAGAGTTCTCCTCCTGGTGGTGAGAAGGCGAACGCCTGTTAGGACCCAAAACGTCATAGTGACGAAAACGTCTGATCACACGGTCTGAGCCATCTAGGAGCAAATGTACAGTTTCACGCTGTGCCTCGATCGCAGTGTCTGTTGACGGGGGCTATGAATATATGAGGCAGTAGCTCTTCAGTTTCAGATATATTTAAGTGCTTTCATAAACGATGAAATATGGGTATCGCCCCCCCCCCCCTTCCCTCCGGGTCCATCCCTTGGAACCTTCTATTCCAAGAAACCTTAGATTTCCTTATTTTCCTGCGCCTTAATTCGCAAATTTCGGCCTCCAAGTGGTCTCTAATTGTCAATCAATCAATCCTTTAGCCCCGAGTGGCCCCGCCCTGTCTCCTTCAGAAACGCCACGCAGGGTTGTGTGAGCGATAATCGAGATGGTTGAAATTAAACTTTAAAACTGTATATTTCATTCTACCAAGGTATGACGTTTTGGTCACTATGACGTTTTGGGTTCTAACAAACGCCCTGAGACCCTGTCCGTAGCGTTCGTCTTGACGTATCAGGATGGCCAGGGTGTTGACAACCCCGGCACCCAGACTGTGACCCACGATCACCAGCCGGTCGTCCTGGCAACGCAGCGCGACCCGTTACACAATCATGGAGAGATGTGGTTCTAGCCGGGTGGATGTGAAATTTAATGTTATCAGGTAGCCCGGACGACAGATGGCACAGCCGTGGAGAGCTCAAGCGATCATAAACATTTAAATATCGCTTCGCCAAGATAAACAAAAAGGTCATCTATGAATCTGTGCCGTGTTTTAAACGCCATTAACCCCATGTAACTGAAGACCAATGCATACTTGACATAGTTTGATGGCTGACATAGCAAACGGACAGAGAGGTAGAGGGCGAAGGTAAGGGGAGGGGGGGGGGGGGGTAGCGGAAAGGAGTGTAGAGCCAAGGCTAGCCCCATGTGACGTTGTTCGGAAGTATGTATCTATCAACTTACTTTTATATTTTGGTTCAAGTCTTCATTATTACGACGATAACGTTTATTGTTTTCTCAAGCCAGCAGACCGCTCTGTTCCGTTCGCCATCTTGCCCTCCCAGTGGAGAATCTGCGCATGCGCGCATGTCGTCAAAACAACGCCATTCGCTTGGTGGCGCTTCATACACCCAGCCATTAAATTGACACGCAATAAGCGAAACGCCACCTGGCGAAAGCCGCTGGTGAAGAATGACCAAATACGAAATGGCGCGATAAACAACAAGAAAGTCTCGTTTCAACGGACTTGATAGTAATGCGATACTTTGTTAGTTCACATGCATGCGGGTTTTGTGTTAAATATGAAATTTGGGTATCATAGTACAAAATGACGATGGTTTGATGGATCGTGCCATTCAGATCACTTAGTCGCCCACACAAACAAATCTTCTCCCCACATTTCCTGCCTGAGGATATGAGACTGTTGTGCGGAGCAACAACGGTCTCAATGGGACTACGCCAGGGACAAATTGGGTAGAGGAAAGGGATGATCGAGTAAAAGCCAGAATGTGAGTGTGTAGAGTAGAATCTGTGGAATATCTGTTCGTCATATCTGTTCCAGATCTATGTTGAGGATCTCTGTTGGGGATATATGTCGGGCGGGACCCCCCGTACGAGATCTTTGCTCGGTACCTTGTGTCCTTGTGTGACGGTCGTGTTATTGAGGTGGCTGTGTTACGGAGGCGATCGTTATCTTTAATTATTCAAACAATCAATCCATCACAATAATCAGTGCAGTGTTCATAGATTAATAAACCGTTGTATTCCATGTTTACTTCATGCTATTCCGGCTCATAATTAATGATGGATGCATTTGTGTTTTATCCGGAAAAAGTGGTTTATTTCACTATTCAGAGCCTAACATTAATTTTCTCGCGAAAAAAGTGGAACATTTGTCAAGCGATTATCGGGTTAAAACAAGAAAGGCATACACCCAAGAGATGGAGTTTCTTAAGAAAGGGCTAAAATTATATTAAATATCGGTTCTTGGTGCGTGAGCTACGTGTGGTTTATGAATACGGATCCAGAGTCCAGACTTGATTCGGCAGACGACTACCGATACCGGGTCAAAGGCCTTGGTTAAGTCCACAACTAACCAGTAGCCAGTGGTTAGGATGATTCCAACCCACATATCTTTAGCCTACTATGTAAGCCGGCAAACATGCATATCATTATCGAAATGAACGAACGCATTTATTAATGGTTTCCATACATATGGTCTGCCCATGTCTATGCCTGCATCTGCAACGCAGCAAGGCTGACCGGGGCAACATCCGTGACATTTAATTGAACCATATATTTACTGAGTGCAACTTCTTGGCGCACGATACATTAATCATTTGGATCAATTGGAGCCCTGGCATTGACGTATCAGCTCACTGCCCAGGTCCAACTATACCGAGCAGCAAGGCATCTACCCATCTTAAAACGTCAATATTTTTGCCTTATTCTATAGTTCTTTGTTCTATATTGCCTTCATTAATTCACTGTGTGCGTCTAAGTAGACAGCTATGTTCCGCAGATACCGCCCCAAATGCTTCTTGTTCCATTGACTTTGCTGTCGCGCACATCGCAAAGAGATTAGTATACTTCAATCAGCTGCCCTCGCCCATTAAACTGCCGTTTAGCCCTGACTCAATCTATACCCACCTGTGTTTTGTGGCATTCTGGCCAAGGTGTTTGCTATTATATTGACTTAGCAGTCTCGACGCGTATACATTTACCGACCTTTCGATATAAAATGAAACGCCCCCAAATCGCCAGGCCACATATTTAAAACTTTCTTCTAATGGCGACAGCGGAGGTGATCCTGACGCTGCTGGCGTTCATTGCTCTGAGCCTCACGGGAATACGTGAGTATTTGCGTTAGCTATTCACCTCGCCTGAAGCGCGAGATATGTCCAGTACCACTTGGGGTAAACAACAAACAAATGAATTTATCAACAGCATAGGGCTTCGCAATTCACCGGAGGAGTCAGATCAGTGGCTCGAGACCCACCGCTGGTTTGCTCAATCAACATGCAATGGTTTCCAAGTAAAAGCTGCATAACGGTAGTTCTACGTCTCCTGCAAAGGAACTGATATCATAGACAGTGTAATGTAGACACATTTGCACGCGCATAACTATGAGTATTTTACCTTAGTGCCTCAGTTAATCTAAGCGAATATTCATGAAATGACGACTGTTAGCCCGGGGCGACGTAGCAAACACGCCGCTATCCTAGCTCTAACCCAGTGGCATTCCCGACATAAATTACCTATCTGTCAAGTATTTTCTTCCAGCTATATCCACCTTGCAGTGCAAACCGAGCTTGACACTTTCAGACGGAGATACGTCCACTGACGTCCCCGTGACGAGGGAGGGCGTGGAGGCCTCGAGCACGTGTATCTATGTGGTAGAGCCAGGTCAGTGAATTCTAGAGAAACTCATTTGTCATTCTAAATACTCTCACCGTGAGGCGCCACTGCATGCGCAATGCATTGTGGTCCATATGTCGGTCTTTACGCAACGTCATTATGGCGTCATCGCATGATAACATATGTTTTAGACAATTAGACATAAATAGTAATCTATCAGGGGCCCTAAATAGGGGGACATAAATAGTAATCTATCAGGTGCCCTGTAGACTGTGTGGTCGAGACGATTACGACGGCCGCGCCCGCGGCGTCCTTCGCCACCTGCACGGCGGGCCAGAACCTCCCGAACGAGGTGGTGGGCTATGACGGCGCCTCCTACCTCATGGAGTCCTCCAACAGATACCTGGCGTCAAGCTTCAAAGGCCTCACACCGCAGGACCCATGCAAGGTTGGCCAACCTTTAAATACACCTGTTAAATAACGTCGGCGAATGCGTACCTTTTCATGGCGTAACAGCTGAAAGCGAATATAGAGGGAGGCAAAATGTCGGTCCCATGTATTTGTAAACGTCATTTATTTTCAAAAACACAAATGTAAACGGTTACTGCTACACACTGGCAGCTACTATAACTAGGTATCATAGAAACAGTGCGACACACGACAAACATAACGTAGCGAAATACAGGAGAAAAGAAAAAATGAAATACTTCCTGTCAATGCATGAGAAAAAACAAACCTAAACCTGAATGGTTGAATTTATCGACACAAATAGATAGTTAACTACCACTCCATACCATAAACCAAGACATTGATGTATGGTTGGTTTGTTGCCATGTCCCGACAGTACCAAGTGAGGTTTGACACGGAGGAGGACCCCACTGGGGAGGTCCAGGTCGGCTGGCTGGGGGCCGCCTATGGCGTCCACCAGGGCAACCCAGACAAGTTCGGTAGCAACATCCGGGTGTCGTTCATCCAGGGCGCCGTGGAGCTGCAGGGAGGCGGACAGAACGTGAGTGCGGCACTCGAAACCAATTAGGGTCATTTAAAGCTGCTCATACATTGTTTTCCAGCTGGAAATATTTATTGGGATCCTTATTGCATAAATGCATTGTTATAGTGTACACCGATTAATTAAAAACGAGATGCTTCTAGACAGACATAGGGTAATCATAATCAGTAATCGATTACATTTTTCAAGCAATCGTAATCGATTACATTGTTTTTAAGGGGAATGTAATTGTAATCGATTACTTTGTTAATGTAATCGTAATTATGATTACTTTTGACGATTACTTTACTCTTTTCCCTCGGGCTGTTTCAGTCTCCAAAGTGAGCTTCACTCCTTCTATGTCGCCAGTATCATAAATGAAAAACTGGCCGCTGCAGTCCTACTGTAGAGACCCACCCCCCCTCCCCCACCCTACCCTTCCGGTCCTTCCTGTCCCATCCGAGACATAAACAGATATAACAATTAAGATGGCTGGGTAACCGAAAGTGGACATTTTAATCCCATGATAATCTTGTTTACATTGGATAACTATGGATGGTCCAGAGCCACCTGTGTTATTGGGAATGGGTGCGTGGGCGCTTGATGGAATGGGGTTAGATGCTTGTGTTATTGTTCTCTGTATAGATGGATTGGATGATCAGTCAAACAGAAAATGTCCCTAGAGACATTTTCTGTTTGACTGATACAATTAAGTGGGCGCGTGGTAAAGTGTCGTTTTTCTGTACTACGTCATCAAATTGTGGGTATTATTGATAATTACTTAAACTCAATATAGATATGAGAATTTATATGTGAAATTCATCAGTTAGATAATGTTATATGAGTGAATTGAAAAATAGGATAGAATACGAACATGTTACAGAATAGGAATATGTAGCCATTCGCGGCTTCAAGAAAACCTTCCATATCGTAAACTACCGAATTAATCTGACATCGGTTTAGCAATGTACTTGTTAAATAACGAATTGGAATGTTTTAGCTAAAATAGAGCATGGTTCTGCATGGGCAAGTAATTTATTTGGCCAATGTGCTAGAGCGAGTTATGTTAAAGTAATGGTTGGCACTAAACCAGGTGCCTTGCCTTGGCTCTGCCGATTATATCATGATTTAGACTTACAGTCGAGCGAATAAGAACTTTACCTGTCTGTTTATTATCAAGATAATGCACTGTTTGTCGGTAATCATTTAAATATCAATGCATAAATGAATCGATAGGTCTCAAATATACCTCATGGCTCAGTTGGCATGCACGTTTAGTTGCAGATCAAAAGGTTGAGAGTTCCCATTCTGGCACCTGCAAGTGGGGCATAATTCGTGAAAGCTCATTTAAGTTATTATTCAGGAAGTGTCATTGTCCAGTTTATTACTCATGTGCACAAAATAGGCCTGACATACGAGTATGTTATGTTCTGCAGGTGCCCACAGCCGTGAGGCCTGGCTGCTACGAGGGTACTTCCGACTCTACATTGTGCGTAGCGGGTGGCAACGGCGCCTGGCAGGTCGTCATGGCGACGCCATCAGTGGGCTGCTCAGTCTCCGTCGGCTACACCGAGGCGACGGCAGATGGCGCCACCGTCGGGTGGGACCAGGTCAGCATAGAGACTGAGAATTACTACCAGGGGAAGGCTCTGGAGGGCATGTGTGGCAACTACGACGGTGATCCCTCCAATGACCCAGCGTGCGAGAACACCGAACCCGGGGTACCACAGGAATGCGTCGATGGACCGCACCAGGAAAACCACTGCCACTAGGGCCTTGGGAATGGCTGCGCTGTCAACTGGAATTGTCCGGCAGCTGAAGTACTGAAATAAATCATAATCCATCAAAGTCATGTGTCCTTGTTTTTCCAAAATATATGTAAATTAACCGAGATACGACTCTTATCTGCTATTGCGATTTGAAGAAAAATTACCGGTTCAGTTACCACAAAAACTGTGTTCAATCAGCCGCCATCTTCTTCCGAATGTCCAGTGATGTTTTGAACGGGGCACATCAAACTATTTTCAAACATCACATCAAACTATTTTCATTTGTTGCGGGGTTATCCACTAAATAATTATTCTTTCTTTGGAAACAGCAACACAAACTAAATCGTGTAACATATTGATAAATAAAAGATAATTATTAAAGCATCGATATTTACGGGTTGTCCCCACGTATTTGACAAGAATTGTCGTCCAGAGTTTCATATTATCATGTGAGACTGCTTTCGATCGCGGCGAACCATACCCCATTTCTGGTTCAAAATTGTACGCGTCTTGACCAAGTTCAAATGCTTAGTTGTCGTACCATAAGGAGTGCGATCGCGGTCGACAGCCATACGGAACGCACCCGGGGGTGTGGGGGCTGGGAATGTGCCCACTCGGACAGTCATTGCAAGACATCCGGAGGTTAATTATTTGAAAACTTTTGGTATAAACTGAAATAAATAGTCAAGAGCTGAAACTTTATTTGAACACTTTCGATATCAACTGGAATGTATATGGGTCATAATACGCTAAGGGGTTACCCAAAGCGTGACATGACGCATTTTTTTGTCCGAAACTGATCAAATGTAAAGAAAAATATGAAGGTTATCATCTTCAATAATATAGCACAGAAGATAGTTTATAATTAGTAGTTTACTGGGAATCAATGGTTTTCCTGTAGGTGGTGGTACTTGGAGTCGGACGAACAGGGACAGATATAAATGTGTTTTTCTGCATTATATTGTATGACTTTTAAATCCTAATTTATTGTTTATGAAGGCAAATAACGTTCAATGCTTTAATAGATTGTGAAATATATCTGAATATATATAAAATAAGTACAAATGAAGAAAGATAACCCAACGTGTCGGACGAACAGGACAGACAGAGGAAAATTAGAGACGAATTTCCCCTTCTTAATATTTCCCGCAGTCAACAGAGGAAGTGTTTGCATATGTTCACTGTAATGAGAAGACAATTTCCGAAAATACTAAGCAACTTTGGATCACTGAATATGTAGTGATACAAATGGAAAAGTTTGTAAACAGTGTTGGACGAACATAGGACCGACAAGAGAGTAATATCACAAGTTTTGGGTACACACTGGACAGAACTCTGGTATTGAGCCTAGTATATTGCTTTTGCTTTGCGTCAGTATGCAAATAGTGAAAAAGACACATTCATATACATTGAGTTTTTCTTGCTGCCAGCTGAAATCTGGAAATAGGCCTTGCTAGCATAATGTGTTTTATGCAAGATATTAGGACTTAGAATGGCAAGATATATACCCTAGTAGGTTTTCTTTCATACTGGTGTTGTGGGTGTAAGCTTCGATGACTAATGGACCCACGGACACGGTGTGATCTTTCGTTTCTTTATTCGCAGTAAGCAATAATCCTGAAATATGTATATAACAATCATAAGACTCTCGTTTAAACTCGCCCAATTGTTAACAACAATTAAGAAATATCCAATTAAACCACACAGAGAAATGTCCTCATTGTTATTACACTAACAGTAAAACCAATCTGAAACTATAGCAACGCACATATAAACCAATAGACACGTCTTACTAATGGCAATGGTGCATACATTCACATATGTTATACGCTATCACATATATCACACATCCATACCCATGTACTAACTTGCTAGCTATCCAAACCTATGAACATCCACTAAGAATAATTATACCGACCCCAGACGCTCATCATAGTAACCGTTAGTTAAGCCCTGCTAGTGCGATAGCCTTAAAACACGCGCGGAGCCACGGGCTCCATGTAGCCCGAGCCGTGACTCCCCGCCCAGCACCCCGGCACTAACACTGACCTCAGCTCACCTGTCCGTACCAGCCCTAACTATGCCTCCACTATCTGGAGCCAAAGGCCCAGCGTGCGAGCCACATAGGGTGGGGAATTTAAACGCAGTAGCATGGCAATGAAAACAGTCACGCTTGAAGAACAGCTGCGTGCAGTACTAACGTTATAATTATAGACAACCTGCATAAGACAAAACTTTACTTTTAAAAGGTACTTTATGTGGAGAAGTTTTGTTCAGAGATTTTTTTAGGAGGACATGATTTTGTTTTATACAGGGTTTCCTAGTTATATGTGCCTTGAAGCAGTATTTAAATGGCTTAAACCGACAGCATTTAACAAAGGAAATTCCTTTTAAATATAAATACAAGGCATTTTGAATAAATATTAATGTGGTTTTAAAGGAAGCAAGATCTCCAAAAATGTCTCGGAGTGACCCCTCAGATTTTTGTTTCTAATGTTCTGACACGTCTCGCGCCATGGTAAATCTAAAGTCCAAGGTCACGTCTGGCACTGCGTAAGAATCTGGGTCAAGCGAGTTAAGCCGAGGATATGTTACTAAGGAGAGTGATGTTTTTTGCATTAGTACCTTCCTTTGACGCCACGGACATACGTGTAGCCTTTGATAATATGGCTATGGACACTTGATTTGTTGAGCCTCTTTACACAATCTCTCACAAACTTAAAAGTAAGTAATCTCCGGACCAAAATGAAGATCGCAGTCACTGAAAGAATTTCGCGATTTTACATAAGGATTACAGCTGGTGGCCTGCATCGTGAGTTTTCGCGCCAGAAGCGAGCGTCTCTAGCCTCGTTCTGGCTGGCGATTAATTATTCATGAGGGAATATTAAGACTGGACTATTGCAAACTAGCACGAGGATACGTACAGGTATATATATAGAAACATAAAGAAACCCGCCACTAAATACCTAAAGCTATATTCCCTGAGGCGTTCCAGGAACGGTTTCCAGCCTCTAACCGAGAGCTTATAAGCTTAGATACCCTTCTAATTACATAAGTGCCTTAAACACAGTTAATGCACCAGCGATTCACATCCATCTATACTTCATAAACCAAAAGACGTTAGCGTTAATATAAACCAGTTTCAAATGCTCACCGGGAGTGTCGTGGCCGGGGATAAAACGCAAGCGATTCCAGTATTCGAACAGTGTGTCTGTTCCCTTCAGTTCCTCTGAAGCAAGTGGCGCGGGAACGCGCGGCGGGAGCGAGTCCCGCGAATCCCCGCGCAAAGGCTCATGGGAGTCAACGTTAAAATAAAATTAATACTTCTCTAAACACCGAAAACACATTGCCTACCCGGCAACACTAGGATGGTTTCCAGGGCCGGCTTTGTGTCAATCTCATATAGAATAGGATAAAAAATGAAAAGTATCCTCTCTTCTGGTATGTCTGTCTCAATGTGACGTCCAATACCTGTCTGTCTGCCTCATATGTTACGGGTGACACCTGACATGTCTGTCTCAATCATATGTTAAACACCTGTCTGTCTTATCTCATGTTACGGGCGACACTTATCTGTCGGTCCGGTATAGCACATTGTCTCCCATTTGCTGAATATCATCCATGTCTACCCCAAGACTGTGCATAGGCTTATGTTACATGGCTCTCCTACAGAAAATGTTAACGTTGACACATTTCGGCATCACTATACTAGCCTTAATCAGCCAGTAAGGGGTCGGAGGTAACATAATGTCGGACATAACGTATTAGGGCAGACAGCCTTGTCGGTGGTGTGGTAATTTGTTCCTGCCAAGAGGCTTTTCCCGCGCTTAAAAACATGTGACTCGCAAGACGAATCCAACGGTATTCTTTCTCGTGCGTTTTACGGCATACTGCAGTAAATATACGACGTTGGTGTCGGACGTAACATTTGGACAGACATTGCTATGCCATTTTTTGTCGCTCATTTATTATTGAAGAAAGGTGTGTAAAGTAGCTTATATGGCATACTCTATAAACTAAATCTTGGGAGTAACCAAGGTTGTGCCATCTGATAAATCAAGCGCCAAAACTGGAGGGAAAGAGAAGACAGTCATCTTTGCATACCCAAAGGACAGACAGCGTTTGTCCGACACCATTGATAGCGAGACGTTTTATTTATTAGTAAGAAATGCTTAATTATCATTATGTTTATTTAATTTAAAAGCTCCAACTATGTTCTTTGAGAGTGTACAATTGTTTCTGTATTTGAATTCCACATTATATTACAATCTTCATCCGATGACATGCACCCTACCTATGTCACGAATGGGCTCTCTCAAAACACTACATTTTCGTATTCAACTTGCTTTCAATTTTACTTTACCTTAAAAATGTGATATTATCCATACTATATCTTTGACATATACTCTTTACGATGCACAAGATGATTTGTACTCCCCATTCTTTCAAATAAGGTTTTTTCGACTTAAACTGACCATACCCTAAAATGTAACGCCTTAGCGTATTACGACCCATATAGATCTAGTCAAGAGCTGAGATTACGAAAACTTAGGCCAAACTGCAAAATTTAGGCCATCTGAGGCCTGCCCACCCCCCCCCCCCGGTTTTTGAGGAAGAATGCGCCCCAGTCGCAATTTTTTTCACAGCATGCCCCCCCCCCCTCCCTCTCCCGTTTCCTGCAGTGGACGCCTCCCTTTTCAATTGCCTGGACCCGCCTGGATATCGCACATCAATACATAACACGAACGTTGGATAAAGCACAATCAGCGTTTATTTCTGCTTCTGAATATTACATACGTCCAGGGTAATGATTCATACTATATAGCAATGAATTTATTGGAAAACGGTGTTTTAATGGCAATATCTGTTCAAATCTTCTTACTGAAAATAAATCAAGAAAATCGCCCTTAAAACTAGTCACTATGTAGTACCTATATGTTGCCAACTTCAGTGAAATATTTTTTGACAGCGCATTAAAAATAACTTAGTGCGACTGAACTATTCGAGGCGATATTATTTTGCGGCAAAAGGATATGGTGCCACAAAACAGAAGTATCAATAACATTGTTGTAAAGGTACCTTACATTCGTATATAACAGCATAACATTCACATAAATTATAACAGTATGTATAAATAACTGAATAACCGATGATACATCTCCATGCCAGTTGTGAGTTTCACCGAAATAAAATGGTAAACTTAGGCCAAAGATTACCTGATTACTGCAAACTACTCTCTGTAGGGTATAACCCTCTTGACTACAACTCGCGACTAGATCACAACAGCAGTGTAATGGTAGTAGATGTTGTTAGTCTCAAAGTATCTAAATGTATCGTTAATCTAAAAATATCGTTATCTTACTACACGTTCATTTAATGAAATAAACAACCAGTGTAATATATGTGACTCTAGCAACATGAAAAGTTCAAAAGAAACTAACTTTATGTAAATTAAATAAAGACCTATAAAGAAAATAACTTTAAGTAAATTTAATAAGGACATATACAGAAACTAACTTTAAGTAAATTAAATAAAGACATATCCTGATGCATAAACCGTACTTTCAAGTGATAAAAATTAGGAATAAGACGCAATTCAACATACCCTGAGAGATGAAAGAGATACCAATATATAATATAATCTTAGAATGTAAATAATTGGTCTATAATTTGTGCTATGCCGTAATTAAAGATTATTACCTTCATCTAGTACATGCATAATCTATTTATATATATTCCTATCCCTTGCCCAATGCAAGCAAGAGAACGGAACAATTTAGCTATAAGGATCTTTAATCTTTGTGATCGGAAGCGAAGACTTTATTTATGTTTGTTTTACATAATAATACGAAGCTTCTGATGGGATGACTATTGTAAATCAAATCATAAACAGTTCTCTGAACGGTCGGGGCGAATGCACCATTATGGATTGAATGGTACCGCGCTGGTAAATTCTTTACCGAGCCGATCATTAGATGTAGAGATTAAAGTTCCTCAATATTTGAGAGAACCGATGTGGTACCACCATTACACGTAATGATACATACCGCGTACTTCGCGCAATTACAAAGAACGACTAGAAACAAAACAAGACGTTGGTAAGCAAATCATTTACGTATAAGACCATGGTTTCGCAAGATGAACATGTTTAAAGCCTGACCCGTGTAGTTCGTTAAGGACAGAACGTTACCTTACAATGCACAAAATCAATGCACACATTACAATGGACAGACGTCGACTGGTCCACCAGAACACCCATGTGCAACGTGTTACTCACGCCATAGGGGCGGGTAGAACAAGTAATAGAGAATAGGATATTCAATTTATGTAAATATCTCGTAAATATGCTTACCACTAGGTCTCATAACATAGACCAGATGACATACAGATTGGCATTGCGTTTTCGCCATGCTTTGTAGATTCACTCGCAACACAACCCATTTATCACACTACGGCGCATTAAGTACCAATACAACCTTTGAGTGTTTACTCACCACAATATTTATACGCAAAATAAACCCACACCTTTGAATGTATGTTAACAGAATATCAGACACCAACCGAAAAGTCGGATATATATAAAGGAACAGGAGGTGTGAACACCAAATGGTTAAAAACATACCGGTAAATATTATCTGGATCATCTCGCTCTGAACAAGATTTATATCTGATATACTACGGTACAATTTGCATACATGTACATACTACGACCATTTATTCCGTTATACGGATAAAACATAGCAAAAAATATCCCAACGAGCAAGGGACACCAATTGCCTGTACTGACACGATGCCAAGGTAAAACACAGCACCATAATCTGCAGGTAGTGGAACCCTTAAAATGTAAGCCATATGTTTACAATACCCTGTGAATAGATCTGTAGCCAACTAAATTTCCACTTTCACTTCAACTTTCAGATGTCAGGGAGGTCATTAAAATATTATTTAGCACATCATTTGTTACATAAAAGTTTAAATTGTTCATGTCAAAAGACAACAAACTATATGGGACAATATACGTCCACAAAACCAACCAAGCGCGTAAAATACGGAATAACGATATTAACTAATATATTTTTTCATAAGACTTTTATAAGAGACAAAACGTATCGCTATATCGCGATAAACTAATAACCGATGTTGAATTATGCCTACTACTCGAGGCATAAGCGTTTAAAGTACCCCTTAAATGGAAGAATAAACCTAAATTCCTTCTAACGATGTGACTGTTTTGGGCTTATATGGTATGATTGTGAACCGGGGTATTTCATGGCAATACATTAGCACTGGCCACAGGCCATGGATAAAGCGTGAGGTTGCCATCTCTCGCAAAACCAGCAAGACCGGTATCAGATCAGCACTTGAACCAGCGTTTAATACATGTTACGAAATAAATCTGCAGTGTGGCCATGTTTGTATGCGCTCACTCTAAACTTAAGCATTCCTTATATGGGCAAGCACGCTGCATACACATGTATAAGCGAATCCACCAAACGGTTGACAGCCGTAGCCACGTAGCTCAACAACAAAGTGCCTGATCGTGTGAGAGACAACTTTGCAAATAAAACAGACACACGTTGTGACAAGCCAATAATTCGAACATAGTTTGTTCTTGCAGTACAAGGGAAGACCACACCTGGATGTTCGAGTTGTAGATTTGACTTGACCCCCACAAGGTCAAGCCCCGGCCACGGTCCCCTAGCTGGGTAGGTGTGGAAGGACGCTGACCTCTCGACCTTGGGCGGCCATCTCCCTGAGCGCGTGGAGCACGGACCATGGGGTGTGGTGTGCCACGAGATCCTTGCTCAGTAGGATCTCCCCGAAGTGCGGGGAGTCCCCTCGCACGAAGCTGGCCTGGTAGGTGACGTCACTGCCCCAGCACGCCCTGCGGTCACATCAATGATGTAATATACAATATAATACCTGTAATAATGTTTGAGTCAGTACAAGGTCACCGGCACATGCTTAGATAATCTCTGGTAAACTACGAAAGACAAAATTATAGGTAAATTCAATGGCTTCTTTAATGTTAGAGGCAAAATACGAAATTCCAAAGAGAAACATTTCAGTTAACTTCAGAGATCTATGCATTATGGAGGCTAAAGACGATAAATATTGCAGGTGTCTTCCAGTTGGTTATGACCTTCTTTATCTATGTAAAGCTACTTTTTGCTGCAGAGGGAAGTCACTTGTATAAACACACACATCGTGAGTATGGAGGGAGGATTTGTTTCAAAGAGCAAACATTTGACAGCGCTATTTCCACCGCTGAACATGACTAAACATGAACCTTACCCTGGTCGGACCTCTTCCTCCACGTACATCAGACAACCGCCCAGGAACTTGGGCCCGTGTTCTCGCTTCTCCCTCTCGGTGGCTTCAATGGCAGCCTCGACGACACGCTGTCACGGGAGACACGTGACAAAAATAAACGCGTTATTTAATATTCAAATTGCGACGGTTAGTTGGTTTAAGTAGAACGTTTAATCTATGTCATATCGCGACAATGGGAAGGGTCAAGGTAGAGACATCAGCTGTGGCTCCGGGAGTAACCCCCTACTCTTTACGTAGACAGTCACGGGATCTGTATCCTACACACACATAAAGACATTTGCACAGATGGGATTTCCACCGCGTACCAGCCGCTTGGACTGGCAGAGCACACTCGACTTGCCTACTAGGTCACGAAGCGACCTCCGCAAATGATAATGCTTACCCAGGGTTTCCATTGTTAGGTACATGGGTAACAGTAAGTTAGCCTTGATAGATATGAGGGTAGAATAATAATATCCAGTTGATTAAATCTTGCATCCTATCACCAAATCGGCATCAATTTAGAAGAAATGACTGACATGTGTCGAAAAAAAAGAAGCTAATGAAACAATTATTATAATTTGCTACAAAAGTCTCAGTCGACGACATTTCAACTACCAAATTAAACTATTTAACTTCCCACACAGCAAAATCACGTTTAACAATATGATATCAGATTGATGTAAAAAAATGGTTGTACCTGGTACTTCTCCACCTCGGCCCTGGCCTCTGGGTTGTCTGCCCAAGAAGGTCGCGGGTCTTTCTTCACGTTATCAGGTCTGTTCACTCCCAGCGCCATGAAGAGCAGGTTCCGGAACTTACCACCGAACACCTCATGCTGGAAGGGGTCCGGAACAGGACAAAAAGACAACGACAAATTTTACTATTATAATTCCTACATAATTTGGATAGTAACTAAAGTGGAGACGGGCCTTAGAACATAACAATATGCAAAGTAAATAAATCTGTTAGGACATAAATAGATTATAACGATAAAGCGGTTAGCGCTACAAACCAGAATAAACGTGTTAATTAATCTTCACTTCAAAGTTGAAGGAGAAAGAGTTAATTAAGACTTGACCACGTGGTAGACACTTGCCTTGGACACGTCCGCCCTCTTGAGTACGTTGAGGACTTTGATCTTCATGTCAAACAGCGCCTGGAGACTGAGCCGACTGACGACGTCATCCCCGACCACCACGCTGCACAGGAAGTCCTCGGCATACCGCGCCGCCGGCAAACTAAACACCGAAAAAGTAGCGCTTAATTGAACATGAACGGAGGTAGTTTGGTGCCCGCATGGATATTTCGTTCTGTAGAACATTACGATTATAACGCGCTAAAAACAAGTAGATTATCTAAATCCCATGTTGAGGTACAGCTTCTATCGTAATAACATAATAGTTCATGTGGTAGATGACCCACACATGTCTTTACGTCATCTCGTATTCCCTACATTTACCAGTATCCGGTATCCAAGCGCAGATGATTGACCATATTACAAACACAGCAGAACTCTTTTGAGTCGTGCTTGGATTTCGCGGTAAAATTGAAATCTCCACCTCCAGAGATTCTCCAGAATTCGTTGAGCTTGTGTGCGTCATGTATTTAATTACCCACCTGAGCATGCCCCCTGGCGGCGAGTAGGCGAACGCCTTGAGATCGTGTCCGTAGCGTTCGTCTTGGCGCATCAGGATGGCCAGGGTGTTAATAACCCCCGCACCCAGACTGTGACCCACGATCACCAGCCGGTAGTCCTGGCAACACAGCGCGAAATGATGTTACACTCACAGACAGACAGTACGGAATCGGGGAGGGTTTGGAAAAAAAGCGTACTGCGTTCGTTATCACCATAATGGACACCGTATGCAAATCACAATGCATTGTGACTGCTGAGGCACAGTTCGTAATCAAATACACATATCAGGGGCAGACCTAGGAATTTGCAAAGGTGAGGTTGCTCTCTGAAAACCTGCGACCGGGGGGGGGACCCGACTTTTACAGTGTATGTTAAAGTTCCCAAGAGGGGGGGGGGGTTGCAACGCCCCCCCCCCTTAGATCCGCCCTGTATATGTAGTCCGTTCTCACCCGGCAAACGTTGCCAACTTAATCGCAACTTCGGTTAATCTTAACAATTTTGCTCACAAACATAACTTGCAATTAAACGGAGTGTACTGTAACAGTTGTAGAAGTTTCATGGAGAACTATGAAGTTACGTGATATTATGGTTATGGTAGCTGAGAACATGGCGGCGAACAGTAAAAATAATACCGTCACACAGTATACATTTTAAAAGTGTTAGGAGCATCGGCGAGGCATGAACACACAGGGGGAAGGAGGGATGGGGAAAGTGAACTCCGACCTTGCCGGGCGGCATCTTCCTCCGTGCCGCGGCCAGCAGCCCGTCGTCCGTGTCCTGGCCCAGTTCATCCTTGCCCTGCAGGCGGCGCTGTATGTACTGGCCGGCGCGGAGCATGCCTTCGTGCGCCGTGCCCCCGACCAGACCCGGCACGGGCAGCGCCTCGCTCTCCACGGCACACAGGTCAGTCAGGATGTCCTGGCAACACCGTCACGGCCATTAGTGCACTTTCACCACGGTTAATAATCAACTATATATATTGTTAAATTATTGGAGGATCGGTAATTCATAATGTACGGGAAAACATCTTAGTATTAACTAGTTGTGTTATGTAATATACACACACATCACATAGGAAAACGCATCTCTAAGAAGAAAAGGTATTACACATTATATATTGTATACATTATACAGGAAAACAGCTATAACATTATTATACCCACCTCCAAAGACATACACACACAACACATAGAAACATAACATCATTATACCCACCTCCAAAGACATACACACACATCACATAGGAACATAACATCATTATACCCACCTCCAAAGACATACACACACATCACATAGGAACATAACATCATTATACCCACCTCCAAAGACATACACACACATCACATAGGAACATAACATCATTATACCCACCTCCAAAGACATACACACACATCACATAGGAACATAACATCATTATACCCACCTCCAAAGACATACACACACATCACATAGGAACATAACATCATTATACCCACCTCCAAAGACATACACACACATCACATAGGAACATAACATCATTATACCCACCTCCAAAGACATACACACACATCACATAGGGCCATAACATCTTTATACCCACCTTCAAAGACATACACACACATCACATAGGAACATAACATCATTATACCCACCTCCAAAGACATACACACACATCACATAGGAACATAACATCATTATACCCACCTCCAAAGACATACACACACATCACATAGGAACATAACATCATTATACCCACCTCCAAAGACATACACACACATCACATAGGAACATAACATCATTATACCCACCTCCAAAGACATACACACACATCACATAGGAACATAACATCATTATACCCACCTCCAAAGACATACACACACATCACATAGGAACATAACATCATTATACCCACCTCCAAAGACATACACACACATCACATAGGAACATAACATCATTATACCCACCTCCAAAGACATACACACACATCACATAGGAACATAACATCATTATACCCACCTCCAAAGACATACACACACATCACATAGGAACATAACATCATTATACCCACCTCCAAAGACATACACACACATCACATAGGAACATAACATCATTATACTCACCTCCAAAGACTTACACACACATCACATAGGAACATAACATCATTATACTCACCTCCAAAGACATACACACACATCACATAGAAACATAACATCATTATACTCACCTCAAAAGACATACACACACATCACATAGGAACATAACATCATTATACTCACCTCCAAAGACATACACACACATCACATAGGAACATAACATCATTATACTCACCTCCAAAGACATACACACACATCACATAGGAACATAACATCATTATACCCACCTCCAAAGACATACACACACATCACATAGGAACATAACATCATTATACTCACCTCCAAAGACATACACACACATCACATAGGAACATAACATCATTATACCCACCTCCAAAGACATACACACACATCACATAGGAACATAACATCATCATACTCACCTCCAAAGACATACACACACATCACATAGGAACATAACATCATTATACTCACCTCCAAAGACATACACACACATCACATAGGAACATAACATCATTATACTCACCTCCAAAGACATACACACACATCACATAGGAACATAACATCATTATACCCACCTCCAAAGACATACACACACATCACATAGGAACATAACATCATTATACTCACCTCCAAAGACATACACACACATCACATAGGAACATAACATCATTATACCCACCTCCAAAGACATACACACACATCACATAGGAACATAACATCATTATACCCACCTCCAAAGACATACACACACATCACATAGGAACATAACATCATTATACCCACCTCCAAAGACATACACACACATCACATAGGAACATAACATCATTATACTCACCTCCAAAGACAGAGTTCCGCGAATCGATACCACGATCGATTCCTTCTCATGGTCTAAGGCCACATAGAACGGAACTTCAAACAACTGGAAAAACAAGACATTAAGCGATCAATTACCATAACGAAATGTTTATGGTGTAAAAAGTTATACTTATTCAGGAAAACAATTCTCACATCTGACAAACATCAGTGCCTTAAAAACGGAAAGTCATCACCACAAAAAGACGGTGAAACAAGAATGCTATGAAGCGTCGAATTATAATCTTTACTCTCGCTCACGAGAGTGTCATAGTTATCTACGAGCATTATTATGAATTTGATACTAAATGTATATGTTATAGTCTGGTTGAAATCATCAATACTGAATACCAAATCATTTAAAAGGTACACACGCATTGCTTGGAAGGATATTCAAAATATATTGGGTTTTAGTTGGAGTCTCCCAAACCAAGTGTGTACTTTTTTATTTATTTATTTATTTTTGTTTCTCCCTTGACTTGTTATATGTCAGCCAGATTTTTGTATACTTGGTTTGAATAAATGATATTTGACTTGACTTGACTACCTTGTTGTGATAGCTGACCAGCACGAAATCCTCGTCTTTCAGACCGGTCACCATCTTGATGACTGTCGTGTTGGCAAGGAGACGGTTGTCATTGACGATGTAATCAGGAGCTTGGCGAGGCACGTATCTAAAATAAGAACATAATATCAGTAGATTACATTTTTTTTTAATGTTGGCGTCAAAGCATATCTGACCGGAGAGAACCAGATGAGAACCAAGTAAAGGAACAGTATAGTTTAACAGATGTCAATAGTAAACAAACCCAGAAGTCCTGAAGAAGAGGTTCCAATTTAGAAAGTTTAGGAATAGTTTAGACTACATTGATGAGCATATGGTTTCAAGTGCATAGTAAAACAAAAAAACGTTGAAAGCGAAGTTACATACATGCAAAGCTTTCTGCATCTGGGAGTGCCAGTCACATGGTTAATAACAACTATGATATATTTTTAAAGCCGAGAGAATGTTTCTGAGGTAACTACTGGGGAGACAGGAGATTATACAAGTAGTCAGCAACATCAACTGTGTAGACCAACTACATCCTCAATACATAAACCACAATGTACAAACAAAATCTGAACCAAACAACATATCAACCAAGACCGAGGGGCAGGATATAAAACAAAGAGGATGTACAATTCTGGTCACGTTCATACAGAAAAATAACTCGTTTTATGCACAGCGAGCTTGTGATGACAATCTAGCATGCAATCTAATCAAATTAAAATATCTACTTACAATAATAGTTCAGTGAAAGACGATGGACACAGACACGGATGGAGAGCAACCAAATTCCCTACGGATTTCGAGATGCGTACCGCTTACATGCAAAGCACTTACCTCCAATTCGAGATGCTTCATACAAAACAAAAACAATTCTAGGCATGAAATCCACCAACCACCAATATTAAGAATGAAATCAGGGATGATCAAGCGAGACACATATTGTTTTTTGATCTCATGAAGGCTTGGAAGACTTAGGCGTGAAACATATCATATGATTAATATGGTACCATTAGTAATTCCCTTGGCAAAGTGTGCGGTCAATGGGGTCTAATAAGTTCTGCTGACGGCATGTACATGGCTTATATACTTGCAGCCACCCTCAGTAACATGGTACGTTATTACAGCGGACAGCAGCATGTATAATGTTGCTATCGCGCCTGAAACAAGACACGTAACTGCAGCAATCTACCAGCTGACTTTAGACCAGTTGGTACAGCAAAGTCGATCTTAAACTCCCCCCTACATAGCGCCACGCAAAGCATGCCTGACCCGACAGAACAACATGCAGAAAAGGTAAAAGTACAGTATAATTGAAGAAGTGTCAATAAAATATAAACATCCAAATTCTGTACGTTTTTGGTACACACACATATACTGGTCTCCCAATATATATATGAACTGATATGAACCTATAACTCCGCATGTTCTCCCCAGATGACGCCACGGTTGCCGACTCACCTGCTCCGGACGAGGACGCGCAACAGCCCGAAGAGCGCCACCCTGCTGCTCCAGATGTACATGGGCCAGCCGTAACAGCCCGCGGCGTACTTCATGTAGTGGGCAGCCTCGGCCACGGTCATCCACGCCTGGGGCTTGACTGGCCCGGCAGCAGGGCGACCTAGAACAAGGTCAAGGGCGCCGTCAAGGAGACTGTTAAGTTAATAAGATGTAGTTAAATCCTAAGGAGAACTGGGATAAAGTTATGGTGTACAACAAAAGGTAGCAGATGTGATGGTGTACCTCAAAAGATACCAGATTCTATGGTGTATTACCATGCAGAGATCCTGTACCTTACATAATCTCTGGTATTACCAACAGATACCAGATTTTATGGTGCACTACCAAAATGTACCAGATTTTATGGTGTAGTACCAAAATGTACCCGATTTGATGGTGTACTACCAAAAGGTAACATATTTGATGGTGTATTACCTACAGAACGGGAGTTTTTCATTTCGTATGGGTCTATGACTCTGTTCTAAACAGCTGACTTCCTTGACAAAGTATTTAGGGTTATTCCTGATTTAACATTGTTTTTAAGTATACTATTGTCCCAAACCGGCCGGAACCGGAATCAGAACAAAATATCGCCAATTTTCAACAGATGGGTGTCAATTGTATGTGGTACTGTCAGCACTGTCTCTAAAGCACTCTGCGGCATGGCTTGTAAAGGCGGTACTCACCTAGCACCGACTCTGAAGCACTATGTGGCATGGCTTGTAAAGGCGGTACTCACCTAGCACCGACTCTGAAGCACTATGTGGCATGGCTTGTAAAGGCGGTACTCACCTAGCACCGACTCTGAAGCACTATGTGGCATGGCTTGTAAAGGCGGTACTCACCTAGCACCGACTCTGAAGCACTATGTGGCATGGCTTGTAAAGGCGGTACTCACCTAGCACCGACTCTGAAGCACTATGTGGCATGGCTTGTAAAGGCGGTACTCACCTAGCACCGACTCTGAAGCACTATGTGGCATGGCTTTAAGGCGTTCCACCCGTTCCGTCTGTTCCTTCTCGACAATCATTAAGGCTGCAATCACATCCGTGGTCACCATGTCCAGCGGGCCATCTCCCTAAGGGCGAAAACATAAAGAGTATTCCTCGATCGTCAACAGCAATTCTCCAACCATGGAACCACCAATATCCGTAAACAAAATTCGCAACACAACGTATATAAACAGGTACAGCAGGGTATGTATTATTCAAATGAGCTTGGGGCAAAGTTCTGTGCTTAAGCTTTCGGTTTGTCAAAGTACGAGATAAAGTCGAAACTTTAGACAAATTTCGGTTTACGTTACCCAGGATGCAGTTTCGTAAGGTCCTATTGCATTTATAATTAAATGACCTAGATCTAAATGGATCTTGCCAAACAAAACAAAAAGTGGCACATACCTTAAAGAATGCTGAGAATAAATTGCCCACTTTGTTGATGGCATGATGTCCTTCAAGACCCATAAATCGACCCAAGGACTCAAATCTGAAACAAACACAATTGTGATAACTTTTAATTTCTCTTCTAATGTTTTACACAAGGCTAGAATATACGACATGGAAATATTTCAATTTATAGGTACAGGGATTTCATAGACTTTTCATCAAAGCCCATATAGTTGTCCTGGGAGGCTCTTGCACAACTTTAGTGTAAACATATTTCATTTTAGAGTTAGGTAAAGAAGAATTGCAATATTCAGAGAGGCACAAAATAAAAAAATTAACCTTTCATTCCATGTATCCCTGAGTGCTGACTGTGCCGTCTCATCTGTCTCCAGATTGAAGTGCTCGTGGCTGTCAGAGTGGCGCCTGCGCTTCCAGGGGGTCAACACGTGCCACATGACCAACAAGGCAGTGACGGTCAGGCCGACAAGACCTTTAGCTGAACTCTTAAACGTCTGTAATATTTCCTGTTCCACCTCAGCCTGGTCCGTGTAGAAGGCGAATTTCACACTAGCGGCACATAACGACACCAGCAAACTGTCAGCGACAATCTGGAAAAGGAGAACTTTAATGAGAATTTGGACACATATTATCTAGAAAAAGGCACCGTTTTTATCCCCACTACACACAGTGAGTTACCCGTGTGACATAGGTCCCCTCTCTATGGTCCACCCAATGGATCTGTTACTTCTCTCGTGGAGGAAGATTACCATGACAGCATTCTAGGGTTCGCACAGAGGTGTTTAAGTATAAAGTATATCATGTCCTTCTGTCATTCGGGGCTTACTCCGCGACACCCATGATATTCATATTGTTGCGATCATTGACATTTTGACACTTTAAATGAATTTGTCAGACGATCTTGGCAATTAACGACGTCTTACATATTGGTCGGTCACTCTAAACAGAAACCGTGTAAACGATCACACATCTATCATACAACATCCATCTGAAAATATCGTGAAATTTGTATTTAAGCTTTGCTCACCTTGCCAATCAACAACTTTGATACTGTTCTTCTTGGATATGTGTTGATAATAGTGCCTTTAAAACTGTTGTGGATGATACAGGCAAGTAACAGAATATTGGCCGAGATGAGACCAAAGCCAACACTGTAGAAAGAATGAAGACTACAAAAGCCTTTCAGACTTGTGGAGATAACTCCCAGTCGCTGATAATACACTATGCGCCCAAAGGTGGCCAACCTGGAATTAATACCAAATAACATCATTAACTGAGACACAAGTTCAGTACATATAAAATATACCTTTTGGGTAGATATATCGTAATCCATATCGATATTCTACATGCTCAAGGATCCACAGGTGCATCAAAGCTGCGCATAAAGGGTACAACATTACTAATTAGAGCATAAAAAAACTCACATAAAGCAGTCATGAAGTTCTGAAATTTATATTTATCCCAATAACTGTGTTTATTGCACATGTGCTGTCTTTGTATATTGTCAGACATTGATCAAGTTTTGTACATTGAACCAGTAAAGTAAAAATAAATGTGAAAGAAATGTTACCATATACTTGAAGAAACAGCTTCTAGAGCAGCAGGAATTACAAGGTCATCACTGCCAATCCCCCATCTATGACCAAAGGCTTTCAAGGAGGGCATACTGCACCACAAATCTGGAACAGATATCTGTATATATAATAATGTGGGAGAATCAGGATTTTTTTTAATATGATTAGTTTTCAATCCTCATCACTCCAATCTTGATGTAAATGCCTTTAGGCAAGGTTAGTCTATGGAGTAGGTTTGCTCTGCCTGTGGCACAGGTGCCAAATGTTAGGGTTGTCTCCAGGATTAGGTAGGCCCTTCTGTCTGTCATGATTTTAAAACACCAACGTGTTCAACAAGTTCAGAGCAGAGATTAGAGGAGGGATTATTCCTACCTCTTATAGTAAAGAAATCATTTCAAATTTTGATGTGGAGACAGAGATCAGGAAGATGCAGTTAAAATTCGAATTGTGTATTTACTGGCTGCAGGCATGGTTGGAAGCTGAAGGGAGAGGGAATTCAGGGTTTGGGTTATCATACCAATTGTGCACTGTTACTCTCAGGGTGTAAAGTAAAAGACCAGAGAAGTAGACATCAATTGATACTAGTCTGCTTGATGCGAATGGGTTTCAAATCACTGAGGATTGGCAGCCTACAACTCAGACCTCACTACTGCTAGGCGAGGGTTCTTCAGGGTGTGAAGAACATTGGTCATGGGACATTTATCAGAGCTGACAATATTAGTCAGGCAGCCCAGACATATATACAATGAACGCGCTGGTACCACTGCAAGTTTTGACTCACATTTGATATGCCCCCAAACGAATAGAACTCTTTTACAATATTACGCATTTGAGTAGTTTGAGTGATATTGAATGGTCGGTGAGCATAGGAACTGATGCCTAAAATTTGGGAGGGTGCTGGATCGGAGGCTGATACTCTCTATTCATTAATTAAAAGTAGATATAGATAACATTATTGTTATTGCATTCTGATTGGTCACTTGGGTAAACCCGGGTATGGGTCAGAGAGAGATGAGCAGGCAACAGGTAGCTAAAGTTAACAAATGCTTTATAGAGAAAGCAGGCAATGTGACACTGACAGCGACGATGAGGAGTTTCACCCTCGAACAAGAACAAGTGTCAGGACTGTAACGTCTGAACTTTCAGGCTACAGTACAAGTTGCTGTGTTGTATATATGTATGTGTAAATAGAAATAGGTCTAGTACATATCATCTCAATCCCCCACCACATGGGCATGCCTCCATTGCTGTGGCTTCACCCCCTCACCAATCCCCCCACACCAACAACTGAACAATGTCAATGGCAACATAAAGTCCCCCCCTCCCCCCGTCTAGGCGACAGTTTACTGCCTACTGGTTAGACTTAGAGGTCATTCTAGATCATAGTAAATGAAATTGAATATCTTTCGAGTGGAAATAGAGAAGCATGCATTTCTTCGTTATATGAAGCCAGTTAAAAACGACCACAACCAGTTTATTGTCCTACAAGTGGCACGTTAAATCCTCTGCTACACCGAACATATTAAGAATCAATATTTACATCAGACAGTTGTGAAATGGGTGCAACAAGTGCGTAATAACGGCTGGAAGCTGTCGAGTTGGTTCCTTTTGCGTTTGTTGTGAACGCTAGATGGCGACACTCCCGCGGCCTAAGCGCGTTGCTGCTAGCTGCCCGCTATGCCATTTTGGCCCATATGAAACAGAGGGCGGGAACTGGGGCCGGCGAGGAGGAGAGGGCTCGAAGAAATCAGACTGCATTAGACCAGTTTGTCCCTATGATGGAAGAACAAATAACGATCTATGTATATACAGCGCACTACGACACACCTGATCAGCACAGTGACATATATAATATAAGCTTAGTCTCTTTACCTATATATATGGTTACCTATAGTGTACTACAACAGTACCGGTACTCACTTGTCATCAACAGTGTGTAGTTTGAAAACGTAATACTTTTATAATAAAAATACGATTGGATGGTATGTACCCTAACTGTTTGGAAGAACCATAAAGAAAGCCAGTGCTAAGGGAGAGGGGGAACACCTTTTCCGATCTCCGCGATTGGTATCCAGGAATTCTTGGAGATTCGCGACTGGCGGTTGCCAAGATCGTTATCCGTACAATATTCCTGGTTCAACGCAAAGATGCTTTCCCTATTAACCGCGATCTTGGAAATTCGATATTGCTCTCTCTAATTCTTGGGTATTCGCGATTCCGAGGGGGTATTCCACCCCTCAAGGGATAACACGTGGCCATCTGATCTGGGGCATGTTTCATCGAATCCATTCCGCGTCTCAGCCCTCATGTGCACAAAAATGTCATTACCTAGAGATTGCCATACAGGAGCTCGCAGATCGAACGTTTGTCTTGGCGCCAAAAATATATTGGATTCTCACGACTCTACTGAATACCATGCACCCTTAAAATTCCACCATGCATTCGGGCCTGGCTAGAATAAATGCTGAACCGGTTCGAGCCTGGCTAAAATAAATGCTGAACTAGCATAACATTACTTTAGTGATCCAACAGTTGTCTTGTGTACGGCATTTTTTTTTTCTTGCACGAGCATCCCAGATAGCATGTAAACGTTAGTTTAACGTTTTATCATTGTTAGATTGGTTGTTTTTTGGTTTACGTTAGCATGCTAACGTTACTACCACATTAGATAACAATTCACATATTAACGTTAGCATCGCGAACGTTACCGCAACATTAGATAACAATTCGCCTATTAACGTTAGCATCGAGAACGTTACCACAACATTAGATAACAATTCGCATATTAACATTAGCGTCGAGCACGTTACCACAACATTAGATAACAGTTTGTATATTAACGTTTGCATCGAGAACGTTACCACAACATTAGATAACAATTCGCCCATTAATGTTAGCATCGAGAACGTTACCACAACATTAGATAACAATTCGCATTTTTACATTTGCATCGAGAACGGTACAACAACATTATATAGCAGTTTGTATATTAACGTTTGCATCGAGAACGGTACCACAACATTAGATTACAGTTCGCATATTAACGTTTTCATTGAGAGCGTTACCCCAATATTATATAACAGTTTGTATATTAATGTTTGCATCGAGAACGTTTTGGCAAAAATAGATACCCAGTGGGCACCCGACGTCGGGAAGACGTCTTATATTGGTCGGTCGGTCGAAGACCACCTGAAGACCAGGTCAAGACCCATTTAGTCTGGTCGCAATGTGGTCTTAACTCAGACCTCCTACGTACGTCATAACTCAGACGTCCCACGTCTGTCCTAGCTAACTTGGTCGGGCTCGGGTATGGGATATAAGCCTATACTTGCATTCATCCAAAATGCTCCTTTTTCACGTTTACTAATATCTCGATTGCGACTATGAAATCGATCAAATTGACGCTAACTGCAATGTGTAAGCGAGGTGTGAAAGTCGAGCTCGGGCGGGCTACGAAATCCGTTGAGCTATAGACCGATTCCCGCTCAGTTTAAGCGGAGTACTAGCTTACGCGGAATAATATATTTCCAATATTTGCCAGATTTATCATTTATTTAATTCAAGGAAAATTCAATATACGAAAACATGTTTGCTTGAAACAAAGTGTTCACTGTATGGAACCGACATTTAAGGACTTAATATAAAGAGGGGATGGCGTCCTACCCGTATGAAAATATACCATGGTTTACCATGGTAAGCCATGCTATACCATGGTATAGCATGGTATACCTTACCATGGTATACCTCCAGAGGAGGACTCTGAAAATGTGCGTTTGTAGAGCGAGTTTCCCGGGGAATATAATAAACCGAGCGGGCTCGGTCCAAGGAAAAAAAATCCCCTTCCGAGCGGATATTTTCGCGTTCAAACGTATGAGCCGATTTTCGGGGTGAAACGCCCCTTACAAGCGTATTTTGGCGGTCAAGTAGGGGTTTACCGCGGACTCCCTCTGCCCCCCCCCCCCCCCCAACCCCAGCCGCAAACCCAATAATGTACTGAGTCCCCCCACCCTAGCCCCAGTTCTGGCCTGTCAGATTTTTGCCCGTCCTACAGCCACAGAACTGGGGCTACCCCCACCCTACCCCGTACCACAGCGCGCGAAGTGAGCAGTGCGCCACCAGGAGGCATATTACGCTGCCGCCTGGCGGAGATGCGCAGCGGAGATCCCACGGCGCATGCGCGAAGTTTTAAAAATATTGCGGAAAGGCGAGAGGAGTTCTGCGGCATGTGTATACGATTAGCTTATATTCACGAATATTTGCTTATGTATATGAATGAAAGGTGTGTATTTATAAATACTATACTGTATAGCACCTGAAAACACCCAGGTTTGAGCGTGGCACCTTAACATAAGGACAAAAGGAGCCTTTATAAATGGAAATTTGTTTACAGTCTTGTCAACTGGTCATACCACTCCTCGCCCCCCCCCCCTTCCCGCCACCCGCCCGTGTCAGTTGATACAGTACAGGAACCCCAAGCGCCGGGTGAAATGGCAAACGCACGAGGTCGATCTGGAGCTTGTAGTTCGATACTGTGTCCCCCTATAGCACAGGCGCTCAGATTTGTTGACAAACAATACCCCAAGCCAAGGCAAGGGTCAAGCACCTATAAAGAAAGGTGCTTTACCCTTGGTGTATTGTTTGTCAACAAATCTGAGCGCCTGTGCCCTATAGTATAGGCTATACTGCCACACTAGTCTGGGGCGATTTTCATGGAACCTAGGTGCATGCTAGTCGTTCGCCCTATCGCCAATGGCGAAAGCAAATTGTATGGGGCGCAAGGCTGGCCGATAGATCTACATGTCGCCACATTGACGAAAAAAAAGAAAATGGCCTGGGTTTTTTTTATCAACGATCAAAATACAACTTAGCGAAACTTATTGTCTGCAGTGATACGGAGGGGAAAAATATAACATATATGTGGCTAATGCCGTAATGGGATCTATATGTGGCTAAAGAAAATTGAAGGTATTTAGCCACATTGGCTAATTAAAATGAATTTCTAGAGCACACCCAGTGAAACCATTGTCTGTTCTTATGTGTATGAACCTTTGTACAGAGATTCGGACCCATAAGTCCTATTTCCCTCGTTACCATAAGTTACTTTATTGGTTCCTTTGTACGTACATGTGTCTACGAGTACCTCAACCTTAGCACTGACCCTGTTGCATGCCTGGCCCTAATTATTTGGTGATGTTGATGTTCCGAGGTTGAGGGAAACTTTCAATGGCTCAGGGAAAAACCAGGGAATTGTTTTAGTGTTTCATGTGGGAACCATGTGCCACGGTATGATCTTGGTTTTCAGCTATACCATTTATAAAATTATCTTTGGTATTTATTTTGCTTCTTACATAATGTATTAATAAATGTGGTACAAACTTGTGTATGATATCTTTCCAACATATTACCATCCATGTCTTATAATGCTAAACAACACTGGTGAATAATAATTTACTAAGATGATAAGTGTATCCTTTGTTACAGATCAAGTCAGGAGAAAATTTTGTGGCAAAGATGTAAAAGAAATTTGCAAGTTAATGCAAGAGAAGATCAGCAATGTGGTACAGACTGGAAAGAAGAACTGAAGGATCTACTTGTTTTATCAATTGAAATGAATATATTTGTATATAAAGTATTGTTTATATATATGTTATATGCATTGAGTAGTATTCATTTAAAAGTTGAGTAGTAGTTATGTAGTAGTTCCAAAGTACTGCATGGTAGTGCATCTCATTCTGAGGTGGAATTTGTATGTATCAGTTAGGAATAAGAAAGATTACTTTATCAATTCAATTATAACTAGATTATAAGTAGATTCCTGCATATGAGTTAGAGTATACATATTATTTGGGTAGATATCCAATACAGCTGTTTTTTTCCATTATGGCATTTTCTTTCAATTCATTCAAATGTATACATTGTAAACTGAACACAATTGAACTTCAATATTTAAACAAGCATTGTTTTTATTTGGCAAAGTCCTGTCACTTTAAAAAAAAATTATGTAAAATTTAAAATGTAATGTGTGGAAAATGTGCGTAAAAATGATACTGCTGTATGGTGTATAATAATATTGTTTGTTGATTTACTTTGTATGTCAATATGCATATAAGCAATGAACATTTCTTTACATAATGGTAGCTTATTTTTCTAATATATCTATATGAGCTAAATATATGTATATAATGTGCATGTCACATGTTCACATACTGCACCTTTTTATAATAATACATATATGAAAGCGGATTGTGAATCTTTGTATTCTTTATTCTTGTATTTTTCAGACTTGATGTCTATTAGTGCCTTAGCATACCATGGTATCCATGTAGTAAAGTATCATGGTATACATACCTTGGTAAGATACCATGTTACATTAGCATACCATGGTACATTATACCATGGTGTTTTGGCGATGGTAATTTACCATGGTATACCATATAATATTACCATGGTAATTTACCATGGTATACCATATAATATTACCATGGTAATTTATCATGGTATACCATATAATATTACCATGGTAAAATACCTTCGCCAAAATACCATGGTATACCATGGTAACCATGTCAAAACACCATGGTATACCACGGTAACCATGGTAAAATACCATATACATGTATTATCCTATTATATCCTGAATGTATTTCTTTGTTTTACTTATATTGAATTGAATGCAAGGGCTCTAGGGGCCAGGGTATTAGCCGGTGTTTGTTTGCCGTCCAAAAGCGTTTCCCCGCCCCTTGGATCCTCCACTGGGCTACAAACTGTATCTTTGCTAGTGAACATTAATATAAGGTTGAAATAACGGTTCAACCATGGTTAGATAATGGTTAGCATTTAACGTTAAATAGTGAGCATTAATATAATGTTATTGGTATAACGGTTCAACCATGGTTAGCATTTAACATTAATCTTTGATTTAACGGTTCAAACATGGTTAGATAATGATTAGCATTTAATGTTAAATAATGAGCATTAATATAACGTTATTGATATAACGGTTCAACCATGGTTTGCATTTAACGTTAAACATTAATTAATATAACGTTTTTGATTTAACGGTTCAAACATGGTTAGATAATGATTAGCATTTAACGTTAAATAGTCAACATTAATATAACGTTAAGTCAATGAGCAAAAAATATTTTCTTAACGTTCGTCTAAAACGTTGCATTAACGCTACTGCAAACGATAATTTAACGTTAAGTTAATGTTGGCATGCTATCTGGGATATATGTACTTCCGCTCAGTTTGCGATGTAAACAATGTAAGGTACACGTTTTATATGAAATACACCTATTATTATATCGCTTTTAATAGTATAGCATAAGACGAGGGCAAAGGTCGGACAGGAGCCATCATTCAGCCAGAGAAGTAGGGCTAGGTTCGTACCACATACAAAAACATCAACAGGGCGAATGTAAAATCGTCGTTTAATTCTCTCAACATGGAAGGTGAATCAACGTGGTCTTCAGCATAAATTAAAAAAATAAAGATTGCGATCGAGCAATTATGCTCCGATGAATTGATTTACAAAACAACACCTGTTTTTCGGCGGTGAACGGATCACGTTGGATAATTTCCGAATAATTAAACTGAGTAATCAATATCCGATATTTAACAAATTAAAATTGTGACCGCGGAAACATACCAAGCACACCAAGATAAAGTAATTTACAGATCAATTGTGCCATTAGATGACATTTGGATAATGTCAGCAAAAACGTTTAAAATGCCACTTTAAAGCGGAAAGCAAAACTTCGATGAAAGACGTTTATAACAAGGACATATCAAATGTCAACTAGCAACGGAATCGGTTTTTAGCAGTTTTCGCGACCTATTCGGTAGGGACCCAACCGTCTCTTTTTCGTTTTTTTTATTCATATGTAATTTAGACAAGAAGCACCAGCAATCTGCGAACAACATTTGTTCACAAAGCAGCAAATACAAGCAAGATGGCACACAATCCTTCATTAGAATATATATATATGTAATCAATAAGAATGGTAGGCATTCATTACGAATATAAATCCAAATTTACATCACATTCAGCACCATTAGATTCATCATAATAACAGCCTATAGATTGGCAAGTCTTTGGATTTGGATACATAATCATCATCCATACAGAACATAGGCTACTGTAATCGGGTATATTAGCCATATATTAGCCTCAAGCCTTAACTAGATTGCGACGGAGCGACGACAAATATTTACCCAATTCCTTTCACTAGTGATGAAAGCTTTTGCACGATTCTGATCACGCAGAAGATGAACTCACCATAACACACGAGACAGAAAAGAACACAAACCGCTGTAGAGTTCTGATACCATTCTGAATGGAGTGACGGCTAATTATATTTTATCTGATAGAGTCGACAGTGACATCGATCGTGACCTTAGTTAATATGCAAGCTTATTACGTATAGAATTCCATTGACTGTCACTCGTCGGATGCGTCAGGGTCGGGCATCCCGTAATGATCGCTGTCGAACAAGCTTGGTTCATACTCTGCCTCGCTATCACAGTCAGGGGGCTCACTGAACACAGCGCCATCCTCGCAGCCACTTTCGTTCTTGCAGCCATATTCTTCTTGAAGATCAGCCAAGTCCGAGAAATGAAGATATCCCAGAATGCCCGGCGGTACGTTTAACTTGACGAGGCTGCGACAGAAGTTACTTCGGATCGACCGTCGGAAGCGGACTCTACACAAAGCCTTCAGAGACGGCGGCGATTTGTAATAATGTTTCAGCCAATCAAGAACTAATTTGTGCTTCTGGAAATAGACCGGCAGGTCTTTTGTCGTCATCTTGAAGTACAACTGGAGATTGCCAGCCGCAGTACCAGCTCGGGCCAGTAGCTTGGCGATGCCCAGGAGGCCTGCCTTGGCGACAATTTCTAATGCGTTGTGCGGGTGAGCCTCCTCCGGTCGCCATGACAACCCATGGTCCGTCACGTGGTCTACGTCCACGTTGCCGTCGACTAGTTGGAAGACTGTATCGAAGACGGGCCTCGTGGCTACGATACGCGGCCGAACGGCAGCGAAGGCGACGATGACAAGAGCCGTCTGTCCGCGCGGGTCGAGCGCGTGGACGTCAGCGCCATTGGCCAATAAGACTTTGAGGGAGCCAGGGTTACACTGCTCCGCAGCCAATAGCAGGGGTGTCTTGCCGTGCGAGTTTACCATATCAGGCTGAAGACCCGCCCTGAGTAGAACTTCAAGACAACGAAATCTTTCTTTAGAAGCCGCCATATGAAGGACATTGCGACGAAATCGCTCCTCTTCCCGGAGATCCACTCCCTGCGCCAGTAAATACTTCAGAATGTCCAACTTGTTGGCTTTTACCGCCTCAATGATAGGCGTCTTGCCGAATTTGTCTCCGGCGTTCAAGTCCGCGCCTCCTTGGTGGAGAATTTTCACCAAGCTCTCCGTCCCTTCTTTGACTGCCCAGTGTAAAGCTGTCCTTTCAAACATGTCCCCGTAAGTGACGTCACACCCGAGGCGTAGCAACGTGGCGACGGCTTCTTCCTGGCCGAAGCGACTCGCGTACATGAGGGGCGTCTTGTACCTGATGTCGCGCCGGTTCTTCCTCGCACCGCCCTCCACTAGGGCTTCGATGACGTCACATCGGCCGAAGCGTGCAGCGATGTGAAGGGGCGTCACCCGTTTTCGAGCTTTCGCGTTTACAGAGGCTCCGGCTTTAAGAAGGCTTTGAACCACAGCAAGCTGTCCAGCAGAAGAGGCAACATGAAGAACCGTGTCCCCATTCTCGTCTGCAGCATTGATAATATTATCTGGACCATTCAACAAAACCGAGAGTGAGCTCAGATCGCCAGTCAAGGCAGCTTTATGATAAGGAGTGGCTTCCTGTCTGCAAATAAAAACAAGAAATAACTAATTTTTTGGTCCATAACAGGTAATGGACAATTCCAACAATTTACCTGATTACCGGTATAAGTGTTTCAGTCTAATTCAGATCTACTTTCATCTTCTTCCGATGCACAGGACATTGATCATAGAACACTTACATAAACATGGTTGGAAGCCATCAGCAGCTGGCAGACTTTCTAACTTACTGCCCAATACAAATTATTAAGAAGTTCCTTTTCAGATTACAAAATAAATAAATGCTTGAACTTTACATCCTGGTAACATGGTTCAACCACTTACCTTGACATTGTGATTGATGCTTGATATTGTTTCTATCATCTAAATGGTGAGTATCTGTAACATGCAAAATAATATAATGAAAAATAAAATAATTAATTTAGATACAGATTAGTCATGCAGACCTTCACATTATGGAGTCTCACACCCATCATCTCAACTCTTTTTCAACCATTTACTCTGAACTATGATAGCTCACATCAGTCTGATTGGCAACTCACCCTTCACCTCTACATATTTAGATTGCTTATTTGTTTTTACTTTCTGCAACAACTGGGTATGAAAGCTATCTAGGACATTAATTACACCTTACTGTTACTGGTAAAATATTTGTATCTAACTGGTTTCTGGTGCAATAGCCTTGTTAATCCCTTCCTATTAATAGTTAACTGGTGCATGCAAACTCTGATCATGGTTAGGTTTGCAATATACACCAGACAGTATTTGGGTAGCCACCTGAAAACTTGGGATTTATCTTTGTGTACCCTGTTCATTACCAGCTTACCTGATCACAAGGCTCATGTACCATGATGTGCAAGCATTGCACTTAAAAGAAATATGTTGCAAATAACATCCAAAAAGCATGTGAGAAAACAGAGTGACAAATGTATGCTGTCCTTTCCTTGCACATTCATGTACTTCAACATCCGTTATCTCACACAACCTGATAGTGCAACTATGATGTGGCAACTGATAAACATATATATACATACCTGTCAATGATAAGATATAGGAATCATCTATATATATATATATCTCATATACCTCATGGTCAGGCTTACAGGACACTTTCCTATATTGAGTGAATCCACCATTTAATAATACTGGGGTAATACAAGATATATATATTTAGGTCAGTATATATAGTGAAAAGCAAAAATACAAACTAATTAGGTGATGTATAATTATTGCAGTTTGAAGCCAAATCTTAGACAATAATAAGTTCAGTTATATGGCATGTGTGACCACCTCAAATTAGATATAATTCAACTGATATAGGCTACCTTAGGTTATGGTGCACACAGCTACAAATAATATACCTGTATTAATTGTAGCTGTGTGTACCCCCCTCCCCCTCCCCACCCTCCCCTTTTTGTGTGAGTGGATTTACTATGACTGTGTATGCAGCATACCCCTTAGTCTAGCCAGATTTACACCTACTTAATGTGACTGCTAGATGATTTGACCAAGGCATGCAGGAGAGGGATGGGTTTGTATCAGTAACTGGGATATAGAGTAGGGACTTAGGGAGTAGGGGGTTACTGTTTGAGGGGGCAGAGGCATGCTAAGTGACAGCAGATTGAGAATACTAAGGATGGCAAGGTATTAGTCATCAGACAGAGGTGGAGGTATGTCCCATGCAGCATGTGCAGTGACAGGTGATTGAGATGGCTGGTTGTTATTCATCAAATGGCTTAAAGATCATTGTTTATGCAGACAGAAGTTCATCTTTTCTTCTATTTACACATAGAGGGGTCTATATACATGCAGCAACAGCTAGTTGGTACCCGCCAGGGCTATAGCTCCCCTCCACAGTCAAATTCTTCAGGGGACAAAGTTTACATATCCAACTTGAGAGCACAATGTGCTTAATTTGTTGAACTACATAACTTCTACGGACCCCCCGGCCCCCTTAAAATACCTCAACTAGCAGTCCCCTCTCTCTACCAGTCTACGTTGCAATGCTAATAGTAACCTGCTAACCACAATGTGTAGTATTCTGGCCTTAGGCCCGAATGGATGCCAAAAGTTACTTACCCAACCCGGCAAGATTAGAACCAGCGACACCGCGCATCAAAGGCAAACAACTAGCACATTAAACCAACGGGAACATCCCATTTGGCCCTAGGCTCTTGGTGTCTTTTATCTTATCTATCAGGCCTGGGCTGATATACCACAAGTATATATCCAGACCGGCTGCAGACGATGCTGGCCACCATCCGAAAACAGACAGTGGGAGGGGATCAATTGCTGAAACAGGTTTTTGGGTGAGGTTTCGTTTCGTTTTGTTAAAAAATTGATTTGAAGTTTAAACTGTATTTAGTGCACATATTCATTTTTCACTTCAAATTACCAAGTTTTTCATTTCTCCTTATATTGCATTGCCGATCAGCTACCATTCTACCTCCTCTGTAGTACTTGCTGCACAGGGAGGCACAACTGGCCAGCACTCAACAAACTATAAATATAGGCGAGAATACTAATCCGGCAGCCAGACACTGCTGAGGGAAAGACTAATTGTTATTGTCTGCTGCCACACCCGAACTCTGACGACCCCCCCATCCTTGCCACCCGGCTCTGCTTATGTCAACCCCCATACCCCTCAATTCCCCCCCCCCCCCCCCGCCACTCACCGTCGGACGTTCTGCCTGGTCTTCCCAACCACGCCCTCCCACACGGATGCATACCTGCCTTGTTGATCAGGTGATGCCGTGATTTCTGTTTTTCGCTGCTTCTGCTGCAAGGACAGTGGTTAGCTCCCAGTGGCTTCGTGTCAGAAATGCCCGTAAGCAGTGTAAGCAACACGTGTGGCAGCAACGCAATCAGCGATATACAAGTTGATTAGTGAGGATATGTTGATAATGATAGTGTGCATGATAGAGGGGCGAAGTCCATCGTCAATCAGGAAATAAACTGTCTGTTGCTTCCGCCACTACCAGTGTACCGGCCAGTGTGTACGGCCTTGTTATGATCATTTTGATTGGCCAGTGGCTATCTTTTGATGGCTCTGATTGGTTACGACCTACGTTTCTAGGGATCGCGGCCGGAAGTTTACGTATGGAGAGCCAGCAGACAACGTCAAGTCTGACGAACTCGTCGAAAAAACGGTAAAGAATGCGTTGTAAGTCTGCCAATGTAGCTGTTCTTTTCAAGAAATGTTCGCTGAACGATTCACACTTGGTGAAGGTTTCTACAGGTGACTTCCGATTGATGTAGCCTCTGGCTTCTACTAATATTCACTTCTAATATCCAACTTGAGAGCACAATGTGCTTAATTTGTTGAACTACATAACTTCTACGGACCCCCCGGCCCCCTTAAAATACCTCAACTAGCAGTCCCCTCTCTCTACCAGTCTACGTTGCAATGCTAATAGTAACCTGCTAACCACAATGTGTAGTATTCTGGCCTTAGGCCCGAATGGATGCCAAAAGTTACTTACCCAACCCGGCAAGATTAGAACCAGCGACACCGCGCATCAAAGGCAAACAACTAGCACATTAAACCAACGGGAACATCCCATTTGGCCCTAGGCTCTTGGTGTCTTTTATCTTATCTATCAGGCCTGGGCTGATATACCACAAGTATATATCCAGACCGGCTGCAGATGATGCTGGCCACCATCCGAAAACAGACAGTGGGAGGGGATCAATTGCTGAAACAGGTTTTTGGGTGAGGTTTCGTTTCGTTTTGTTAAAAAATTGATTTGAAGTTTAAACAGTATTTCGTGCACATATTCATTTTTCACTTCAAATTACCAAGTTTTTCATTTCTCCTTATATTGCATTGCCGATCAGCTACCATTGTCCATTCTACCTCCTCTGTAGTACTTGCTGCACAGGGAGGCACAACTGGCCAGCACTCAACAAACTATAAATATAGGCGAGAATACTAATCCGGCAGCCAGACACTGCTGAGGGAAAGACTAATTGTTATTGTCTGCTGCCACACCTGAACTCTGACGACCCCCCCATCCTTGCCACCCGGCTCTGCTTATGTCAACCCCCATACCCCTCAATTCCCCCCCCCCCCCGCCACTCACCGTCGGACGTTCTGCCTGGTCTTCCCAACCACGCCCTCCCACACGGATGCATACCTGCCTTGTTGATCAGGTGATGCCGTGATTTCTGTTTTTCGCTGCTTCTGCTGCAAGGACAGTGGTTAGCTCCCAGTGGCTTCGTGTCAGAAATGCCCGTAAGCAGTGTAAGCAACACGTGTGGCAGCAACGCAATCAGCGATATACAAGTTGATTAGTGAGGATATGTTGATAATGATAGTGTGCATGATAGAGGGGCGAAGTCCATCGTCAATCAGGAAATAAACTGTCTGTTGCTTCCGCCACTACCAGTGTACCGGCCAGTGTGTACGGCCTTGTTATGATCATTTTGATTGGCCAGTGGCTTTCTTTTGATGGCTCTGATTGGTTACGACCTACGTTTCTAGGGATCGCGGCCGGAAGTTTACGTATGGAGAGCCAGCAGACAACGTCAAGTCTGACGAACTCGTCGAAAAAACGGTAAAGAATGCGTTGTAAGTCTGCCAATGTAGCTGTTCTTTTCAAGAAATGTTCGCTGAACGATTCACACTTGGTGAAGGTTTCTACAGGTGACTTCCGATTGATGTAGCCTCTGGCTTCTACTAATATTCACTTCTAATATTCTAAATTAGCATAAATCTGCGCCTCGACGATTGGCTTGGTGTCGGCTTCGGCATCGGCTGGGGGGGGGGGGGGGGGGGGAGGGAGAGAAATCTTTGCGGCCGGGCCACTAAAGTAATCTCTAAATGTTTGGGAATTGTCAACGGCCCCGTAACGAGCATGGATAACTTTCACGTGCCCGAAACATTTTTCACACGGAAACTCAGCTTCATTCATTTTTCATTCCCCCCCACCCCATTCACCCCCCCACCAAACCACCCCATCCCCCCTTCCTCCCACCCCCCTTAAATACCTCGGCTGATTCGCAGTTCAGCCGATCCGAGTATACACCGGCCATAGCATATGGGCATATCGCCCAATTCAGAGAATAGGCGGGACGATGCCATGCACAGCACAGCTACTGGCACAGCCACAGGTGCCATAACTTACATTTAAGGTCTAAATTTAATGTGGAGGTTATTCGTATGGGCTGCATGAATAAACCATATAATTAATTATTCATACGGCACGTAGTCACATGATATACGCTTATCACGGAGCCGAGTGCTGTATGAATAGTCTGCTGTATTATTCATGGTAAAGAATTGGAGCTGGGTGCTGTATGAATAGTTTACTGTTAGTCTTCGTAAAGAATTAAATCATCTAAAGAGCAGAGTGCCATGTATAAATAATCTGCAGTATTTTTGATATATGAAGAATTAAATCATCTCTATATTTATATAGAGCTGATTGCTGTATATACAGAATAGTCGGCCGTGTTATTAGTATATGAAGAATTAAATTATATCTATATAGAGCTAAGTGTCATATGAATAGTCTATTATATTATTGGTACATGAGGAAATTATCTATATAGGCTCAATCAGCAAGGTCTGCAGAGATAAGGGGGGGTCTCGACGTCACAGGACTGGTGCCTGATTAGCCAGTGTGTTAGGGGACTGCAGATAATGGGAGTGGAGTAGTGTTCACATTATTGGTGCCATATGGATAGCAAATCCGGTTATTAATATGGGAGCATATGTGGCCTAAATTAAAAGCTGTGGCCTAAATTAAAAGGCATAAGGCATAAGTCAGCGGGGGAATGGGTAACCCTATGACCATGTGACTGTTCATGATATTGGTTTCCGCAACAATGCCATAATGTCTATGCCATTAGATCCCAAACTGTACTGCTCAAACATGCAATGCAAGAAGCAGTATTAATGCCAAGAACTTTCTAAAGTGGCAATAGTTTCTGGAAGAATGTATGTTATAATTTAATTCGTTATTTTGGTCAAAGTTTCTGTCATTATGACAATATCTTATATTGTTTATTGAACGAGCAGACACCTCTTGTCCATCCATCACCTAACCTAAACAAGTGGAGAAATTGCATATGCTCACCATGCTCACAGTCATCAAAACTGTAGATTTTTTACTAAATATGAAGTTTAGATATCATAGTACAAAATGACAATGGTTTTATGGATTATATACCCATAAGTACACTTACTCGCCTATGTAAACAAATCATACACTCTGCCTTGGAATATGAGACTGTTCTGTGGAGCAATAACTGGCTGTCTCACATCGGACTATAGCATGTATATAGAACGGGGACATCCATATATATGTAGTGTTTCAGGTCCCAGGCCTGAATAGATGCCGAAAGTTCACAACCCGAACTGGCGGGATGACCTTTCGAAACCATGGTAAACACTAAGCACATTAGCCATCTTGAGCATCTTCCTACTTCCCTTCAGCCACTCGGCCATCCGCTGGTCCACCTTATCGTCTTCCTGCCTCCCTTCGGCCACTCAGCCATCCACTGATCCGCCTTATCGTCTTCCTGCCTCCCATGGGTCACTCGGCCATCCCCTAGTCCGCCTTATCGTCTTCCTGCCTCCCTCAGGCCGCTCGGCCATCCACTGGTCCGCCTTATCGTCGTCCTGCCTCCCTTAGGCCACTCGGCCATCCCCTAGTCCGCCTTATAGTCTTCCTGCCTCCCTTTGGCCACTCGGCCATCTACTGGTCTGCCTTTTCATCTTCCTTTCCCTCCCATGGGCCACTCGGCCATCCACTTGTCCGCCTTATCGTCTTCCTGCCTCCCATGGGGCACTCGGCCATCCACTGGTCCGCCTTATCGTCTTCCTGCCTCCCATGGGACACTCGGCCATCCACTGATCCGCCTTATCGTCTTCCTGCCTCCCATTGGGCACTCGGCCATCCACTGGTCCGCCTTATCGTCTTCCTGCCTCCCATGGGGCACTCGGCCATCCACTGGTCTGCCTTATTGTCTTCCTGCCTCCCTCATGCCACTCGGCCATCCACTGGTCCGCCTTATCGTCTTTCTGCCTCCCTCAGGCCACTCGGCCATCCACTGGGCCGCCTTATCGTCTTCCTGCCTCCCTTCAGCCACTCGGCCATCCGCTGGTCCGCCTTATCGTCTTCCTGCCTCCCTCAGGCCACTCGGCCATCCACTGGTCCGCCTTATCGTCTTCCTGGTTCCCTTAAACCACTCGACCATCCACTGGTCCGCCTTATCGTCTTCCTGCCTCCCATGGGCCACTCGGCCATCCACTGGTCCGCCATATCGTTTTCCTGCCTCCCTAAGGCCACTTAGCCATCCACTGGTCCGCCTTATCGTCTTCCTGCCTCCCTTCAGCCACTCGGCCATCCGCTGGTCCGCCTTATCGTCTTCCTGCCTCCCTCAGGCCACTCGGCCATCCACTGGTCCGCCTTATCGTCTTCCTGCCTCCCTCAGGCCACTCGCCCATCCACTGGTCCGCCTTATCGTCTTCCTGCCTCCCATAGGGCACTCGGCCATCCACTGGTCCGCCTTGTCGTCATCCTGCCTCCCATGGGCCACTCGGCCATCCACTGGTCCGCCTTATCGTCTTCCTGCCTCCCATGGGCCACTCGGCCATCCACTGGTCCGCCATATCGTTTTCCTGCCTCCCTAAGGCCACTTAGCCATCCACTGGTCCGCCTTATCGTCTTCCTGCCTCCCTCAGGCCACTCGGCCATCCACTGGTCCGCCTTATCGTCTTCCTGCCTCCCTCAGGCCACTCGCCCATCCACTGGTCCGCCTTATCGTCTTCCTGCCTCCCATAGGGCACTCGGCCATCCACTGGTCCGCCTTATCGTCTTCCTGCCTCCCTTCAGCCACTCGGCCATCCGCTGGTCCGCCTTATCCTCTTCCTGCCTCCCTCAGGCCACTCGGCCATCCACTGGTCCGCCTTATCGTCTTCCTGCCTCCCTCAGGCCACTCGCCCATCCACTGGTCCGCCTTATCGTCTTCCTGCCTCCCATAGGGCACTCGGCCATCCACTGGTCCGCCTTATCGTCTTCCTGCCTCCCTCAGGCCACTCGGCCATCCACTGGTCCGCCTTATCGTCTTCCTGCCTCCCATGGGCCAGTCGTCCACCCAAGGCTCCGTGGCACGTTACCATGATAAGGATATCTTGTATGTATATGTGTCAGACTGCATAACTGGCTTCGAGGTCATGTACAAGTCTATACAATCATACGCGGTGTCCCTATCGTCTGCATGTGATTGACGCGTGTTGTCACTTCTCATTTTAGGTAGGTCTACCATATCCCGTGGTAACCCATATATTGTGTTCGCGTTGTATTTATAATAACGATTACCTTATCCGTGACCTGGCATAAGCTGTTACTATTATAAGAACTCTAAAAAAATTCCACAATGTTCACCGACATCCAGATACATTGGGGACATGTGCTTTGGGATAGCAGGGACCACGCGAATGGTCTGGTGGTTAGCGCGGTCGGTTTTTATGGTGTGAACTCGAGCTGCCAAGCCAGCCGTGGAGCTGCTGTTCGCGATTTTGTAGTAGTTGAGAGTGAATATTTCGTGAAAACATGGCATCCAAATTAGACACTGACAGTTATGCAACGTATACAGGGAAATAAGGTAGCTAATTGAGATTCACGGGCGCGGGAGTCACGGTAATAGCCAAGAAAACTTTGGAGCAAGGATAGAGGAAATGTTCACTCCCAGATGGGCACATTGAGAGAACATGTAGGTTTCGATCTGCTTCCAAGAAAGAGAGAAAGCGAAAAAAGGGGGTCATTGGGGCGACACATACGTGTATACCTGGCTGTATATAGTGCCACCCCCCCCCCCTTTGCCTCCGCGGGTGGTGGCGGGGGGGGGGGGGGGGGGTCCGTGTGAATGTCGGCATTCTACGAAGAGCGAAAGTCGTGTCCCCGGCCACTTGGCCTTATACTTTGACATTTATACATGTCCATACCCTTACCATTGACGCGATGGAACCTTCTGTGTTAAAGTGACCTTCTCAAACCAATCATCCAACAATTAAGCAGTAAGGTATGATGTCCGTATCGAACGGGCTGCTGTAGGTGACGTATATGTGTCGTATTATCGGTAGCTGGGCACTATTGATGCGCCCATATTTCGTGGATGGTGTTTATTTGTCACGTGGAGAACCCGTTGAGATTTAAATCGATGAAGGGCCCGGCGGCCAGTGTGTGTGTGTGCCTTCCACGCCACGTCGATTAGTCGTCGTGTTGGTCGATTGGGAAACTGACGCTGTACGGCTCTACAACTGGGATCTGTAGTCCATCCCGTATGTTTTGCCGGCAATAAAGGGCACATCAGGTGAACTTCCAATAGTAAAATGACGTTTTAGTGTCGTACAGAATCGAGAAATCCTGCACCGGCTTAGCACCTATGATTACTTTTATCGAATAGTGTATCAACACTAGTTCTATTTCGGGCCATCTTTGTGTCTAGTTTGTGTATACGTGGACTGTAGATGTATTGACTTCAACTCAAAATCATTCTTTAGCTGGTATAGATTCCGTGTGCTGTGTCCGCACGTGAAATGGGGTCAAGGGAGTATTTTCTTTGTGGCATTTGTCTCTTTGCGTCGGTGAAATGGTGGTTGAATCTAAGGGATATACGACCAGTTTGTTTCTCACAATGCGATGATCTTTCGTCGTATTGATTGGCTGTGACCTGGCTTCAGTGCAGTTAACGCTGTGATGTGCGGTCATCGACTGCAGAGCTGTATCGAGGTAATACCGTGGTATATTGGCTGAGTCCTGGTCAGATATACTCTTGGTTGTCCTGCGTTACCCCAGGTTTGCAGTTCAAGCCTGGGTTTAACTGGGATAATCTGCATCTGATGGCAAACATGTCCACACGTACAGTTCTCCGTGGGGCTTTTGAATATTCCATTGTTCATACTCAGTAGCTCTTTTTTAGTACGTAAAATATTTCTTGGTACATTATAATAAAGCACTCCATAATGCTTCCTAATATACTCTGTCATGCTTTATAATACTTCACACCATCAAAGACCATACAGCCCAGATGAGGGTTCTTGGCTGATGATGGTCTCCAAAATCGCAAAGGGGCCAGCGCGATAGCTCAGTGGGCTAGAGCGCTCGCATTGAGTGCTGTGGGGCCGTATTCATAATCCCCTCGTAAGTTACGCACGAAAAGTGTATTTTCGTCTTAGCCTCACCAGCACTTTGTAGTGGTGCTCATGATTACGAAATCATCTTCAATATAATATTAGCACTCTCTTAATTCAGAAAATCGACTTTTTATGTGACTACATAAGTATTTTGAACTCGATAACCGCTCGACAAATATTCCACTTAGCGCTAAGTCTAGTGGCGTAGCGTAAGTGGCGATTATTTCTTCGTAAAGAGTAGGGGGTTACCCCCGGGGACATGCCCCCACCCTCCCTTCCTTTCTGGCATTGACGCGACACGACCAAAAGTGGTTAAAGCGTCCTGAATAACCAACCAACCAAAATCGCACAGCTGAACACGCGTCCAGTCTCACATGAGACTTGCCCGACTCATTTGCACCTTGTTGATTGCCATGTACATGTAAAGGGTAATACTATACTTAACGTTCATTAAGTCCTGATTAATTTGTCCGTGCTACCGATACCCAGGATACCCATGTCTCATGTTGGTACAGTTGACATCCACGCTCGCATGACGCATGTAGGGGATCATGCGTCCCTGCTCAACCGTTTCAGTCGATAAAGTCCTGCCGCTTTTGTATTTTATGCTGTTTTGGGATACCAATTCATTTTTTTTTTCAGGTGTGCAAGCCTGACGTTAGACCTATCTGTATGGGGCACAATGACGTGACGAGGGCATGCGGGAAGCCTACCAACGCGGCGAATTGTTCTATTCAGAAAGCAAAATTTGGAAGCAGTTGAGGCCACGGCTTCTGTTTCATGGGAAACTATGGATTCGACCGCGGAAGACGTGAATAACAACCACCACAAGCCGCTACCCCTGCGACCCCAGCGGACGAAGCCGATACTAAAGTACAGCGGCGGCGCTAACGGCGTCCACGTGGTTGGGGGTGGCGGCCATGACGGAGGTCACGTGGTCCGGGGTGGCGGCCATGACGGAGGCCACGTGGTCAGTGGTGGCAGGAATAGCCGGCGAGCTGCCATGAGAGCCCTCAGCCAGAGCTCCTATACCACCCGCCACTCCGGGGTCGGCCCCAGGACACAAGGCCCCAGTGTAGTACCCATGGATGATGTCCTCCACGACCCCTACGTGGCGGGATACAACGGATCCGGATACGCTAACGGGTTACGGGCCACGACGCTGTATGACGCGGCGATGTATAAGCCGGAGCTGTCGATCACCGGCGGGAAGAGCGCTGCGGGGACAGTCCCGCGGAGCATCCTGTTCGTGTCTGGCGCGCCGTCCGCCGGCAGCGGTCCCGGTCTGACCCCAGCGCAAGTCCTGGCGGCCAGCCTCCAGAGGAGCATCAAGGCCACCAGCTCCAGAGACCCGTACTCTCGGCCCATCAGCGCCTTGGACATTCAGGCGGTGTCGCGAGTGGACGCGGCGCCACCTAGCGTGGAGAGTGTCTTGTCGCAGCCGTCCTCGCTACGGGCCTCGAGCAGCGGAAGTAGCATCGCCAGCACCGGGTCCGCCCCCGGCCTCGGGCCCGGCCTCGAGCCCGGCCAGAGGTCCTCCTCATCCCCATCCGGTCTCCAGCGTAGCGCCTCCTCCACCTCCATACAGACCAACGCCTTCATGCGGCCCCAGGGCACGCTGCCCGCTACCACTGCGGCCTCCAAACAGGGATTCCACTCCGCCTCGTCTTCCGGATCCAACTCCAGATCCAACTCCAGATCCAATTCCGGCTCCAGGTGCGCTTCCAACCCTAATTCCAGACCCGGCTCCGTATCCGGAACGTATTTCAATCTTTCGTCATCGTCGGGTTACAACTCTGGGTTGGCGTTTAGCGGGAAGATCAACTTCTCCCAGGGGGAGCTTTCAGCCGCCAGCGAGATCCTAACCCGGGAGCCCTCTAGCGGGGCCAACGCTTCATTTGTGGAAGTCTCGTCTGAGGCGAAATCACGCGGGCAGAAGATCTCTGGCGCTCCGAGACCGTCGTCTGGACGAAGATCTGCCGGGGCCGGTCGGCCGCCATCCGCCACCCGCCGGACACTGACCCCCAGCGTGGTCAGCCCTTCCAATCACCATGACGCCAACGCCGCCTCCTCTTCTTCCTTCAAAACTGCCATGACGCCAGCCGCGACGTCCATCGCCGCCGCGGCTGGGACCCCAGTAACCATGACGACTGACCCCGTCACGTACGGGCAACAGGGACACACCCTGGCCGTCCAGAGGTTGAACTCCGGACGACCGGGAAGCTCGGTGGTCCGGAATACCGCGGTGGAAGGGTATCCAGCGACTCGCGTCACTTGTCTGGCTGGTAGCAACTCCACCGCGGACATAAGGACAGCGCAGGCTCCTGCGCAGCCGCAGTCCGCCGGTCATGTGACGCATACGGTTGGTTCCATGGCCTCTCGGGCTGGGAATTTGACCCAAGCCGGGGCTGCGACCAATGTCAGGGTGCAAAGTGAGGCAGGGAACGCGCCTGTCAGGCATAAACCTCCCATGCCACGTGCAAAGTCCGGTGCTCAACTTTACCATGGTACGTCTTCCTCGGGCCCAACGCAGCAAGGTGTGACGTCACTCCGGACCTCAGCTGAAGTGATCAGGGAACCAGTCAGTGAGCGGGTGCCAGTCGCCAGGGAACCGGACTATGGAGCTGCTGCAGCCGTGACTGAGCGAACCAATCAGCAATTAGGAACTACACAGCAATCATCCCATCAAAATGCTGTCTATGCCGAATCATCGAACGCTTTAGCGCGGAAGAATTCAACAGAAACACAAGCCAAATATCCAGCTTCCGATTCCAACCACAGGATTCGCAATCCGCACTATACGCCAAGCAAGCCGTATGAAGACGTGCGCGACCGCCCCGCCTTGCCTAGGAGCACGGCGCTAGTGGGGTCCGATCCCCCACCACCTCCCGCGCTCTCCGAGTCCAGATCCGTGCCGAACCTCAGCACCGGCCGCAGCCCCGCCGACGCCAACAACATCGCGCCACCCTCCGTTGCCCACGGCGGCCCGTCCAACCGATTTGTTCCGCGCACCATGACAAAATCCGTCGCGAGGGAAGCCGACCGGACGCCGAGTCACGTGACGAGGCACGCCCCCAGCGCAGCCGCGACACCTAGCGAGAGAGTGGGCGCGTCTCCTACAGATGGCGCTGTGAGGAAGATGCCGGTGACCAACACGGTGACGGGGACGGTGTTCTACCGGAAGGGGTCCAAGGCCGAGGAGGTCATCGTGGGGGGTAGGGGGCGGTCGGGGGCCGAGCGGTCGTCCGCCCCGCCCCCCAAGGCTGGGGGACGCGCCCAGCCCGCCGCCGCCGCAGATTATGGCGATGACGATGATGATGGAGAGGAGTGGGAAGATGATGATGATGACGATGAAAGTTCGGATGACTCGGAACCTGACCGGTAAGACACTCATTTGTTATTTTTCCTGAACTAGATGGTACCATTTTGTCTATTGCAATATTATTGCATAAGAGACAATCCGTATATATTTTGCATGGTGCCCTCATATCTTGTAAGGTCCATAGTTGTTTTGCATATAACAACCTTATGACATTATGGTTTGAGAAAACAAATTTGCTTAATATGTATCTTACTGCACACAATGATGTCATATTTAAGTTTTCTAGTAAAGGACTTCAACTAATTATCCCATGGCATTTGGACTCACGTGAACCCACAGTTTTTTTCCCTTTTTCTTTTTTGAATAATACGGATGGTCGTTCGTCGCGCAGCCGATTGATTACTTTTCCAAAGACGATTTAATCAACCTGAAATCTGGCCTGAAACTCTAGTCTATGTATCAGTCGGTAATGTGCTCTATGTTTTATATGTATTGTACCCCCGCCTCACCATTTAAGTATACTATGAACGTTAATTCGCAATCACGAAAGTCCATTATTGCGGGAAAGTAATGCTATTACCAAGCTATAGGAGTCTTGTCTGGATCTAAATAATAGATTAATGTGATATAAGCCGTCAACCAGATCAACCTGCTTCTCTGTTGGCCGTCGTGACAACGCTGTGTTTGCCCAAACCTTAAGTAAACACCAGTGTTCCCCGATGTCACCTTTTTTTGGGGGTTTTTTGGGCAGTTTTGCTGCAATCGCAAGTACCAGATCATAAGATATCGGACAAATGACTACCAGATGTCAGAGCCGCAGGGTTAAGCACTGAGTTACCCAATAACCCCCGTGTGCATGCCAAGTCCTTAACCGAGAAAACTGCCTGAACCAAATACATGCTAGCATTTACGTAGTCGAAGAAAAAAACTTATTTATCGATCAACAACACTTTCTCCAAATACACTGACACTTGCCTCTCGACACTCAGCTATGGGGCTACATGTCGCGAGAGTGTATATGGTCATTGGTTAAGACAGTATTCGTAGACTATAAAATGGCATTTAATGGATTGCCAATATATTACATAAACTCTCGAACAGTAATCTTAGAGCTGTTTCATATTAAAGCGGTTTCCCCTTAAGATGTTAAAAGTACTATTTATGCTTAGAAATTTAAAAATTGAATCCTAACTGCACGTATTACTAATAGAGGAACGTCTTGAACCTTAGATAAAACAGTGAAATATTGTATTTCCTGTTGTATCTCCTATGACTGCCGATTATCAATTGTTAGATAATAATTTATATATTAGTCGGTCTATGTAATCAATATAAATGTTGCTTTAATTTGCATCACCGGCTCAATAGCACCGACGAAGGTCACCAAGAGCATTACCCTTCACAGAAGGTCAAACGTAATGTCTGCCACCTCTGTCTTTAAGCGTTGAACATTATAATTATGGCTCAATGAATAATGTTAATCACATGCCACGAGTTTCTTATGTATATGCAACACACGGTTATTACCTGTTATTTTCAGGAAGAATCCTGTATGTTTTGTATTGAAGTACATGGCATGGACTGCTAGCACCCAGTCGGTGTGCCGTTATAATTACGCGACGTTTAATAAACGTTTAATTGATCAGACCACCTCATGTTAAAGATGTCTCCATAGGATAAAGTCTACATACCTAGACACTAGAAAGAGCCCAAGTGTACCGAAGGCGGGATTTGGTTAGGCACTTAGCGTGCTTTGATCGAGTGTTTTATGATTTGATATCGATAGATGTATTAAGAGATACCAACGCCGTAGGAGGAATGACGTCAGTAATTGTTACCCCGGTAACCCGCAGCTGGCGTTCAGCTTTGGCCGTCGACTGTTATTTGACCAGCCGAGCGATATATGTCGGAGTCACCACTCTTGACCTGTCTTCTCCAATCATGCATGCTGCGGTCCCATTGCCTGAGTTAGCATGTATACATACACCCCTGTTGTGTCTTGTTGACTCTCGTGGGTACACACTGGGCCGGCGACGCTAGCCCTCGAGCTATCCCTCAAGATGGGTCCTATGACCAATAAGTTTATTGATTTCGTGTTGAGAAAGGGTTTTTCACGACATTCCGTCATCGCGTTAATATAGCGCAGGAATCAGGCCGTCTGTCCGTCCGATAAAGCCCCTGTGTGAATTACCGCCAGGGGATGGGTGCCAGAAGGGGGTCGGGAGGATGTGGGGTAGATGTAAGGCGGAGTGTTTTACCTGTACTAACATAAGCAGATATATATGTTGGCACATTCCCTGGGATATTGGCAGCCATTAGATATGTTCTTACTCATCTTTGGCGGGTTTCTTTCTCGAGTGTCAATCGCTGTCATTGATTAAAGACACACTTACTATATAATATAATCTTTCGTTTTGACTGCTGGTGTGGAATGGAACACTAGTACTCTTCTTCTGTGTGGCCAAGTGTAAAAACGCCCAGGAAGAAGTACTGATACTTAACAGAAACCTTAAAGAACAGTTATCAATCCTTGCTTTTTTTTCCCTGTTGGCGCCAAGTGGGTTCACGCCAAAGGATCAATAGTTTAGCGTGTATACTTACCCCCCCCCTCCCCCCTCCCCCCCCCCTCCCCCGCCCCCCTCCTCCCCCCCACCCCGCCCCCATGTGAAATCGTTCATTGGGTACTGATCGGCGAATACCTGCACGCCCGTCTCCTAGGGGTAGAGGTGTCGACGGCGCCGTAGGGGATGAGAGAGGGTAGGGGGGGTATTGAACCGTCGCCTTCACCTTGTCGATATGGCGTCCCCCACCGTTCGCCCTGGTGACACCGTGCGTCGCCATGGAGGACGCACGCGCCCCCTTGTGACCATTGACAGCTGTCTCCAGCCACTTGTATGTGTCTCCGCCAATATAAGTGGGTGGACATGTTACCTTCCAGCGTTCCCTGGCTACTGCTAATCGCATGGCTCTAGGGGCAGATCCAGACATAAGGCACAGGAGTATGTATACATTATGTATGCGCAAAGTGCTTGCGTATGTGATGCAATGACGTCAGAATGGTCTGGCGGAGAAATGATTCTGGAGCGTGAACGTGCGCGTTCGTCGTCTGCTGTGGCCGTAAAGCGCGCGAAGAGAGACACACCATCTCTTGCGGTGTGAACTTGCGACCTTTTTCTTGGACTATACTTCCAGCAATATGGATGACTTACTTATAGGCGAATAGCATTTGTCTGATTCTAGTCAAAAAAACTAGTCGGTGGATTGATCATGAAGCATGAACAGTTATGGCCCAATCACAATCTGGAAACAGCAGGGATTGCGGGGATCCTAAAACTGAGGGGGTCACCAGGAAAGAATCCGACGTGACGATGGACGCTCAGAGGTAGTCGTGACTGGTATCGCGGCGTCCAATGAACGGTCTGGGCGCCGTACCACGTGACTGGATCCCGCGTCGGGAACCCGCCTTCGTGTCCCTCCCCGGCTACAGACACAGGCTGCCTCAGGTCACTCAACTACCCCTTGTTAGCCAGAAAAGGTGCGACTGGCACAGGTGAAACTTGTCATATAGCAGTGTTATTAAAATCATAACAATGCAATGTCATTGTGCTATTCCGTACGCACCGAGTCAATTCGGCCTGCTGTTGGATACAGGAACCCAAGGTTGCGGATTAAAGGTTTATTTTAGGGGCGCAGGAGCAGATCTATACGGACTGGTATATCTACATAAATGTGTGAAGATCCTGGTTCAATTTTGGTGTCGGTGTTTCATTATCATGTGTCCTTGATCTTCAGCGAGCGCGTTCCCGGAGATGGAGAGGCCAACATATCCTACAGCGATACCGCCATTGTTGATGACGTCATGGATGACGATGACGAGGCCATGGACAGAATCGACGACGACGTCGACTCTGATGGTAGTTTACATTGTTTGTCAAATGATGCAAAACACATCTTTTGCCCAATTCAACTGTGCCTTAGTAACAATATGCATTACTGCGTTGTTGAATGAAAATGATTATTCATATTTTTGCCAAATCTTCATAATTATAGTGTCATATAGATCTTCCTGCGTGTTTCCGTCTACACTTCAATTGCTTTTCAACAATCATCAAGGTCATTTTATACAAACAAATAATTCGTTAACCAAGAAGGCTTTAACATTCAGACTTCAATAATAAGGATACATTTTGCACTCTTGAACATGTGTGTTTGCGCCTCTCCCCGCCAGATGGCTCTGACACCTACTCCATCGCCGCTAGCCTGGCGTCCCGGCGGAGCTCGGCCTCGCGCGTCCGGTCAGCCACCAAGCGGCTGTCGAGGCTCTCCCTCCGAGAGACGCCGAGTCGCCAGAGACCGGCCACGGCCAAATCCAGATCCCTGTCGCGCCACGGGTCGGGATCCGAGGAGGAGACGCCCGTGCAGCCGGCGCTGATGCCGAGCTTGTTTCCCAACACACCGCCGACTATCAACTTCGTCCTGGATGGAGAGAAGTGTAGGTCTCCTCAAATAAGTTTTAACTGGTATTTAACATGTCACCCCCCACCCCCCTTCCCCCACGTGTCTGCGGTTTATTGTAAGTTTTGCTCCAGCTTGCTGACATGTGGTATGAAGTTTGCAGCTCAAGTGTTGCTGACTGGAGTCCGTTGTTTCACCCGTAAGACATTCATCGAGTCACCGTGTCACGTGAATTTTGTCCGTCTTGCATGTATCAACTGCAGAAATATGTAACAAGTCTTTTATCGTTAGTCACTCTCGTCATGATTGCAAGCCAACCTTCACTATGACTGCCTTGAACCACTAGATTACAATCGTATACATCATTAACTTATTAATTCCTGTATCTATCTGAGACCCAACAATTGTATGTGATCTAATAATCGAAAGGTATCAATGACCGTATGCATGTACTACATTGGGATATGACCGAAGTATATTATAGTTGCCTTTTATGGATAAATATATATCAAATGCGAAATATAGGTGGGTATAACATGGTAAAGATAAGTTTGTGTAGCATCTCATCACGTCACAAGCCGACTGTCCGTCACTCACCCATGAAGGGCGTGGTCACCAATGGCATGTTGTCATGACGTCGCATGTGTTGTTAGCAGACGATCACGGGTCCTTTGTTGCGTTTGTAGCCCGTTCCGGCGCTGAAAGTCAGCGTCCGTAATAATGGAATGCCTGCATTCGGCTACTTTTTATGTTACATCGTCATCGTCCTGTGCATGTTCACTGGATGTTGTGTGTATCGTTGCCATGGTTCCTGTGTTAACCAGTGGAGCAGTTGCCATGGGAACACCGGAAGTTGTTGAAATGGCGCATGAGTCCGATCACCCCGAATGTTGTCAAACACTGCATCGCCAGGTCGGGCTTTAGAGCCACGAAGAGTGAGTACCCCTGCGGGAGTTACAGGTTACTATAGAGACGTACGTGCATGACCTGCTAAGGGCTGATCGTTGTTATCATGGTAATTAGTGGTGGTTCCAATTGTTCACTGGTGGATGCTTCTGTTATGTAAATTGTCGGGCAAGTTGAGGTTGTTTCTCGCTTACATTCTCAGTCACCCATTGCCATTGGATATTTATTCATGCGCCTCATCGCCGTTTAGTTCTATTGAGTCAGTGAGACACGTGAATCAATAGAAGCCCAGCTTGCTGACGTCGCATGCCTGACCTTTGTGGTTTTACGGACTGTGGGAAAATATTAGTGCGACACTGGTAGGGCTGAGTGTAATGCGGACAAACACATCGCAATCAATGTTGATTTAGCGCTTACCTTTCCAGAGAACCACGACTGGCTTGGCTATTGGGGGAAGCATATGAAAGCTCCCGGCTTCAAATCGATACGAGACTATCAGAAGGTGACATATTTACTCGGCTACGCTGGTAGATGCGTCCTGAGCACTTTTTTTACGCCAAGTAGGGCATGATACGGATTAAATCAACTCACGCATGTAAAACAGTGTTTTACTTGTGCATAAATTAATATGTCGGGAAGGTGTCTCTTAAAAGTTATGTGGTGAATGCCCCTTTATTTCGCCTCGTTATCGTATTAAGCCTCCGAGGCAGCTGTTTTCCATAGTTCCATATTTGTCTTTCTTTGAAGTAACGTGCATGTGTATTGTCTGACTATAACATGGCTATTAACTAGTCTTAATGGGAGTTTTCTACCGACCAATATTAGCTTTTATCCTTAATCATCATATTCATTTTTTTTTCGCTTGGTTCAATGAACCCATGCCTGTATTCCTATTTTAGATGAACCACTTTCCCGGATCTTTTCAAATTGGCCGGAAAGACCGACTCTGGAGAAACTTGTCCAAGCTGCAGGTGCATTATGGGAAGAAGGAGTTTGGTTTCTTCCCACAAACCTTCGTTTTGCCCTTTGACCTGCCCCAGTTAAAGCGGACCTGGGATGAGGGTGGAAACAAGCAGAAATGGATCATTAAGCCGGTGAGTTTCATGCACTTGTATTAGTACATGTTGTTAGGGAAAAATTTCCTCCACTGGCTGGTACTCTATGCTGGAAAATAATGTAAAAAAAAAAGACGACAATTCCATACTGCATTAATTACATCCCTAAGATTTAACATACAATGTTTACTCCTGGAACAGTCACATCATCATATGTTCAATGACGAGTTGTGGTAACCATGTTACACACACTGCAAAGCAGTCGTAAGGACATGTGTTTTTGACTGACCAATCAGTGTAATGCTTGACACCTGCCTTCACATGTTGTTTGACAGCCGGCCTCGGCTCGTGGAATAGGAATCCGTGTTATACACAAGTGGAACCAGATTCCCAAGAAGCGCCCCGTCATAGTCCAACGGTACGTGACACATGCAGCATTTACACCACTGCGAAAAGGAGCATGCAAATATTTCGATCGTTGTCTTGCTTCCATACTTTGTTCATAGAATGAAGTTAAAGAAAACAACTTTATTGCCAGACCTGTTTGCTAAATATACGCACATTTACAGATACCCAGACATACATATTTACTTCACTAAAATCATTGACATTTTATCATTTTTATGATGGAATTCAGAAATGATAGAAATCATTTTATGTCAGGAACATACGTTGAATGAAAGTGGCAAATTGAGTGACTTCTGACTTGGCTGTCCGTGCATTAAATGGACCGGGTATATACCGGTATATACCGGGTATATACCGCTTGGAACGGATTCCTCAGCGGCATAAGCAGAAGGACCACAGGGATCAAGGGACATGTTATTATAATGTGTGTGGGTGGAAAATCCAGTCTGGCTGGCGAGCAATATTAAATCTAAGCCTTTACCTATGATACACCACGTCTGACTCGGCTGACTGCCACTCTTGGTAAAGCATTTATTATATCGACCGGATTAGGGCCGCCCCGATAGCTCAGTGGGTTAGAGGCCTCGCATTGAGCGCTCTGGCCACCTGAGAGCCTAACGGCACGTGGATCGGTGGTTCGAGCCCTGCTGTGGCCCTGTCTGTGTTGTCTCAGGATACAGATCCCATGTCCTTCGCAAAGAGTAGGGGGTTACCCCCGGGGACATGGCTCCACTCTCCCTTCCATCTCCCATTGACGCGATATGACCAGAATTGGTTAAAGCGTCCTGAATATACAACCAGCCAACCTCGACCAGGTTATATTGGTAGACGACCTGTGTGCCGAGCGCTTGCACCCACCGTCCTGTTCTCGGTCCACAGTTACCTGTCCCGGCCCTACCTCATCAACGACAGCAAGTTTGATCTCCGGATCTACGTCTACATCACCAGTCTGGATCCGCTCCGGATATACGTCTATGACGACGGCCTCGTCCGATTCGCATCCTGCAAGTAAGCGGTCTAGTGAATCACAAGCTGGTTGTATTCAGATATTATACATGCCCCAAGCGGATTTCCGTAGCGCCGTGTCGTATTTTGTACGTTTTTTGTTATGTGTATGTCTTCTTGCCGGTGTAAGAAAGTCTCTATGTGAAGCATAGGAAAAACGAAAGTTAATATTTTTGATTGAAAACTAGTATGTTCAATATGAAATTGATCGAATAAATTACCAAATAAATAAATGATTGAAAGTACCTGGTTTTCGTCCTTGACTGTGCTGGCGTCATACGGGATCTTCTTGCTTCCTCGACAAGTTTGTTACAGCAACAATTTGTCGTCAACAGGATGCGATTAGCATAGCGGGTCTCTCGTGTTGTAGGTACAGCTACGCGATGAAGAACCTGGACAACAAATACATGCACCTCACCAACTACAGCATCAACAAGAAGAACTCAGAGTACGAGTCGAACGCCGACGAGAGCGTCTGCCAAGGTCACAAATGGTCAGTGTGTCTTTTGTGTTTATTCCATGGCGTAGCACGTAACACTGATAGCAAGAGGCTTGCTCTGACGATCGAACGACGACCGAAAACACATGTCTTGTTACACTTGTCGAGCGTCATGGAACGATTATTCTTTAGAATGATGTTACTAGCATATAAGTTAATGAGGACTGAGGTAGGTTGCTTCATCATCAGAACCCCCCCTCCCCCCAGCCACACACACAGACACACACTTATAAAATATTTACATATATAAAAACATCAGCACGACAAGACAGGAGAAGAGAGGGAAAAACGCAGCTCTCTTTACAGACGAACACTTTAACATTTACCTCATACCCCATTCTCAGCCTCCCCCCCCTCCCCCACCCCCACAGGGATATCGAGTTGACCAGTTACCTGTGTTTTCGATGGTCGTTTGATAACTACGGATGTTAAAGGAATGACTTGTCTATTGCAGGGGACTGAAGGCGTTGTGGGGCTACATGAAGAACCGAGGAATCAACACCAGCGCCGTGTGGGACAGCATCAAGGATCTGGTCATCAAGACTGTCATCAGGTTAGTGTCTGCCCCTGTGTGCGGCAGTTACTCTCCTAATGACGTCACCAACTTAGTCTCAGGTCTCCTCATAGGGTCCTTACTGTCAAGATGACGTCACTAGGTCTAATTTTTCAATGGTCTTGAGTCGTTGCCGTCGTCTTGATGACGTCACCGGTTACTGTCAAGCTGTTTGAACTTACGTGTTTGGGAGTGTGGATTAGAGAACGAATTACGCTGAAGTGAAGTATGATTATTAATGAGCAAGGTAACGATTGCGAGACCACACCACAAACTGAACAGTATTTCATTGGAAATTGAGTGATCTGGTTCAGTTCAGGGATGTAAGGTGATTGAAAGAATTGACAAGTAGATAGTTTAGGAATAACGCGAAGGAAGCGGGCGATAGTGCGGCAATCTCAGCTTGATCCGGCACTCGAGAGTGTCACTGTACAATTAAATAGTTAAACTCGATTGTTTTGCAGCGCGGAGTCGTGCATGAATAGTCAAATCAAAGCCAACGCCAGATGGCGCTACTGTTGCCACGAGTTGTTTGGCTTTGATGTGATGTTGGACGAGAATCTCAAGCCCTGGATTATAGAGGTCAACATCTCACCCAGGTGCGTGGATTGGTAACCTTTCACTCTTAGAGGGCTTTGACCTTTGAAGTGGATTACCACTGATGTGACTGGCAGTCATATTACGCCATGTACCAAGCGATAGCGGAGATTGGGGGATGTGGTGGAGTTTATATGGTAGAAGTAGGGCTGCCATATATATGTATTTAGGATTTTTTATTTTCGGAAATTTTATCGTCAGAACAGAACAAACGTCGTTGTTATCTTGACCTTCGTTTCCCGTTCTTTGGCTTCAACAATCCTCCCCGCTGTCCCCCTCCACCCCCTCACCACCCAACGCCCCCAATGACGTGACAATTTTGATAACGCGTGTTTTCAAAGTCACCATTCCCCTCTTTAGTTACGGTTATTAATCTGTGTTACCTGCAGCTTGCACTCCAACTCGGCTCTGGACATGAACATCAAGGGCGGGATGATCAGAGACCTGTTTAACATCGCGGGCTTCATGTTGCCTGACAAGAACGAGGTGACCGCTCACGGCGCCGCCTACCAGGAGAGTGGTCGCGACACGCCCTCCAATGACGTCATCATAGATAGGCGCGTCTGGCCGGCGCAGCTGTCCTCAGATGAACGCGCCAAGCACGCCTACTTCAGTCAGCGACACGCGGATGAGGTCAGTGGACTGGCTTATTCAGAGACCTGTCAAAAACCTAATCTATTGAATAAAACCTGTTTTTTTAATGATGCCATTGTTGGCATCATCTTACCTTACCTAAGGTAACTAAACGCTAATCTACTTATACGAATGGATTGAAGTTATTATGATCGAATGGATCTCCAAAAAAGTATTGCGTGCTCTGGTCACCTGAGAGTCTAACGGCACGTGGATCGATGGTTCGCGCACCGCTGTGGCCATGTCCTGTGTCGCAGGATAAAGATCCCATGCCTTTTTTCTTCGCAAAGAGTGAGGGGTCACCACCGGGGGCGTGGCTCCACTCTCCCTTCCTTCTCCCATTGACGCGATATGACCAAAACTGGTTAAAGCGTCCTAAATATACAACCAACCAGTGGACTGCCTCATTCAGAGACATTTAACAACCAAATCTGTTGTTGAGTTGGTGGTCATGTTAACTAGTACAATAACATTAAATCTGAAGGCCGCTAAAATGCTCTATTCTGACCCGAACCGCCCTGCTGCCGATGCAATCGACAATCGTTGCCATAGCGACATTGCATAGAACAATGCAACATGACGTCACGCAAAAAAGATTTGTAGTGATAGCTTTAAATGGCCCGCTTACCTGCCTAGTTGCCTAGTTGCACGTGCCATGTTTCTTAGCGACGATATATGGTATCAAAAAGGCGACTGGCCAACTATTATGTGGAAAGGCTTGCGATTTGCGGACAGTCAGTCCCAAAATGATTTACTTTGATCGTTGCATGCGACAATTAAGCCAAAGAAGCAGAGATAAGTCAACGCCTTAAATTTAGATTGAATTCGTAATAATAGTAATAGCGCGAGTTTTGCATGGCGTTAGGCATTTTATTGGCCCTTCATCAAGCTGTAGCAGCCCCGAGGCCGCGTAGATGCCGAGGGAGGATAATGAAAATTGGCGGGCTGCTACAGCTTGATGTCGGGCCAATAAAATTGCCTAACGCCCCGCTAACTCGCGCTATTGTTATATTATCTCTCGTTTTTGCCATTGTCTGCGTCATCTTACCTAAGATACCTGAACGCGAATCAACATATAGGAATTGCTTAATCACCAAGACAGGAGAAAAAAATTCTTTTTGTTCTTGTTTGGTTTATGTACCTCGGCCGAAAATCCGCCTATACACTACTTCGCAATTATACGCCATCTTGAAAAAAGGGTGACTGGCGCAGAGTTCTGGGAAATCTTTTGGTTTTCTCTTGATTTTTTTTCTATGGAGATAATACCAAATTTCCAGGAAATTGGCAAGGCATTTACAAAATTAATGAGCATGTCTAGCTTACAGTCAGATTATGTAACTTTTTCGTTACAAGGATGACAATATTACATGTTTAAGTGTTTACAAGACACGTTGTCATGCGATGACGCCATCTTGACGTCTCTCAAAGACCAAAATAATACCCAGAATGCATTGCACATGCAGTGGCGCCTGACAATGGAATAATCTGAACTATGATTTGCGAAGTCGTCTATAGTACGAAATAAACTATATCTATCAAGACAGTATCATCAGTCTCCGTAACATATTTATTAATATCTAATTGAGTATCAAACAGTTTTCCCCCTGCATTGACTCTGTTCCGCGCTGAGTTTTCATTGCGAAGGTCGAAGAGGCTTCAGATTTGTTTGCTGGAAGCTTTTTTCCGGGCTGTGCCTTGTGTTAGGTCGCTGGAGGGTTTCACTCCATACCTTATAGCCACGGCTGGCAATGTAACGAAGTTACCTGAACCGGAACCTTGCAGGCGGTTCAGGCCACCATCTTGGACACACTGACCCCTGATGACGTCAGGATGTTGGTAGAGACGGCAGACGAGGACAGTCGGCGCGGGGACTTCCAGCGAGTCTTCCCGTCGGCCACCGCGGCCAAGTACTTCGCCTTCTACGAGGTGCCGCGCTACTACAACCTGCTGCTGAACGCCTGGGTGCAAAAGTACCACCGCATGGATTCCAGAGGTGGGTGTCACGTGGATCACCGTGCGATGAGGCCCACTACCGCGCCGTCTTCTGTGGCTTCTGTGGCTACCGCTCAGTGGGCTACAGCGCTCGCATTGAGTGATCTGGCCACCTGAAAGCCTAACAGCGCGTGCATCGGTGGTTCGCGCCCCGCTGTGGCCATGTCTAGGTGGTTGCAAGATAACGATCCCGTGTCCTTCTTCGCAAAGAGTAGGGTAATACCCTTGGGTACATGGCTCCACTCTCCCTTCCTTCTCTCTTTGATGCGATATGACCAAAAGTGATTAAAGCCTCCTGAATGTACAACCATCCGTGGCTTGCATTTTGTGTCCTACCTTTTTTGTAATTATTTGTGGCTTGCCATTGTCTATATTGCTCAACCTCATGTTTACCTTACTTTACCTTTGTGAACGTTACGTGGACTCTGTTATGCCCTTTAATAGAATGTTACAAATGCTATTTATAGCTATTATTTTTACCATTTCTTTCTTCGAACGTAATGCTCTGTGCCATTGGAAGTTGGACGAATATCGTGAATGAAGAACCCTAAAGTCTGCTATCGCTTTCAATTTTTTCTTTGCAAATGCAATAGAAAATTATCAAGAATAAACGGTTGTTCAGTTATATGATATTAGTAGTGTTAGTCTACGTATTACTTCAAACAAAAACTTACTTAAGAAGTTTATACCGTTACAGGTCTCGCGTTGCTGCATAGGCTCTGTGTTCGCTGTCTTCATATGGACAACCCCACAGACGACAGTAACCACCAGGTAGGTCGTTGGGAACTCCGGTCATACCCGTACATACGGTACGTCATTACATGGTAGATGCGTGGTACTGTAGTCTGGTCTCGTCACATTGAGATCCGTCTGAGTCACAACGTCAGTAACAACCCATTTCGAATCATTGAACATCAAATTCGGAATAAAACTAGTCGCACCTCGGATCTGTAAACTGACGGTTCCGTCTGGTTGGTTTAAGCAGGTGGCCATCCAGTTCAATAAAATCGATGATTAAAATCAATCTTTGAAACAGAACGCTCCTGGAGTTTGTGAACAACCCTACACCTGCCCACGGTATTCCATTCTTCCATAGGCTCAATGAACTCATTGGTTAATCCAGCCAGTAATTTTGCAATCACAGTATGAAAAGTCCAGCCCCTTTCGCCATGGTCTCCTTCCCTGGCATTCGCATCTCCTTTGTCCCTAATCGTTCAGTCGCATTTTCTTTTTATGTAGGTAGCAAGATAAAACAAATACAGCCATGTTGCAAAAAAAAGCGAAATTAGATAATTAGGAATTGATTTAATGTAAAGAAATGTTTTGTTTGTAGAGTTAAAAAATTAATGTGTAATTGTGTTTTAGCAGATTGCGTGAATTACCAGCTTGGAATGTATAGGAATTTCAGGAAGCAGACGCTATGGACGTACTAGGGCTTATCCTGTATATATGGTTTGTGGAGGCAAAAATAAGTCAGATCCATAATACAATTCCTGTTATTTCATTATCTCAGGCGTTCCTTAGCCCGGTTCAACCCACAGGTCCGCAAAGGTGAATTAAAGTATCTATTATTTCAATTCTAATACAATTGTCTGAATGACTGTCACTGCAGTGGGCGCCACCTACATCGAGACTGGCTCCACGAGACTCTCGATCTATCAGCGCGCCTTCTAGTCCCGCTAAGACCAGGTGAGTGTGACTGTTAGACCGCGCCTCGAATAGAAAGAGATTTTTATCTGCAAGATTATTATGACAAATAATACAGAAAAACCAGACCGTTAAAAAAATATTTTAAAAATAAATATATTTGTCACACAAATATTCTCTCTTTAGAACACATTCTCCCCTAAAGGCCTTTGGCCCCAGGCATGACCTTTTGTGCTGGACGGGAGCTTCAAATTGTATAAATAGATCCAGAACTAGGGCCAGATCCAGTCTGCTTCCGTTTACCTATTTCCCGGCCATTTCCCTTAGTGTTGAAACGAGAACCGCTGGACAAAATCTCCCGCGCATCCTAGTGTAGCCATGTTATAGTGTAGGCATGTAATCATCTAGCCGTATACATGCCATATATGCCGTCATACCTGGGCCCAAGGGCGAGTTGTAGAATTAACAAATTATGGTGTTTACGGACATGTCGCCCATATTTAATTTGACCATAGACCAATAGTCATATTTGTTCTTATATACTTTTGTTTTCCATCGGATGGGATCTTTAAACTTCTAGCATTACATTAAACATGTGACGTTCGGAAAGGCTCAGGTTCAGGTTTGTAAGTAGTCTTTTTAAGGATATAATTGCGTTGTCTGATTGAACAATGTATGACATAATGTTTGGCAGCCATCTATTTGTATACTTTACCTTCTTTTTACGTAATGTGTATTGCTCACTTCAGCCATCAGAGTCTGCCTTTGCTGCACAAGAAGAAGGCGACATCTAGCGGTCGGTATACCGGCAGTGGGGTTCCCTGTGTCAGTGGGAATAACGCCTCCCGTCCCCTCACGGCGGGCCGCTTCACTCCCGCCGTGGAGCCCAGCTGACAATTAACCCGCCTGCCTCGCGTCAACCCACTCATGACGTCATCCAGCCACGGGCTCAGCCGCAGCGCGATGACGCTCTCTTCAGACTCTATGGCCGCCGAGTTTCGGACATTCCAGGTGCGTCGCCATGACAACGGCAGAACAGGCGCGGCGGCGGCGGCGGTGGCTGCGTCTGCCGTGTCCACAATGTCTCTGCCCGTGAGTAGGGCGGGCCGCGTGCCTCTCAGCTCGTCGCATGGCAACAGATACAAGAAGCGGAAGAAGAAAAAGAAGACGAAGAAAATGTTTGAGATTGGATTCTCCAGAGAAACGAGCACCGTGGAGTCTGTGGGCGAAACCGGCAACGAAAACGAGGCAGGCGGTTATGACGTTGACTGTTGTCATGACAACGGGGCGGTGACGTGATCTATTAGTATAGTAAGGCTTACAATGTAATTCAATGTGTGCGGTAAGGAGCAAACTTTACTGATTAGTTAAGTTCGATGAATTACACATGTGGGATTGAAAATCCGCCTCCGCTATGCTTCAGAACTTTTAAAGAAGGTGACGGTCGAAAGATGTGCTTTAGTTCATCTAGTTAGCTTCAGGTAACCTAAATGACATTGTATACTTACATTTTTGTTATTGTTATACTTTTATCATTACAAAACCGATGCGAAATCGCATATGTTTTCATCTGATACACCAAGTTGATTATACATGTTGCGGCAATAATGACCATGTCATGTACTGGGGACAACGCGATTGCTTTCATTTAAAAGTCATTATATTTTTTATATATCTTTGTTTGGAGATGATTTAGCGCATTTACATTTCGAGAAAGGTAAAATGTGATATTTCTATGCAATCCGAGCCACTCAACTTTTGTATTCCGTGCGAAGCCTACTGTTTATAACCACGCACTCATTTTACTGCCCACGTGGGCCCCGGTTACCGTGTTGGTGTACGCAGTTATACAGTCTGTAGCTTATTTTCCTGTGGCAACCGATGATATGCTCAGTGAACACTGAAATGTTAAACGAGCTGAATTAGCTGCTTATTATGATTGATTTTACTGAAATATACTGTTCTTTTTTTAAGACTGTAAGGTTAAATCAAGGTGAATGGGAATGTGCGGGGGTGGGGATAGTGGGGAGAGGGGGGGGGGGGCACCCGGAAGATATGTCTCGGCTTGCTGTTTTATTGTGCAGACAAAACTGTAGCTCAAAGTCCTGTAGATATAATAAACGTATAGATAGGTCCCTCCCACCACGTCGCAGACGCTTTATTTATACAAACCACGTACAAATGCCACACAAGGAGGCTACACGTACATAATATATATGTAGACCTAGATCTTACGTGAGATCCGAGCAGTCCTGGTTTTGTAAATGTCAGTGGATTATAAGTTCACAAGTCGTACAGTCTGCCTGCTATATGTCTTTGGTTGCACAAACATGCTTTGGTTGGGAACTCCATCTGCGAATTCGACAATTGTGATAGACAACAGTTCCGTCACAAGCGGTCAAATACTTCCGTTCATTTTTAAAAAATATAATTAATATAAATATTAAATAATTTTGTCCAAGTGAAGAGGTCTGTGATACCGCGAGGTGCTATGTGAGAGAATGGCCGCTGAACGCCAACGACATGAAGTGGTTCATACGTGTTTTACTGACTTCTGTACATGTTGTTATGGTCGAACGTATTGCCCTTTTATAATGCTGAAGGACAAAGTTATTGTCCGAGTACTTACATATGAACGTATTCTTAATCTTATTAACATGGTTCTTTGCTTTCTGATGTATTACGTACACAAACACGGATTCACTGAACGAAAAGAATTGAAGTTCAGATACGTCGAGTCTTGTCTCTTCACATACAATACGATTCTGATTGCTAGTTTCTTCTCATATTTTAAAAGGGGCCGGCTCGGTAGCTCAGTGGGTTAGAGCGCTCGCATTGAGTGCTCTAGCCGCCTGAGAGCCTAACGGCACGTCAATCAGTGGTTCGCGCCCCGCTGTGGTCACGTCGGTGTGGTCGCAGGATACTAATCCCATGTCATTCGCAAAGAGTAGGGGGTTACCCCCGGGGACATTGCTCCACTCTCCCTTCCTTCTCCCATTGACGCGATATGACAAAAAGTGGTTAAAGCGTGGTATACAACCAACTTGATATTTTAAAGCTTCATATGTTTAAAGTGTCCGTACATCGAAGGTTTTTAAGTTTACTTTAACCCATTGCGCACTCCTATGTTGTGAGTTATATGTGCATTCCTGAGTCATAACCGATTCCGAAATATGTAACAAAAATTATTTCTCTGAAATATCATATAAAGTAAGGAGAGAGAGGCAAGCGTCTTCGCTAAACTGTCATGTTAAAAAGTTGTTTTAAGTACATGTGGTGTTTTGTACGTATAACGTAATATAGGATAAATAATGCGATAAACTAACGAGATCATTTTATAAGTATAAAGTAAGTAGAATATGTCCGATACATATAACATGCTACATTTTTACGAACATTCAATAAACTGGAAGATAGTACCATGGTTTTATCCATTGGCTGAAGTCCTAAATTTGGCGGAGCGATGTGGTTGGAGCAATGTTGGTACCGCTACTCTATAGTATCTCGCGGTCTCTTTAAGGAGATAAAAGGTGTATTGTCTTGATCAGTAGGTTTTCCGGTACTCTGATAATGCTGGCACATTTGAGGCACAGCTCAACTCCTAACCGGGAACTTTCGCCAATTACAGGACGTGACAATCCAGAACTTACAGGGAACCATTGGCTTCGTTTGTAACCTATGGTTGCATAAATCATTGGCTTCGTGTGTGAGCTATGGTTGCATAAATCATTGGCTTCGTGTGTGAGCTATGGTTGCATAAATCATTGGCTTCGTGTGTGAGCTATGGTTGCATAAATCATTGGCTTCGTGTGTGAGCTATGGTTGCATAAACCATTGGCTTCGTGTGTGAGCTATGGTTGCATAAACCATTGGCTTCGTGTGTGAGCTATGGTTGCATAAATCATTGGCTTCGTGTGTGAGCTATGGTTGCATAAACCATTGGCTTCGTGTGTGAGCTATGGTTGCATAAATCATTGGCTTCGTGTGTGAGCTATGGTTGCATAAACCATTGGCTTCGTGTGTGAGCTATGGTTGCATAAACCATTGGCTTCGTGTGTGAGCTATGGTTGCATAAACCATTGGCTTCGTGTGTGAGCTATGGTTGCATAAATCATAACCTTGGGTTATTAGGAGTATTTTGGTGTTACATATATGTCTTTGCCCTGCAATTCTCCTGTCGTCGCGAAGCTGTTCTGTGATGTGTTGTTTCCAGGTGTTAAATCCGAACGGTTTCCAGGCGAACATGCAGAGTTTCATCGCTACTTTGCACGAAAAGTGACAAGTTTTTCTTACATTGGGAGGATATTATTTTATAGTGTAATGTGACTGCAAAACTTTTTAGTTGGGATTGTGAGGTGGTTCCCAAGAAAGTATTCATTAGAACTAATATTTAAATTAGCAAAGCCATGTATAAAACACAGGACTGCGTTATTTACAGGTTTCACGCCGAAACAAAACTTTGGTTGCCAGCAATAAAGGGCAAGATGTATAAAGCTCAGTTTGTTCCTAGTTTTGTTCCAGAAGTCAAATTAGTTTTTGCTACGAAGAGCAAACGTTGGCTAAAACCGTGCAAATGTAACTGAGAATTGAAAGAAAAGTGCTTCCAGTGGAAAGAGGTTACCATTTAGAACAACGACAGGACTATCTATTTAGAATTTTTATTTGTTCCGTATACAATATATTATCTGGTGCAGGTATTCCTCATAAATACAAAATCCACAGGAGACATACACTGGACAGTCAAACATCACCAAAGGAGGTCGCCAACGTCCTTAAATTTGTTTAGCCAAATCATTTTTAGACTTCCGTTTAATACTTTTGCGTGATCACTTGCCGAGGTTCAAATTTCTTTCCGATTTCGAAGACAATGACACAGTCTATCGCAAATAAGTTGTTTTATTTGACCTACTAATATACAGGTTTTCCAAACGCCCATGTGCTATCGGAGGAATCAGTGAAAGCAAACAAATTTGCATTTTTTTCGCACTTATCAACTAAAGATGCATATATACAGAAACCTTAAATTTTGTACCACTGAGAAATTAACGCGCTCACAGCCATACCACACATTGCCCTCGTTTCTACTACCCCAGGACTCGGCGCCGTCGTCCGCTAGCTTAGACAGCCACCTACATCTTCATGTTATTCGGTCTGATAGAAAATCTGTCCTCAGTGCGATATTGAGGGAAAAAAAAAGTGGTAAGATATAGCAGGACTACTCTTCCCTTAGGATCGGATCAGATTTTGTTTTGGTATGTAAACAAACGATAAAAAAAAGTGAAGAGTTAACACATGCAGTACTTACTACCAAACAGATGGACACATTCTGGCAGCGGGAATGCAATCCGCAGAAACGTTTGATTGGCCAACGACCTGCACTCAGAATTATACACACCAACACGTTAAGGCAATGCAACAGACAACGTAGAGGGTGCCACACGCTCTTCAGACTGAAGGAACCCCAACTGAAGCCGAAGTGACGGGACAGACTTCAATCCCATCGGCCTCGCACAAAACAAAGAGGATTCTGAGAACAGTTAACAGTGACACAATTAGAGGACAAAAGAAGACAACACCAGCCCAGTCCCCGCACAAAAGACAACGGAATCCCACCCTACATTAAAGCGCGCTGTTTTGTATTTGAATTACACGAACATAGCGAAATGACAATACCCCAATTCTACATTCACAACGGAAAGAGGGTACTGGGGCATATGGGAAGGTAGTACCGACACTTGCCTGTTATGGTCACATTACAGAGTAATGATATTCTTCCTCGCACACTCACTCCAATATGTATAAAATGAGGCCCAGAACACCCCCAAGTGATGAGCCATACATCCGTCCGGACAGAATGGGGAGCGTCCGTGTAATTCAAACACAAGGAAGAAAGGTGGTGGGGCGAGCCTCAGTCGCCATACATATACAGTAAACCTCCCAAAGTTATTCTTACACCAAGGCAGATCACTCCCCGTTGTTTTACCTTTCCTTTATAAACTTCTGCAATGACCAAACCAAAATAATCCAGACATTAAAAAGACAGCCGGGTCGTCAGTAGTCTGCCCTTTAATAAGCCTCCAGATCTCCCAGTCTGCTGGAAATGATTTGACTGTCGACATATCCTTGTTCGGCCAGTATTTCCGCCTCGATACATGTTACAGTGTCTGATTTGGCTAGTCGATGAAGTCCTCATTTCTGGTTCTTAAGTTGGTTGGACAGCCAGTCGAGACCTTCATATAGACCATCGCCGCTGGTGGCACACGTGGCCTGGATGTACCAGTTTCGCTGCCGAAGGGAGTGCAGGCCGAGTTTGTCCGTTATCTCTGCTGCATTCATAGCATTTGGCAAGTCCTGAAAGAAAAGGCTTATCGTCAGAAACAAAATATAGTGAAACACACATCTTATATATGGATAAACTATGGTTTGTCACTGTCGGTTAGTAGTTAATATGTGGTTATAATTCACATTGTTCTTAATTCAAAACCTTATACCACATTCGTCAATCAGTGTTTGTCACGAATAAACCATTAAAATAAGAAAATTGATGGAAAGAGAACCTGTATTACCACAACATTTTGTAACAAAACTTTTTTTAAAATTGTAACGTATCATAGGAGGCATATTTTGTTTCTTGGCATTACTACCATATTTATACAATCAATTTAGAATTTAAACCATTCTGTAATACTGCTTAACGGGACCAAAGATTCATCATATAAATATCACCTAGCTCATCAGTCACTTATGTTTGCAATGTAACTATTTCCTTACTTCAATTAGGAAATTAAAAGAAGAATCTTTGCCACTACTCACTTGCTTATTGGCAAATACTAATAATACAGCATCTCTAAGTTCATCTTCTGCTAGCATTCGCATCAATTCTTCTCTTGCCTCGCCTACTCGCTCTCTGTCATTGCTGTCCACCACAAAGATGAGACCTTAAAAGAAATAAAAAGTAAACACAGGCTTCAAATAATGTAATCACAAGTAATTTGCTTCCTTTACATAACAGAATAATCATACACATGATACTCAAAACAAAATAATCATAAACATGATACTCAAAACAGAATAAGCATACACATGATACTGATCAATGACCAAGTTATAAAGTCTCTTTCGGAATTCAGCTTTGCCCTTTACAGGTCTTGTTTTTAATCAGACAAAAGCTGAAGAAAAAAGATCAGCATGCATTATCTAAGTCAAAAGACAGTGACCTAATTAGGTAATTATTTTATATACGAGATCACTATATCGCCAGGGTAATACTGAATTATTGAACAGTTATTTGATTTCTACTCGAAGTCACTGGGCTTCAGAACAGTTCTCACCTTGTGTGTTCTGGAAATAATGTCTCCACAGTGGTCGAATTTTATCCTGACCACCCACATCCCACACTGTGAAGCTTATATTTTTATACTCTACTGTCTCTACATTGAAACCTGCAAAAGGAAGGGAGGTGTATTCAATCACTGATGTAAGAATAATGATAATAATACACATTATGAATACTTTTCTCTTCAAGAAATTCTATCCAACAATGCTCTAACAAACATTTTGAATCACAATGTAGAATTAAAGTTTCAATCAAATGAAATATATTACTATAATGTAAGAAAGTAACTTTGATATAAAATATATCTTTTCACTGAAAGTAGAACCTATACATGTAAAAGGCTTTTAATTAAGGAATTTAATTCCTTCTCTACAAGGATATAGAACTACATAAAAGCAGTGTTGTGCATTTAACTTACCAATTGTTGGAATTGTTGTTACAATTTCTCCCAATTTCAATTTGTACAGGATTGTTGTCTTTCCGGCAGCATCCAACCCCACCATCAATATCCTCATCTCCTTCTTGCCAAAGAGGCCACGGAAAATTTTGTCCAGAATATTTCCCATGATGATCTTTTTAGTTAGGTCTGAAAATAGCAAATTAATACCATTTAAGCAAGATACTACACCTTATAAAAGTAATTACTTTTGCAAACTTGCATAAAATATATGGGCTTTTTGTGAGGTGTATTCCATTAAAGAACCTTCCATTAACAGAATCTTGAAATTTACAAAGATCGTTAAAAACATCTGCATTGGATACTGAAATGGTTGTCTTTCACAGGTAACACAAATAGATTTGCTTAAAATTGTTATGGCCAATCACTAAAGGTAGTTTTGGCATGATGGCTTGCTTAAAGTTAGAGCTATGTGCACTGCATCACATATTTGTATATAGTTCAGTTTTTCACACCATTTTAAGGAAGTTGAGCAGGCTCCAGTTTTATTCCAACAGGATTTAAAGCCCCACGCCATTGATATATGATACATGGGATCTGTATCCTGTGACTAGGTTATCAGCCAGATTTTTTCTTTGCCAGCCAAAATCTTGGCTGGTAAAAAAAAGTATTTATATAAAATTGTGACAGCTGTGAACCTCCTGATTAAAAGGCCCTTTTTGAGCAGGAAAACAGCACCAGAGTGCCAAACTTGAAACTGCCCACCTATCTGGCAGGCAGGCTGGTCTCTGGCTAATACCTAGTCCCATATGAGACAGTTGTTGCTCCGCACAACAGTCCCATGTAGAAAATGAGGGTGTAAGATTTGTTTTTGTGGGCGACTAAGTGTTGTTAACCGCACGATCCATCCAACCTTGTTATTTTGTACTCTGATACCTAAACTTCATATTTACCATAAAACCCACATGCAGATGAACTAACAAAGTATCGCAACTATCAAGTCGGTTGAAATGAGACTTTCTTGTTGTTTATCACGCCATTTCGTATTTGCTCATTCTTAACCAGTGACTTTCGCCAGGTGGCGTTTCGCTTATTGCCTGTCAATTGGCTGGGTGTATGAAGCGCCACCAAGCGAATGGTGTGGTTTTAACGACATGCACGCATGCACAGTTTCTCCACTGAGTGGGCAAGGTGGCGGACAGAACTGAGTTGTCTGCTGCTTTGAAAAATCAACGGAAGATATCGTTGTAATCACGGAGACTTCAACCAAAATAACAAGATAAGTTGTAAGATACATACTTCTAGAAACTATTGCCATACCCCAAAAAGTTCTCGCCATCAGCACCGCTTCTCGCCAAGCGTGTTTGTAAAATGCTGTACAGGATTTGATAGACCGGACATGTGGCGTTGTTTCCCAACAACGCCACATGGGGCTAGCTAATACCCTGCTTATAATCACATATATAGCCACAGCTGGTCGAAAACTACAGATCCATATGCTGTTATTCTTACACGTGAGTTATAGAGAAAAGCGCTCTAGCCTTCCTAGCTATTGAGCCAGTACCCTTTTCTTATTTGACAATTAATTGAAAAAAATATATTAGTCAACCATTTTATTCTTGCATTGTGCTTTACCCAAGGTACAATATTTTGTAGAGTATGCAAATATGCAACAATCATTGAATTAAATCTCCTGCCGGCCCTTCTGTAACTATTGTTCTGGCATCCAATACATTTAATCATATTCAAATATTCATAAATTATAGAATCCTTAAACATTATGTTTACTGGCCTGTCGCATATATATTTAAATTGTATAAATAGTTATTACATCTACAGGCCTTTTACACCAACAGTCAGGGCTCTTGGCTATATTTTCATTCTCATGGGATGATGATATAAATATAATAATTAGTCTTAAATCTCAGATTGAACCTTATATGAAAGACTTAAAGTTGCATGTGGAGCTCTTTCCCGCCAAAACTAAAGAGGTCAAAATACAAATAAGAATCAGTCCTTGAATCATTCAAGATTGGTTTTGTCTATACTCCACCAATGCCAGACTGCCAAATAGTATCTTTTAGCCTTGCCCGTGATATCAATTTACCACAAATTTTCATTTCAGTGGTAAACATCATCAGTTTGTGTGCTTCGCGATGCTTTGTTATAAGTAGCAGTGCCGCGACAGAGTGCTGTGGTGTCGCAGGATAGACACGTTTGCCATACCACAGTCGAAACGGCGAGGTTTATCAGGTTTCTGAATTTATGGAATGGAACAATCAAGTTTTCTGCAAATTTTGATATAAATTTCGCCTGGGCTTAGTTTTGGCGGGAAAGAACTTGACATGCAACTTTAAATCTATTATTTGCACAAATTAGACAAGACAGAATTACTGTAAGATAGGAAGGAGATTCTTACAATATTGGAACAGCAGTAAATAGAACACTCTGCAAATAAACTTTAGTATGCGAATACATGGCAAGTGAGGAGTTATTGGATTTTTTGTCCGAATACATGCAGATTATTTATCTAGACATTACACAAGTAAATGCGTCGTAATGTATCCAATATTTACCTTTTGTTGAAATAGTAACTTTGAATCTTTGTATTATTTTTAAACTTACAGAAAATGTTTCTGACCAATCTAGGAGATATTTACATCAACCACCTTCTCTTCCGATAGTGACTATTGTTATAAGCTTATCAGTCTATAGACTATATAACTGTGAGCCTATTTTAAGCTAGTTCTAAAGCAATTCAATCCACATTAATCATTATGAACATCCTGGTTTTTAATGAAATATTTCACTTTGACACTTCCTCTCTTCACTGTTGTTGCCAAATGTGAAATGATTTTTATTAATAAGCTATGCCACATGTATAACAGTTACCATACAATCGTAGGAATAATCACTTTCATTCCTTCTAGAACTGTCCACAGGCAAGAGTGAAAAGAAACGACAAACTGTCAACAGCCGAAACGGGGCGACGCGGCAAGAGGGGAGTGGCAATCAAATCATTCTCGTAAACACTTCGTTGTTACCTTCACAGCTTCCTCTCTCTACAGTCTTCTTCCTTTTCTGAACAAGTTTACAATACCAAATATGAACCTGAATGAGCAAACGTTCGGCTATATCCGCTAAGGACAGCTGTGACTCACTCCAACAGATCAGATCTGGGTGAAATGCCGGTGTTTTCCTGTCAACCAATCCAGAACGTGTATTCAGAATGAAATCATTTCACCGAGTGACCAATATATCAGCCTCTTTTGAGAATATATCGAGTCTCGTATCTCACCTTACCATTAGCGAATATCCTGACACGCGAACCGACTTATTTACTCTGACAACACCGCTATTTTGGGCCCATATCTTACCTGAATTTAGATAAACTCCTACTGCAAAATGGCGGACGTGGAAGAGACTCCGTTGCACATGCCACGTCAATACCTAGGGCAATTGGGGTCTGGCCAATTGCAATGCGTCAACCCCAGTCATGTGACTGCAAAGGTCGCATACCTTGAACAGGCCTGACATTCCCGCCCAAACCACGAATCGCCCCACGCGTACATACGTGTCCAGTTTTTGGAGGCGCAAGTATGCATGCAATTAACTTCAAATGTGTCATAATCGTCTTCATCTAAGGATATCTCGACAGGCCGCAGAATATTTAGAACAAAATTATGATCAGTTACCAGGAGCGGATCCGGGGGGGGGGGGGGCGGGGTGTAGGGGGGTTTCAATCGCCCCCTCCGCCTGGAACGTGAGCATACACCAGACAGCGACATTTTGTAGATGATCAAAGGGATGTGTGTGTGGGGGGGGGGGTGGGGGGGGGGGGGGGTTAAGCCCATCCCACTCAAGCAAGGGGATGTTAAGAACTGTTTAAGTGGAATTATTTTTCACGCCCCCCTCCCCCTCCCTCCCGGGTGCCCCCGCCCCTTCCAAATTCCCGATTGATGTTTCCATCAATATTTTGCCGCAGTGGGCTATATATTGTCGAATAAGCCGGATGACACCACACTAATTAAAAGCTAATTTTCCAAAAGGGTGTCCTAGCCTAGCAGTTCTCGTTTCATTACTTCTCCATATATTACAATAAGTTCAACAGTGCTTCCTTCCGCCAGCTGTATAGGCCTACCTACCAAAACCACTTTTTTTTTCAAATGTGTGGTGGGATAAAAGTAGGCTAACGCATGAGAGAAAACAAGGATAACAGCTCAGAGTGGAGAAGAGGAACTTGTTTTACATATAGTATCGTGTATGGCCCGATGGGGCGCGGGGGGAAGTGGGGGGGGGGGGTGGGGGTGGGAGGGTAGGCCTGAAGGTCAGTTGGCCCACGCCGACCCCACCTATTCTTGATCGGTCATTGCTTGACCGCTTCAGTTCAGATGTGACCAGTTGCACACCGATCGAGCGTTACCGACTGTGTTCCTTTAGGCCAAGCAGCTGAGTGCTTATAGTCTCATTCACTACCCACACTCCACAGCAACGTGGCGCGCTCACTCGAGGTTGTGACCTAGCAGGGTACCAGCTTGATCGTGTTGCATCACGGCTTACTGTAGGTGGCGCTCATGAGCTGCCACGTTTGGGTCGGGGTGGAGGCATGGGTGGAGGGAGTGGTCTTGCAGATCGATAAGCCACGGCATGGTGTGCACAGCGCAGTGCCCATGTACCGCGTGGAAGTGGGAACACTATAACGTTATTGATTGGAACATAGTTTCGTATAGAGTTCGCTCAAAAAATGAAATGGTAATGTATCTGTTCAATGTGCACTATACGCGGCATGATACGGGCCAGGATAAAGGTCTCTTTCATTACATCCTGGGATGAAACATCGAGGGACCTCCCGACCTGGGCCCCGTTGCAGGGTTTCTAGCCAAGACCCAATGCCAACATAACCAACGTCTGTGAGTTTTATCCTGGCGTGGCGGCCAGGACAAAACTCACTATTTACAGCTCCATTATCATATACCCTGCGTGATGTTTTCCCTATATACTTGTGCCGACACAGGGGCGGATCTAGGAATTTGCCAATCGGGTGGGGGGGGGGCGCTCTCTGAACAACTTGCGAGGGGGGGGGGGGGGGGGCGGGGGGGTGCAACCCCCGTAACCCCCCCCCCCTTAGATCCGCCCCTGCGACAGCAGGGCCTGATCGAATGCCCATATACATATGGCGGGCCTAAGCACACAACAACGGGATAGGCTACAGACCTACAGCATTTAAGGTACCCTCTGTGTACCTGTAAATTATCCCTATTTCCATGTGGAATGGTCATAACTAATACATTGCTGGGTTTGGGGGGGTCCCAGGGTTTGGGGGGGTCCCAGGGTTTGGGGGGGGGGGGGTCCCACTGCCCAAACCTGCTCGGTCGGGGCGTTTTGCCGCGGAAATCCTCAGAAAAAGGTATTTTTTCCCGGCAACGCGCTCTATGAACGCAATTTTTCACACATTCTCTTGACCTGCTCCCTTAATATTTTTATTTTTTTAAATTTTTTTCATTTTTCCAATATGTTGCCCCACCATCTCCCCCCCCCCCCCCCACCACACCCGGCTCCTCCGCCCGAACCACTGGCTTCAACATAAGTATCTGTGCTTGTTGTTACACACTATATGTATTTGTATATTTGTATTGATTATTCATGCTCTGAAGAAATGAATCGACATCTCAAATTAAACCACGTATGCTACACACTTAACGTTGTTTTGCGACATTGAGCATGCGTGTGTTAGGGCCCAAAACGTCATAGTGACGAAAACGTCAGACCACACGGTCTGAGCTGTCTAGAAGCAAAAGTACAGTTTCACATTGTGCCTCGATCGCAGTGTCTGTTGATGGGGGCTATGAATATATGAGGCAGTAACTCTTCAGTTTCAGATATATTTAAGTGCTTTCATAAACGATGGAATATGGGTATCGCCCCCCCCCCCCCCTCCCCTCCGGGTCCACCCCTTGGAACCTTCTATTCCAAGAAACCTTAGATTTCCTTATTTTCCTGCGCCTTAAATTAATACGCAAATTTCGGCCTGCAAGAGGTCTCTAATTGTCAATCAATCAATCCTTCAGCCCCGAGTGGCCCCGCCCTGTCTCCTTCAGAAACGCCACGCAGGGTTGTGTGAGCGATAACCGGGATGGTTGAAATTAAAGTTTAAACTGTATATTTCATTCTACCAAGGTGTAACGTTTTGGTCACTATGACGTTTTGGGTTCTAACATGCGTGCAGCTGTAACCGTGCCGGGACGACTGATACATCAGTTAGGCCTACAATTACAACTAAGCGACGGGTCGATGTGCCACGGTTGATTAGCGTACATGACTGGTCTTCTCCAGACTAATAACCCCATCCCCCCCCCCCACCCCCCACACACAGTTAACATTTTAGATGATCATTAACCCCCGTAACCCCCCCCCCTTAGATCCGCCCCTGCGACAGCAGGGCCTGATCGAATGCCCATATACATATGGCGGGCCTAAGCACACAACAACGGGATAGGCTACAGACCTACAGCATTTAAGGTACCCTCTGTGTACCTCTAAATTATCCCTATTTCCATGTGGAATGGTCATAACTAATACATTGCTGGGTTTGGGGGGGTCCCAGGGTTTGGAGGGATCCCAGGGTTTGGGGGGGGGGGGTCCCACTGCCCAAACCTGCTCGGTCGGGGCGTTTTGCCGCGGAAATCCTCAGAAAAAGGTATTTTTTCCCGGCAACGCGCTCTATGAACGCAAATTTTCACACATTCTCTTGACCTGCTCCCTTAATATTTTTAATTTTTTTCATTTTTTTCATTTTTCCAATATGTTGCCCCACCATCTCCCCCCCCCCCCCCCCCCCACCACACCCGGCTCCTCCGCCCGAACCACTGGCTTCAGCATAAGTATCTGTGCTTGTTGTTACACACTATATGTATTTGTATATTTGTATTGATTATTCATGCTCTGAAGAAATGAATCGACATCTCAAATTAAACCACGTATGCTACACACTTAACGTTGTTTTGCGACATTGAGCATGCGTGTGTTAGGGCCCAAAACGTCATAGTGACGAAAACGTCAGACCACACGGTCTGAGCTGTCTAGAAGCAAATGTACAGTTTCACATTGTGCCTCGATCGCAGTGTCTGTTGATGGGGGCTATGAATATATGAGGCAGTAACTCTTCAGTTTCAGATATATTTAAGTGCTTTCATAAACGATGGAATATGGGTATCGCCCCCCTCCCCCCCTCCCCTCCGGGTCCACCCTTTGGAACCTTCTATTCCAAGAAACCTTAGATTTCCTTATTTTCCTGCGCCTTAATACGCAAATTTCGGCCTGCAAGAGGTCTCTAATTGTCAATCAATCAATCCTTTAGCCCCGAGTGGCCCCGCCCTGTCTCCTTCAGAAACGTCACGCAGGGTTGTGTGAGCGATAACCGGGATGGTTGAAATTAAAGTTTAAACTGTATATTTCATTCTACCAAGGTGTAACGTTTTGGTCACTATGACGTTTTGGGTTCTAACATGCGTGCAGCTGTAACCGTGCCGGAACGACTGATACATCAGTTAGGCCTACAATTACAACTAAGCGACGGGTCGATGTGCCACGGTTGATTAGCGTACATGACTGGTCTTCTCCAGACTGATAACCCCATCCCCCCCCCCACCCCCCACACACAGTTAACATTTTAGATGATCATTAACCAAGAGACTGTTCTTATTTTTATTTTTGCACCCCCCCGCCTCCCCCCCACCACCATCATCACCCCGCCCGACGAAATCCTGGATGCGCGCCAGACTCGACGGAGAATGAGACGCGACGCCCCGATACACAAATACTGAAATATATTCAGCGGAAAAACTAGCTCGACTAAATCGCAAAATTGTTTGTTGACATCGACAACCGATATCCCACATCGTGGCCGCGTAACTTACCAACTCAAATATCGAGACATTCTTGTGTTAAATGTATTGATACTTCAATAAGACATAGATGATCGGTTATTCTGTCAAATTGGATAGATACAAACATTATCCAAACTTCTCATTGAAGGTAAATCTTTCAAAACAGTCTCAAGTACAGACAGGCGATATCGATAGCCCTAAAGTAGCCCTGGTACATGCCTCTCTGACCACGCCCGTAAACGGAGCTAGTGTGAGAGCCATGCCGCTGAAACGGCCGAAAACAAGAAATCGGCAGAAATCGCGGACCAGTGGCTCAAGTTGAAGTTCATAACAGAAAAAATATACAGTGCCTACCCGCCAATGTGCGCCACGATGTTCCTAAAGCTTTTTGGACTTTCGTTGCACTTTCATTTCTTTGCTTGGTAACGTATTTTCTTGTAATCCGGGCGATTTTTTTCACCTCTCGCTTCGTTTTGAATGTTCCGCCGTTTGCCGGAAGTAAACAAATTTAGCGTGAGCACTCGCTGCCAGGCGGCATTTGTTGACTTTCGGTGAGCGGCGGAGCATTCAAAACGAAGCGAGAGGTGAAAAAAATTGCCCGGATTACAAGAAAATACGTTACGAAGCAAAGAAATGAAAGTGCGACGAAAGTCCAAAAAGCTTTAGGAACGTCGTGGCGCACATTGGCGGGTAGGCACTGTATATTTTTTCTGTTATGAACTTCAACTTGAGCCACCGGTCCGCGATTTCTGCCGATTTCTTGTTTTCGGCCGTGTCAGCGGCATGGCTCTCACACTAGCTCCGTTTACGGGCGTGGTCAGAGAGGCATGTACCAGGGCTAGCCCTAAAGCTGCCACAGACACAGCCTGAGGCTGATACATGGGCGGCATGGCGAATTGGCGGCTCATACGCGCTGCTACCTGACGGCTGACGCGCGAGAGCCATGAAGTGCACCCCACACCAGCAATTGGTGGAGTGTCCATGCATTAATTGTTAAGGCTTTTGCCCTTATCAATCAATCGCCTACCATCCAAAGTGATAAACATTAATTCCACAAGTGTTGAAATGTTCTTTTATTGTCTAATATTCAATGTACGCATTTAAAAAAGTGTTGTGACTGCAATAAACAACACAAATTTTTCTCGACACGCACTCTGCCATATCGGCTTATATCTTCCATTGCAGGATTCTCAAAGTGGCAGAGTGAGTATGTGTAAACTTTATACTATTTAGTACATCTATAAAAGCCAATATTGAGTATGAAGCAATGAAAGAAAACTATAACAATTGTGAAATTACTTTTTATCATTTTCTTTTTATCTTTTAATTGTGGTAGACAATTTACTGATAAGGGAAAATAGCTACATGATGGACAGACACCTCCACCAATTCCTGGTTTCATGTGGGTTGTACTTTATGACTCTCTCATGCTAGCATAATTCATGTATCAGCGCTAGGTAGTTCTTTATATAGTAACAATACATTTTCTTATATCTTTTTGTGACAGGTGAATACATACAATATGAGAGACAGGATGTGATGGCATGGTCATGAGTGGTAGAGATCTCAGGAACTTTGTCACCCTTCATCGCGGAGAGGACTCAGGTGACATCAGTATACAAGTGAACATAATAAACGGAAGTAATGCTGTATATATTTGCTTAAATTGATTCATCATAGTGATAGATTGAAATACTAATTTTGAGCATTGGGATTTTCATGGCAAAAATATATATTACATGTAAGATGACCTTTTGTATCAGTTGAGCCATCCCTAGTGCTACCCCATTCTCCCGAAAATTCGACAATGAAATGGAAATATATCATTATCCCTCCATGATCTAAACATCTAATTTCATTGCAAACATTGCGCAGTAATCTGGTTAATAAGGAGATAATAATGACATTATAGTTGCATATATATTTGCAGAGAAGTTAGTACAGCGGGTGAAGAGTGGTATCGGAAGTTCTAAGTATAAACAAGTTGACTATGAACAACTGAAAGCTTTGGCCAAGGAAAAGAAACTATCAGGTGAGAAATTGCATGTTTGTGTGAGCTGCCACAGTATATAATATGTGCATATAAATTTGTAGCTTGAAAATTATTGGCTTCACACTCCATTTCAGACCTGAATTCGGCTCTGACCTGAGCCGTGTGTAGCATTAGTCCAACCTATACCATGCAGTCACATAATTTATTTGCTTTCAATCTTGCGTACATCGATCTTTGTACAACCCAATACTGATCATATTAATTATTGTCATATGACCAAAGAAACAAGAAATTGTCGCTTAAGTATATAGATGTCTCTCGAAACCTTCAAATCACATACCTTAATGGCTGTACATTACTATCTTTGGGTCAAGAGGTATGTCTTAATAAGTGCTTGTAAAATTTTAGAACAATTCTTCGTTTAAAGAGAGTTGGTTAAAGGTTGTATATGTATACACCACTGTGTATTATTTAGGTCAAGAGGCGTTGATGAAGGTGAAAAAGCTCCAACAGACGTCGAAACAAGGCAAAGAGCAACATTTAGTGAAGGTGAGACATGATATGTACCCTATCGCTGTTATCAAATTGCCCTAGAGTTTCTGTGGCCCACGTACCGCGCTACTTCAGCGCATGTACACATTACCCATCCATCGCTTCTTGCAGCACATTATATTTGAACACTAATTTCCCTCTTACGAGGGCCGCCCCTATAGTTTAGTGGGTTAGAGCCCTCGCATTGTGCGCTCCAGCCACCTGAGAGCCTAACGGCACGTGGCACCGTGGTTCGAGCCCCGCTGTGGTCAAGTCTGTGGGATAAAGATCCCATATGTCCTTCATCGCACGTACAGAGTAGGGGGTTACCCCGGGGACAGGGCTCTGCTCTTAAAACGTCCTGAAAAAACAGCCAGAATTATATTTTTTCCCCCTGCCAGTTGATTGATACATTTTCGGCAGCTATTTTACGATTTTTATATTTTATATAATTATTTACAATTTATGTATGCCTTTTCAGTCATTTTTTTTTCTTTGCATTGCTATCAAACTATAATATCGCGATTTGTTCGTTGTAGCAACACAAATTAGCGTGGCACAAGGAATTTCTACGGCTAAACAGCATTCGACAGAAAACTGAGGCTGATATAGACTTGCACACACAACAGTGTATAGACACCGAACTTCTGCAGCACGTGTGTAAAGACTTCTCCGAGTACGAAAACCAGCTCACTTGGGACTTTAATGAGTTTAAACGGACCACTTCTCTTCCAGTTTGGAATCTAAGGTACGCAAACGTCGATCTTCACTATGCTCAATGTCATTGTTCTTGTGCCTGGGGTAGGGTGGGACTTGTGCCTGGGGTAGGGTGGGACTTGTGCCTGGGGTAGGGTGGGACTTGTGCCTGGGGTAGGGTGGGACTTGTGCATCGATATTTTCTATTGATAGAACTCTTAGGTCTAATTGAGGGACGCATGCAGCGTTCCTTTAAGGCTTTACATGAATGATGCTAGCGTTTCTACACCAAACGGTTAAACATGTATATATACATAGACATAGACAAAAACTTGCATATACGGTATAAGGTATGACTGTTACCTATGTTTCGTCATTACTGGTGTAATGTTGCGTTCCCTAATGATATCTGAAGGTGGTTTTTGCCTATTTACAGCTGAATAACAAAATAGCAGCATTTCAGCCGTCCAAGCTAGTGTCCCAGCTAGTGTCAATAATTACGAAGGGATACCTCTTTGAGTGACAACGTACGGTAACACCTTAACCGCGTTCCATTACATATAACTTGAAAAACTATATTTAAGCTACTATGACGGAATAAGGTTTCTAGTCTATATATTTTTTGATTCAGGAAAGATCTCCAGATATGGCTTCAGGAATACAGGCAAGGCATGCAAAGTCCGGGTATCCAGATGGACAATTCCGAAGCTGTAAGAGATACTCTGGACTCGATAAAACTACAGCAAGAGGCAGTTCTGAAGCGGCTGCGACACGAACAGGCATCTCTAGAGACTGACCTGCAGATGGGTGGGTACTTTAAGTAACTGTCAGCATGTCTGATGAGTAAATGATGAAAGACATATGTATTCCATGTTATCACGAACTTTCGTTGTACTTTCATTTACGTATTACTTACGAATATAGAATTAGCTATACTAATTTCCCGAATCCTAACGCCAAAGCCAGATGGACCTAACATGTCCCATGCGTTAGTTGCACGATATAAAGCATGTATGGTTCGACAATAAGTCATGCACATCGCATTTGCAAAGATTGCATCGGATTTCATTACTCGAGAAGCAATGAATTTGTCCATGTCGATAAGGATATCTTGATGACAGGAAGCATACTTCTATTGGTATTGGTTTATGAACTTCTTAGTACATTTTATGACCCCAATTCCACTCAGATCCTATCCCGAGAACTTATATTTAGTAGTAAATATATGGAAACTGTGTTTTGGTTATAACCATTAGTAGGTTATAATAATTTACCCCGGATCTTCCTAATGTTACTAAGATTTGCGCCGTTGAATAACAGAAATAACTTATTCGGCCAGAAGACGGGGTCACCCCGTGGCCGCGTAGTAGGGCGTTCGTGTGCTCGATCTGCTAGGCCAGCCCAAGCGGTCGGGACGCGCCTGGTTCAGTCCCCACATGTGCAAGTGTCGATATTTGTGCAGGGGATAATTAAGATCCCATGTCTTTCGTTGAAAAGAGTAACGGGTTACTCCCGGGGACATTGCCCCTCTCCACCCTGACCGTTCATTCCCATCGTTGCGATGTGATGTTAGAGGCAAAAACATCTTACTTAAATCAACCAACCAACCGGGGCCGCCTCGATAGCTCAGTGGGTTAGAGCGCTAGCAGGATAAAGACCCCATAAGCTTCTTCGCAAAGAGTAGGGAGTTACCCCCGGGGACATGGATCCGCTCTTCTCTTCCTTCTCCCATTGACGCGATATGATTGAAGTGGTTAACGCCCCCTGAATGTACAACCAACCAACCAACCGCCAGAAGACATTGCATCTCTCTCTCTCGCTTTACTGTTCCAGGAGACCTCCCAGATAGCATTCATTGTCATTCGGATCGGCTCCCAGAGACTGGGATCCCGGAGGAGGCCTTCGACCTGGAGTGTCCGGATACGGATTTCAAGGCGTCGGTCTTACAGGAGTTTATCTTCATAGACGAGCGGTACATGTGGAGGCTGAACGAGCTGGAGGACGAACACAAGGCTGCCCTCCAGTGAGCAATACACGTCATATCTATATCCAAGTCAAACGGCGATGACAAATAATGACATTTAATTGTGTATAAGTTACGTTATGTGTGAGATGCGGATCAAAATTGTGTCATCTTATACCGTTTCCATATTGTATTTGTCACTTTATTCGGCATCCATCTTGTGTCATCTTATGCCGTATTCATATTGCACATATTGCAAGTCATTTTATTCAGGATTGAGTCCTCTTATTCATTATTGTGTCTTTTTTTTTCATTATACATATTGTTGTGTTTTCTATCAATGTCAGTATTTACCATATGTTTCGGTATCAATATTGAACAGGTCATCCTTTGCAATATTATGTATCATCTTTCATCTGTGTCATCGCATTAAGTATCATATTTCGTCCGTGTCATCGCATTAAGTATCATATTTCATCTGTGTCATCGCATTAAGTATCATCTTTCATCTGTCATCGCATTAAGTATCATCTCTCATCTGTGTCATCGCATTAAGTATCATCTTCCATCTGTGTCATCGCATTAAGTATCATCTTTCATCTGTCATCGCATTAAGTATCATCTTTCATCCGTGTCATCGCATTAAGTATCATCTTTCATGTGTCATCGCATTAAGTATCATCTTTCATCTGTGTCATCGCATTAAGTATCATCGGATTGAGTATCATCTTTCATCCGTGTCGTCGCATTAAGTATCATGTTTCATCTGTGTCATATCGCATTAAATATCATCTTTCATCTGTGTCATCGCATTAAATATCTTTCATCTGTGTCATCGCATTGAGTATCATCTTTCATCCGTGTCATCGCATTAAGTATCATCTTTCATCTGTGTCATCGCATTAAGTATCATCTTCCATCTGTGTCATTGCATTAAGTATCATCTTCCATCTGTGTCATCGCATTAAGTATCAAGACTGTGTCTTTTTATTAAGTATTAAGAATATGTTCTTATTAAATATCAACATTGCGTCATCTTATTACATGTCACCATTGCGTCATCTTATTAAACACCGGTATCTTGTCTTATTATTCAGTAGCTTTGTACATGTCTAATTAATAGGTGGATAATAGGTGGGTACATGTACTTTGATTGTATGTAAAGGTAGTTTCGACTTAATCTTGAACCTAATGTTGCCCTTACTAGGTCGTCGACAGGCGGTTGGACACCTGACGATCACTTCACCTTCCAGTACGTCATGGACCAGTATCCTCGCGACATGACCAACAGTCGGGCACTCTTCATCGACAGACTCAGGCGCCACCTACCGAAGAAGTCACGCGCCCAGATCGTAAGTGCATGATAGTCCAAACGAGCAATATATATACGTGTTACGTACGTTTCACATCGAGCTGATTGATTCTAATAGAACTGCAGATTCTTTCATAATGATCTGCGCTATGCTTCTGGATGTAACGGCAGCAGGCCACTAATATAGGAGCCACAAAACTAATAATAATAAAAAAGTGAAAACAAAATCATCATTACATCACAAAGATACAAAGGAACAAGTAGGGGACAACTTAAAGGTATGTAAATGCGAAAAAAAAAGAGTCTTGCGAAAATTTGATGGATTAACACATAGCTCTTTCCGAGAAATAAGCGAAGTAGGAAAACCTCTAATATTAGTCCAAATTGTATTTATAGTCAAATTCATTAAGGCCGTTCACACAGTTTTTGGCCGATATTTTTATTAAAATTGAAGTGAGCGCTCGGAAATTTACGGACAGGCTGCAAGACCCAGAGACCCAGATAATTCAATCATACTTTCCTTTCTGTAGCAATTTATTCGTCCTATATTATCTAAAGTAATTTTGCACATGATGAAGCTCCATTGACCACAAATGTCTGCCTCAAAATAAGCTAAATGAAGGAGCATGTGCCTGTTATGACGTCAACTGTCTCCATTGTCTCAATTGCTTCCAATGGCTGCCATTGCTAGGCAACATTATGTGCACGTTTCATCTTTTAGTCTGTTTAATGTCTGATGATAATTTGACTATAGTCTCTTTGCATCTCTCAGCTTTGTTCTAGCCTCCCATCGTGTGATTACGTTATATTTGGCGAGTGGTGTATAACTTTATGCTTATTATCATAAGTTATCATAAATAAGGAACATAATTTTCTGTAAGAATTTAAATGCCAAGAAAACTTATCACAAGCATACCGCAAAGTACCCATTTTAGAGCTTTTAAATGCACCTATCTATACTCTGGAAGTTTCCTTCTTTTCAGGTGTCTTATAATAAACCATGGTACATTGGATTGGCATTTTCATTATATATTCAGAATCGGAATACCTGTTTGTGCCATTCGGAATAATAATTACAAGTACAGCAGACATATATATATATATAAATATCTAAAACCTAATCTAAAATGGTAGCAAATGGTGGATTATTTATATCTGATTATTTAGATGTATATCCTGTTACTTTTAGGTGTCTCATGAGGAATGGTGGATTCATCAAAAATATTATTATGGTCGTCGTCGAGATTTGATCCGAGATTGGCAGCGTGACCGGCGAGAACTCATCAATAAAGCCAAGGTCGCCTTCGGCGAGATGTTGGCGGCAATTGAAAGGCACGAAGCGAATGAGGAGTTCAGAAGTGAACAGAAACAGATTTGCGATGCTCTGTATGCCAAGGTAAACTGCTATTTTAATATGCAAATTGCCTGTTAAATATTATATAAAAGAAAGCTCAAATATTGTATAAAAGGAAGCTTAAATATTATATAAAAGGAAGCTTAAATATGATATAAAAGGAAGCTTAAATATGATGTAAAAGGAAGCTTAGATATTATGTAAGAGGAAGCTTAAATATTATGTAAGAGGAAGCTTATTATTATACGAAAGTCCACTCTCGTACGTTAATGCATGGAATATCTGAGTTCGTATCTGGCATGGAATGAATACTAGCAGTAGCCAATGCAATTATTGGTATGTATAAGTTGTAATAGTTTTAATACATTAACATCAATAATGGTTCAGCTACATGTATTCTATGTGATAGGGTTATAAATTCCTTTGTAACTTTGGAAACGTTCACTCACAACATAGGTAGCTGCGTGGCGAGAGCAAAAAATGGAGGCCATGAAACTGGAAGCGGAAATACTTCAGCAGCGCCACCTGGAAGAGCAGGAGAGATTGCGCCAGGAGGAAGAAAAAGAAAAACAGTACCGCCAGGAACAGAAGGTCAAGGTAAGGAGGAAGTTCACGGTCAATTGACTAATTATGACAACCTTACGGAAGAATTGTTCCAAACATGCAGCAATATTTTAGTGGTTATAGCTATTATAGTTATTACTTGGATGTATCAAAACTCGCAAAACGAAAGGTCATCAATTGTTATCACATGGGTGAAGCAAGCCATGTGTGAATTAGTGCAGCACTTGGCGGTGATAAAATTGTTATGTGACGTGCGTATGACGTGGAACCGCCAGTAAGGTAAGGGTTCCAATATATTTGATATGTTGGGCCGCTCGAATGGTCTGTGGGTTAGCACGCTCGGTTTTGTCAAGTGAACTCTGTCAGGCCAGCCATTCCGCCGGAGCTCTGGGGTTCGCGTCTCACTACGCTAATGTCTGTGTGAGCAAGATGAACATTTCTTGACCTACTTAGAAAAGGGTAGGGATATACATCCGGGTACTTGGCTCCGCTCAACCCTCGTTCCTGTCAATTGACTTGTTAAGATGTCCTTCTCAAAATAGCTTAGTCTTCAATGTTGACTTTGCTGCCGTCAGATCCATCGACACCAGGAGGACCAGGAGGCACAGCGCCTGGCCTGGCAAGCGGAACAAGCACAGCGGCTGGAAGCGCTACAGACTGTGCTCAGTCAGCAAGCGGACTACGACAGAGAGAGGTGAGAGTGAAGTGCGATAGAAAAAGGTGAGACCGGAGTGCGAGAGAGAAAGGTAAGAGCGGAGTAAGACAGAGAGGTGAAAGTGAAGTGAAATAGAGAATGTTGAGAGCGGAGTGCGACAGTGAAAGGTGAGAGCGGAGTGTGACAGAGAAAGGTGAGAGCGGAGTGTGACAGAGAAAGGTGAGAACAGAGTGCGCCACAGGTGAGAGCGGAGTGCGACAGATAAAGGTTAGAGCGGAGTACGACAGAGAAATGTGAGAACAGAGTGCGACAGAGAAAGGTGAGAGCGGAGTACGACAGAGAAATGTGAGAACAGAGTGCGACAGAGAAAGGTGAGAACAGAGTGCGACAGAGAAAGGTGAGAACAGAGTGCGACAGAGAAAGGTGAGAACAGAGTGCGACAGAGAAAGATGAGAGCGGAGTACGACAGAGAAAGGTGAGAGCGGAGTGCGACAGTGAAAGGTGAGAGCGGAGTGTGACAGAGAAAGGTGAGAACAGAGTGCGCCACAGGTGAGAGCGGAGTGCGACAGATGAAGGTTAGAGCGGAGTACGACAGAGAAAGGTGAGAGCGGAGTACGACAGAGAAAGGTGAGAGCGGAGTACGACAGAGAAGGTTGAGAGCGGAGTACGACAGAGAAAGGTGAGAGCGGAGTACGACAGAGAAGGTTGAGAGCGGAGTACGACAAAGAAAGGTGAGAGCGAGGTGCGACAGAGAAAGATGAGAGCGGAGTACGACAGAGAAAGGTGAGAGCGGAGTACGACAGAGAAAGGTGAGAGCGGAGTACGACAGAGAAAGGTGAGAGCGGAGTACGACAGAGAAGGTTGAGAGCGGAGTACGACAAAGAAAGGTGAGAGCGAGGTGCGACAGAGAAAGGTGAGAACAGAGTGCAACAGAGAAGGTTGAGAGCGGAGTTCGACAGAGAAATGTAAGAATAGTGTGGCAGAGAAAGGTGAGAGCGGAGTGCAACAGAGAAAGGTGAGAGCGGAGTACGACAGAGAAGGTTGAGAGCGGAGTACGACAAAGAAAGGTGAGAGCGAGGTGCGACAGAGAAAGGTGAGAACAGAGTGCAACAGAGAAGGTTGAGAGCGGAGTTCGACAGAGAAATGTAAGAATAGTGTGGCAGAGAAAGGTGAGAGCGGAGTGCAACAGAGAAAGGTGAGAACAGAGTGCGACAGAGAAAGGTGAGAACAAAGTGCAACAGAGAAGGGTGAGAGCGGAGTACGACAGAGAAAGGTGAGAACAGAGTGCGACAGAGAAGGGTGAGAGCGGAGTACGACAGAGAAAGGTGAGAGCGAAGTGTGACAGAGAAAGGTGAGAACAGAGTGCAACAGAGAAAGGTGAGAACAGAGTGCAACAGAGAAGGGTGAGAGCGGAGTACGACAGAGAAAGGTGAGAACAGAGTGCGACAGAGAAAGGTGAGAGCGAAGTGCGACAGAGAAAGGTGAGAACAGAGTGCAACAGAGAAAGGTGAGAACAGAGTGCAACAGAGAAAGGTGAGAGCGGAGTGCGACAGAGAAAGGTGAGAACAGAATGCGACAGAGAAAGGTGAGAACAGAGTGCGACAGAGAAAGGTGAGAACAGAGTGCGACAGAGAAAGGTGAGAACAGAGTGCAACAGAGAAGGGTGAGAGCGGAGTACGACAGAGAAGGTTGAGAGCGGAGTACGACAAAGAAAGGTGAGAGCGAGGTGCGACAGAGAAAGGTGAGAACAGAGTGCAACAGAGAAAGGTGAGAGCGGAGTGCGACAGAGAAAGGTGAGAACAGAATGCGACAGAGAAAGGTGAGAACAGAGTGCGACAGGTAAAGGTGAGAACAGAATGCGACAGAGAAAGGTGAGAACAGAGTGCGACAGAGAAAGGTGAGAGCGGAGTGCGACAGAGAAAGGTGAGAACAGAATGCGACAGAGAAAGGTGAGAACAGAGTGCGACAGAGAAAGGTGAGAACAGAGTGCGACAGAGAAAGGTGAGAACAGAGTGCAACAGAGAAGGGTGAGAGCGGAGTACGACAGAGAAGGTTGAGAGCGGAGTACGACAAAGAAAGGTGAGAGCGAGGTGCGACAGAGAAAGGTGAGAACAGAGTGCAACAGAGAAAGGTGAGAGCGGAGTGCGACAGAGAAAGGTGAGAACAGAATGCGACAGAGAAAGGTGAGAACAGAGTGCGACAGAGAAAGGTGAGAACAGAGTGCGACAGAGAAAGGTGAGAACAGAGTGCAACAGAGAAGGGTGAGAGCGGAGTACGACAGAGAAAGGTGAGAGCGAAGTGTGACAGAGAAAGGTGAGAACAGAGTGCAACAGAGAAAGGTGAGAACAGAGTGCAACAGAGAAGGGTGAGAGCGGAGTACGACAGAGAAAGGTGAGAGCGAAGTGCGACAGAGAAAGATGAGAACAGAGTGCGACAGAGAAAGGTGAGAACAGAGTGCAACAGAGAAAGGTGAGAACAGAGTGCGACAGAGAAAGATGAGAACAGAGTGCGACAGAGAAAGGTGAGAACAGAGTGCGCCACAGGTGAGAGCGGAGTGCGACAGATAATGGAGAGAGCAGAGTGCGACAGAGAAAGGTGAGAACAGAGTGCAACAGAGAAGGTTGAGAGCGGAGTGCGACAGAGAAAGGTGAGCGAAGTACGACAGAGAAGGTTGAGAGCGGAGTGCGACAGAGAAAGGTGAGCGAAGTACGACAGAGAAGGTTGAGAGCGGAGTACGACAGAGAAAGGTGAGAGCGAAGTGCGACAGAGAAAGGTAAGAATAGTGTGGCAGAGGAAGGTGAGAGCGGAGTTCGACAGAGAAAGGTGAGAACAGAGTGCGACAGAGAAAGGTGAGAACAGATAGCGCCACAGGTGAGAGCGGAGCAGGAGGTAAGTCATAAGGCACTGTTAAGAGATCCTTTCTTCTAACCCGACAAGGTTTCGACATTATGCACGGTTACGTTTTGATGAAGTAGCTTAAAGCGGGTATCCACCCTATTTAATCTAATGGCGATTTGCACCAAAAGTTTAAATCTTAAAATTAAGTGGCGAGTGTTAACGCATCGTTAACGAGAGATCAGGGCCGCGATTTACGGATGAATTGTCGCAGTTTCAAGCCGCGCAGTAGACCAAACTTATACAAATATCTCTTTCACGATTGTCTCCGTTAACAAGATTGGAGTTATGATCGCAGCTATTTATATTTTCGATGATCACGCGCTCTTGTTCTGCTCACACAGTAGGCCTCATTTCCGGTTTGAATATAATTATAGTATCGCCTCCTGATTGGTCAATAGCGGGCACACCTCCAAAAAGGGCTGCAGGCTGGTTAAGCGGCGAAATCGTGGTTGACAGTCACTAGCTTCTAAATTTTATTGTGAGATACGGACAAAACGGAAAATTTTGTAATTTGGAGGAAAGACACTTGGGTTTTATATATATCGGCGAAGTAGCGTCAGAGGCCAGGCTGGCGGTTTGATTTTAAATATATCGTTCTATAGCGTAGAAATAATGCGAAACGGCAATGAAATAAATGGCAGTATACAGACGAGACAAATACATATTTTTTATATTTTTAGTTTACGGTTTCAAGATTTTTTTTTATTCCTTTTATTTCCAGGCAAAATAGCATATGTTACAATCAAGTTAACTTGGAATCAGTAACGACAAATAACATTATATACATTATAACTATTTGAGAGGTGCTCATTATTTATTGCACAACAAGAAACCCCGCAATACTGTGTCTTATACTAACGCCGACAGAAAGGTCCACAATTATAACTTTTTAAAACTTAAACATATCGCAAACTGAGGGTATAAAAAGCTTTCTCAAAATCGACCAGGAGCAGTATCCCAGATCGATTGTGTAGAAAGAGATATTCCATTTAGTCCATAAACAAGTCTTATATTTCCAGAAAACCTTTTTGATACTGGCTTATTACTCTACTCAGCACGGTCTTTACTCTTCACGCGAGAACACCTGACAATATTTTATAATCTGAGTTCAGCAATGAGATTGGTTTTCAGTTCATCATCCTTTCCTCTGTTTATCACCGTGCGGGATACATATGATGACGCCTTGCTTTTGGGTTACCGACGGCGAATTATGTGTCAGAGCATACTGAAATCTTAATTAAATCATTGCATTAAATCATTCATTAGATCATTCAGAAAAAAAACTTATGTAATTCTATAGGGTAGCCATCATTTCCAGGAGATTTATTAGTTTGCATATTTCTAATGACTTCATCAATCGTTATGGGCACCTCACATTCCTCCATTTTAGTGTCACTCAGCGGGATTATACGTTGCGCTCGTTTAGAATGGCACTACTTTCACAGTCATCCGAGCGGTCGTCACCAGAATATTAATAATTCATACTTGATGTCAGCACACGGGGGTGCTTTTGATGAGAAAGATATTCATATTTGCCGGAACGTACCAACCACCCTGCTTTGCCTATGTGTATAGGCGCTGTTTATCCAGAACCAGGCGGTATACCATCAAAATGGAGCTGTAACTGAACCCTTAAATGTCAGACGTTGTGTATATGGGACTGCAATGCCATCAGGTCCATGGGACTGCAATGCCATCAGGTCCATGGGACTGCAATGCCATCAGGTCCATGGGACTGCAATGCCATCAGGTCCATGGGACTGCAATGCCATCAGGTCCATGGGACTGCAATGCCATCAGGTCTATGGGACTGCAATGCCATCAGGTCGATGGGACTGCAATGCCATCAGCTCCATGGGACTGCATTCAATGCAATGCCATCAGGTCCATGGGACTGCAATGCCATCAGGTCTATGGGACTGCAATGCCATCAGGTCGATGGGACTGCAATGCCATCAGCTCCATGGGACTGCATTCAATGCAATGCCATCAGGTCCATGGGACTACAATGCCATCAGGTCCATGGTACTACATTCAATGCAATGCCATCATGTCCATGGGAATGCAATGCCATCAGGTCAATGGGACTGCAATGCCATCAGGTCCATGAGACTGCAATGCCATCAGGTCCATGAGACTGCAATGCCATTAGGTCCATGAGACTGCAATGCCATCAGGTTCACATCACCCTATCCAACGTGTCACACAACACTCATTCGCAGTCGCTGTTTATAGAGTCAAATATCGGGAAGAGCAGTGCCTTGAGAAGACCGAGGAGAAGAAGATGAAGGAGGCAGAAAGATTGGAGGAGAAGAAAGAAAGAGAAAGGGTACTTGAGGCTCTCAGGGAAAAGGTACTTACATTTATTCCAATGTAAATATTGTTATAAATATAAAGAAATTCACTATCATTTTAATTGGTGTTTCCGAAAAAGAAACAAAAACATCATATGTGTCCTCAAACATGTTACATTGATACAGGAAAGCATGATATATGAATTGCACAAAGATTTAGTTAAGGAATGCTTCAAAAATCAAATAAATAAGATCCGTTATCACTCAACCACCATCCATGCAGGTGTATAAATTCAGCGTTCTGAAATTTGTGTTATTATGATGTTTGCTATGTCACACCATAACGTCCTATAATATAACGTTCATGGATATCCGTTGAACAGTGAAGTGTATTATGACCTGACCATTGAAGTAACAGGCACAGCCCAGGAGGTCGCGTCTGACGCAATCAACGTAAGATAGAGTGGTAAATTCCTTCCCACCACTTTATCTTTCATCGACCGTGACTTTGAATGTGACCTTGTATGTTGACGACAGGTTCGTCCTCACGTCGAGTGTGACCTGCTCCGACTGTGGAGTGACACGGAAGCGTGGCAGGCCAGGACCAAAGGGGAGGAGCCTATTAACATCCAGAAGCCGCTCTTTGACGTCAAGTCGTTTACCGCCAATCAGGTAATGATGTTGGGAGGCTACGCCCAAAGTATATGGATTTTTTTTTGGTGGTGGGGGCGGGAAGGGGGGGGGGGCAAACATGACTTTCTATTTGCAAGTAAACTTAAAGAAGTATAAGCGGAATTATTTTCGCTTTGTATAACGTGATGTTACTTCGCGTGTAGCACATCGCGAGAAATTTTACAAAACCAGAAAGCCAATGATTGCCTGTTATGTTTTAACACTGCGTTGCTGAATCAGTATGGAGCTTTTTAGGTTTTTTTGTGGCTGTCTCGCAATAATTCCAAAACGATGTTTATGTCGCCCAGATAACCTCGGATCCTCGAGTGCGACTCGAGCAGAAACTGCGTGAAGCCGGCCTCCAGAACAGCTCGTATGCACGCCAGGCCATCGCACAGATGGCGCCACTGCATGCACCTCGCCGGGACATGGAATCGACTGTCTTCAAGTATGACAACTGAACGCCACGCCGAGACAGCAGCGCTAAACTGACGGGATATCTCGCAATAGCTTTAGCCTGATGATGTGAGTGTCACATTATATTGTGCTGGATGGAGGAGACTGCACGTAATATGGAAAGACAAGCTTGAGGTGGTCATGCACCGCTTTGGCGTGGCTCATGACCTCCACACTGCACAGACACAACTGGATATCTGGTCACCGACAGTCACTTGTAATCACAATTGTTAACTAACCACTGCTGGAAGAAGATGTCTGTGATGCTGACAGCTGCTGCTATTTGGTCTATGCATGAGGCGGGAAAGGTGGGGGTGGGGGCATCTATATATGGAGCGTTAGCAACGGGTTAACGACTGAAATAGCATCTATATATATTTACAAGCTTGTGTATAACTCCGTCCATTGTTACAAATGCTTATGACAATTCTATACACTGCTGCATAGGTGAAGTCTGCTGTATTAATGATAAATATCTGACGGGTTCACTGAAAAATGGATCGTTCTGATTTCTGGTTCTCACCTACCGTGCGTTTTGCTGTCAGATGTAACGAGTCATAAAGTGATATTCTGTGTGGTCTGTATGCTCACGCTAATGAAACATAAATTAAACAAAAAAATCTTATCGGCTTATTGAATTTATGCATTGCTGTTATAATACAGTGCTTCTTGAACACATTAATCAAGAAGAAAATAAAAGAAGGCTTTAACGATTTTCTGCATTTGTAAGCAATTAATTGAGTTTCGTAGAACGATTTTTTTAATAAATATGAACAAAATTGGATTTATTGCTTCAAGGTGCAACTTTGATATGGGAAACCCCGAAAGAGTCTGCAATTACTGACACAGCCGTGTATGGCACAAAACAAACACCAAATCGATTATCCGGGTTTTAGTCCCGATTTAATTCCGCATCCAGGTTGCAAACTGTCCCCTACGTACCTTTTGTGGATTCAACTTTGCCCGCATATGAACCTGCGATATGGCGACGCTAATGGGTGAGAATTCCTGCTTCGCGATTCCCATCCATTGTGAGAGACCTGATTTCCTCTCGTCCCAGCGTCCACTGCACCGGCTGAATCATTCCGGGGCTGAATGCAGAAATCGATCCCATTGGTCGATCGGAGACCCGGCAAACAAACACTGCCATTGGTTATAATGAAGTCGTCAAACTCACGGTCGTTACTTATGCATACATGGTAAAATAATCTTTTTATGCTGCTCATTCGTGCGCGATATTTATTGTAGGACCCCGCCGCCACAAGTCGCGATGTTATCGAGCATGGCGTGCAATGTAAGCGTCGGGACCTAATTGAACGCTATTGAACGCTTCATCGAACTTTTAGTTGATGGTCGGCGAGCGTTCGTATTGAATGGTGTGGGATGGGTCCCGGAAGTGACTATAAATACCCCACACGCAAATCATTGGCCTTAGCACCCTAATTGTGTTGACTTATCTTATTCTGTGTCTGTGTTTTGGACTTCCGGCCATACTTCCTGCCTCGTTTCCGATTCCTTCTCGGGTCGCCCCTTCCATAACCTACAGTCTCTCCTCTAACCTAGTCTCCAGTCCCCTCCAGTCCCCTCCTCTAACCTCATCTCCATCCTCTCCTCTAACCTCGCCTCCGTCCCGTCTTTTAACCTCGTCTCCAGTCCTTCCTCTGACCTTATCTCCAGTCCCTCTTCTAACCTCGTCTCCAGTCCCTCCTCTGACCTTGTCTCCAGTCCCTCTTCTAACCTCGTCTCCAGTCCCTCCTCTGACCTTGTCTCCAGTCCCTCTTCTAACCTCGTCTCCAGTCCCTCCTCTGACCTTGTCTCCAGTCCCTCTTCTAACCTCGTCTCCATTCCCTTCTCTGACCTTGTCTCAAGTCCCTCTTCTAACCTCGTCTCCAGTCCCTCCTCTGACCTTGTCTCCAGTCCATCTTCTAACCTCGTCTCCAGTCCCTCCTCTGACCTTGTCTCCAGTCCCTCTTCTAACCTCGTCTCCAGTCCCTCCTCTAACCTCGCCTCCGTCCCGTCTTCTAACCTCGTCTCCAGTCCCTCCTCTGACCTTGTCTCCAGTCCCTCTTCTAACCTCGTCTCCAGTCCCTCCTCTGACCTTGTCTCCAGTCCCTCTTCTAACCTCGTCTCCAGTCCCTCCTCTGACCTTGTCTCCAGTCCCTCTTCAAACCTCGTCTCCAGTCCCTCCTCTGAACTTGTCTCCAGTCCCTCTTCTAACCTCGTCTCCAGTCCCTCCTCTGAACTTGTCTCCAGTCCCTCTTCAAACCTCGTCTCCAGTCCCTCTTCTGAACTTGTCTCCAGTCCCTCTTCAAACCTCGTCTCCAGTCCCTCCTCTGACCTTGTCTCCAGTCCCTCTTCTAACCTCTTCTCCAGTCCCTCCTCTGACCTTGTCTCCAGTCCTTCTTCTAACCTCGTCTCCATTCCCTCCTCTGACCTTGTCTCCAGTCCCTCTTCAAACCTCGTCTCCAGTCCCTCCTCTGAACTTGTCTCCAGTCCCTCTTCTAACCTCGTCTCCAGTCCCTCCTCTGAACTTGTCTCCAGTCCCTCTTCAAACCTCGTCTCCAGTCCCTCTTCTGAACTTGTCTCCAGTCCCTCTTCAAACCTCCTCTAACCTCGCCTCCGTCCCGTCTTCTAACCTCGTCTCCAGTCCTTCCTCTGACCTCGCCTCCGTCCCGTCTTTTAACCTCGTCTCCAGTCCTTCCTCTGACCTTATCTTCAGTCCCTCTTCTAACCTCGTCTCCAGTCCCTCCTCTGACCTTGTCTCCAGTCCCTCTTCTAACCTCGTCTCCAGTCCCTCCTCTGACCTTGTCTCCAGTCCCTCTTCTAACCTCGTCTCCAGTCCCTCCTCTGACCTTGTCTCCAGTCCCTCTTCTAACCTCGTCTCCATTCCCTTCTCTGACCTTGTCTCAAGTCCCTCTTCTAACCTCGTCTCCAGTCCCTCCTCTGACCTTGTCTCCAGTCCATCTTCTAACCTCGTCTCCAGTCCCTCCTCTGACCTTGTCTCCAGTCCCTCTTCTAACCTCGTCTCCAGTCCCTCCTCTAACCTCGCCTCCGTCCCGTCTTCTAACCTCGTCTCCAGCCCCTCCTCTGACCTTGTCTCCAGTCCCTCTTCTAACCTCGTCTCCAGTCCCTCCTCTGACCTTGTCTCCAGTCCCTCTTCTAACCTCGTCTCCAGTCCCTCCTCTGACCTTGTCTCCAGTCCCTCTTCAAACCTCGTCTCCAGTCCCTCCTCTGAACTTGTCTCCAGTCCCTCTTCTAACCTCGTCTCCAGTCCCTCCTCTGAACTTGTCTCCAGTCCCTCTTCAAACCTCGTCTCCAGTCCCTCTTCTGAACTTGTCTCCAGTCCCTCTTCAAACCTCGTCTCCAGTCCCTCCTCTGACCTTGTCTCCAGTCCCTCTTCTAACCTCTTCTCCAGTCCCTCCTCTGACCTTGTCTCAAGTCCTTCTTCTAACCTCGTCTCCATTCCCTCCTCTGACCTTGTCTCCAGTCCCTCTTCAAACCTCGTCTCCAGTCCCTCCTCTGAACTTGTCTCCAGTCCCTCTTCTAACCTCGTCTCCAGTCCCTCCTCTGAACTTGTCTCCAGTCCCTCTTCAAACCTCGTCTCCAGTCCCTCTTCTGAACTTGTCTCCAGTCCCTCTTCAAACCTCGTCTCCAGTCCCTCCTCTGACCTTGTCTCCAGTCCCTCTTCAAACCTCGTCTCCAGTCCCTCCTCTGAACTTGTCTCCAGTCCCTCTTCTAACCTCGTCTCCAGTCCCTCCTCTGAACTTGTCTCCAGTCCCTCTTCTAACCTCGTCTCCAGTCCCTCCTCTGAACTTGTCTCCAGTCCCTCTTCAAACCTCGTCTCCAGTCCCTCTTCTGAACTTGTCTCCAGTCCCTCTTCAAACCTCGTCTCCAGTCCCTCCTCTGACCTTGTCTCCAGTCCCTCTTCAAACCTCGTCTCCAGTCCCTCTTCTAACCTCGTCTCCAGTCCCTCCTCTGACCTTGTCTCCAGTCCCTCTTCAAACCTCGTCTCCAGTCCCTCCTCTGAACTTGTCTCCAGTCCCTCTTCTGACCTCGTCTCCAGTCCCTCCTCTAAACTTGTCTCCAGTCCCTCTTCAAACCTCGTCTCCAGTCCCTCTTCTGAACTTGTCTCCAGTCCCTCTTCAAACCTCGTCTCCAGTCCCTCCTCTGACCTTGTCTCCAGTCCCTCTTCTAACCTCGTCTCCAGTCCCTCCTCTGACCTTGTCTCCAGTCCCTCTTCTAACCTCTTCTCAAGTCCCTCTTCTGACCTCGTCTCCAGTCCCTTCTCTGACCTTGTCTCAAGTCCCTCTTCTAACCTCGTCTCCAGTCCCTCCTCTGACCTTGTCTCCAGTCCATCTTCTAACCTCGTCTCCAGTCCCTCCTCTGACCTTGTCTCCAGTCCCTCTTCTAACCTAGTCTCCAGTCCCTCCTCTAACCTCGCCTCCGTCCCGTCTTCTAACCTCGTCTCCAGTCCTTCCTCTGACCTTGTCTCCAGTCCCTCTTCTAACCTCGTCTCCAGTCCCTCCTCTGACCTTGTCTCCAGTCCTTCTTCTAACCTCGTCTCCAGTCCCTCCTCTAACCTCGCCTCCGTCCCGTCTTCTAACCTCGTCTCCAGTCCTTCCTCTGACCTTGTCTCCAGTCCCTCTTCTAACCTCGTCTCCAGTCCCTCCTCTGACCTTGTCTCCAGTCCCTCTTCTAACCTCGTCTCCAGTCCCTCCTCTGACCTTGTCTCCAGTCCCTCTTCTAACTTCGTCTCCAGTCCCTCCTCTGACCTTGTCTCCAGTCCCTCTTCAAACCTCGTCTCCAGTCCCTCCTCTGAACTTGTCTCCAGTCCCTCTTCTAACCTCGTCTCCAGTCCCTCCTCTGACCTTGTCTCCAGTCCCTTTTCTAACCTCGTCTCCAGTCCCTCCTCTGACCTTGTCTCCAGTCCCTCTTCTAACCTCGTCTCCATTCCCTTCTCTGACCTTGTCTCAAGTCCCTCTTCTGACCTCGTCTCCAGTCCCTCCTCTGACCTTGTCTCAAGTCCCTCTTCTAACCTCGTCTCCAGTTCCTCCTCTGACCTTGTCTCCAGTCCCTCTTCTAACCTCGTCTCCGTGCCCTCTTCTAACTTAGTCTCCAGCCCCTCTTCTAACCTCGTCTCCAGTCCCTCCTCTGACCTTGTCTCCAGTCCCTCTTCTAACCTCGTCTCCAGTCCCTCCTCTGACCTTGTCTCCAGTCCCTCTTCTAACCTCGTCTCCAGTCCCTCCTCTGACCTTGTCTCCAGTCCCTCTTCTAACCTCGTCTCCAGTCCCTCCTCTGACCTTGTCTCCAGTCCCTCTTCTAACCTCGTCTCCAGTCCCTCCTCTGACCTTGTCTCCAGTCCCTCTTCTAACTTAGTCTCCAGTCCCAGGCCTTTACATAAAGAACATGTTTGTATATGCGGATCGGACCGACTCCAACCACCAACCTGCATCTGGTCCTGCCAATGCAAGCCCCTGATGCGCTCCATGGGACCATGGTCTGTTGGACCGCCTCGCGTTGTCTAGGTAACTGAATTTAGGCACGTCTAGGTGAACGCTTGGTCGGGCGATGCCGGTGTGGCATGGTAACCGGTCCGGTGTGACATGGTAACCTGTCCGGTGTGGCATGGTAACTTGTCCGATGTGACATGGTAACCTGTCCGGTGTGACATGGTAACCTGTCCGGTGTGGCATGGTAACCTGTCCGGTGTGGCATGGTAACTTGTCCGGTGTGGCATGGTAACCTGTCCGGTATGACATGGTAACCTGTCCGGTGTGGCATGGCTACCTGTCCGGTGTGGCATGGTAACCTGTCCGGTGTGGCATGGTAACTTGTCCGGTGTGGCATGGTAACCTGTCCGGTATGACATGGTAACCTGTCCGGTGTGGCATGGTAACCTGTCCGGTGTGACATGGTAACCTGTCCGGTGTGACATGGTAACCTGTCCGGTGTGGCATGGCTACCTGTCCGGTGTGGCATGGTAACCTGTCCGGTGTGATAAAGTGTCCTGCTGACGAGTACGCATGCGCAGCGTATTGACTTGCAAATAGCTTATAAATGTTTAGGTTTAGGTTACGGTTAGGTTAGGGCCCTAACCCTAACGTTAACCAAGGTTAGGGTTAGGGTTAGGGTTAGGGTTGAAATTACGGTTCTGGTTAGCGTTAGTGATATGGAAGAAGCGTGGCCGGACAGGTTATTATGTTACACCGGCATAAAAGCATGAACTAAGAAAAGAACCCGCCCCGTAGCCTTGGTGTGCAGTAGTGCAGCGAGCGAGTGAGGGCGTGGTATGAGGGGGGGGGGGGGGGGGTAGGCCCTCGGTCGTTCATCAAACAGGGTTATGATACATTTGGTATGTGTTACCTGTTTAAATTAATATAATAACACAAGCACTTAATTGCCGATGAACGAGAGAAGAATTTCTAGAGTTTTTAAATGTACCCCTCATTTACTTTCATTGCGAAATATCATGAAGGAAATGTGTAATTTCTCTTTTGAATCTTGGATGGAGCACCATGACGCACTGAAATGGAATCTATTTAAAGTTCATGTTTGAACATTGCATGGCGAGCTGGAGGTGCATGGTAAGGTGGGGGGCAGGATAATGCTGATCTGATGTGTCCTTATTACCCGCAGGAGATAATGTTTTTGGCATAAACGATGGAAGGCCACTTTCCTAAACTATCTCGGCTAAACTATTAAAGTGAGAAGTTCGATGCCCGCCCCTCCACTCCCCCCGTCCCTCCCATTCCCGGCTACTAAATAGTGACGTATTCTTGGTTGGAGCCATCAATATCGTTCACCCCCGCGTTCACCTGGTACATTTCATAATGAGCGTTCTCTGCGCCGGTGACCTTCATCGCGGTCACATGATGATGGGGTTGTTTGGGTTGGGGTGCTAGATCTCCACTGGATGGCCGCGCGGGGTCAGGGAAGGGTGGATATATTTACCAACGGCGAGCTCGCTATAGTGTCGCTGGACGGGCTGAAAAGACCTTCTTTTAATAGAATTTGGACCTTTGTAGTCTGGGCTTCAGGAAGATATATCGATCTTCGTAGACAGTCCTAGAAGGGGTGGTCGTGAAATGGACATCAAAGAGGACGGAATGTCGTCTGCCTACCCGCGGCTTTCCCGCCATATTCACCGCGACGAGACCGATGGCCCGGGAGGAAGAAGGGGGGGGGGGGAGGGGTGCTTTCACCCGAAACGGCGGTCATATAGAACTATAAGTCACAAAGCTGTTGCGTTGCCATGGCTTTGGCTATACTAACGCAGAGTTAGGCCCACAGGCCGTGACGTCGTTGGCTTGAAGCCATCGCTACTTCAGGGCGGATTTTACGAGCCTTAAAATGGCAGCAATGTATCACTCGACCAACATCCACTGTGCTCAGTAAGGGTCACCTATAACTTTCAGCCCCATACACTGTACACACTGTGCAGTAAATGCAACACACCAAATACCCATTATTTTGGGGTCGCATATATAGGGGTCTGGCAGGGCGGTGTCCAGTGTCCAGTGTGGTTTTTGAAAAATTATGATCGTCGAATGTCGATTTCTCACGACGTTCCGTGTCGCTTTTTGGCTAAAATATCACTATCTGTGTCGATGTCGCTTTTTCAGATCTTCAATTTTGGGGTCAATGTCGAATGTCGAGTTTTTAAATATGCCTGTGTGGCGAGTCGCCATTTACGCCATCCAGACCCCTATATATCAGATAAGTATACATGTAGGCCTCTCACAAATGGGCAACAGATAAATCTATGCATTTCAAGTTACATAATCATACAGGTGCACTCATGTCAGAATCATATCATGTCGAACAACGATATATTTTCCTACCAAATCGTCCCCAGTCGGCATGTATGTTTGAAAGGGAGAGTAATAGTCAGAGATTATTACGGAATGGAATGTTGGTGTTTTAGGCCACTTTTGTGCACATACAGGCTAAATTGGGCCGATTATTACGGAAGTTAATATAATGACAATGTCCATGAGTCTTGGGTCTCATGCATAAAGCATATAGCGCACGGACAGTGTTTACGTACAGTTTCGTACCGTTGTGAGTCGGCCTATATCTGCTGACATAACAGGACATAACGGAAATCATAAATAACCTGTCAGTGAGAGTGACGCCTACTATTATCATTTCACATGTATATCTTAAATGTAGACCATATTACTGTCCTACATAGACATTATATCCATACGTACATAAAACCCCACAATGCATGTATCAAGCTTCTGAATCAGAGTCCCCTAGAATTTCCCCGTCACCGACCCATGGCATTGGCTGTTTCCATGCCAACCGGAAGTCAGTCTTAACAAGGCCCCGTTGCCCTCTATGCCGGGTACAGCGCCGTCCAATTTGACCTCACTTGTGAAGTGATTGTCCCTACGCTGCGACATGTCTGGAGAAGTGATTCCGACCGATCGATCGATCGTCCGACCGACCGACCGACCGACCGGGCCGGTGCTGGGCCAGTGCTGGACTTCCTGGCTCAGATACAAATAAAAACAGCAGTTCCTTAGGCCACGGAACGGTGGCCCTGTTTCTAGTCGCCAGGGCCTGTATTGTGGAACAATGTGTTGTGTCCTGGATCAAGATATGTCGGCAGTTAACAACAACAAAATTGGCTACAAATCTTTGGGCGTTGATTCTGTCGGTGTAACTTATATGGCAATTGAATAACCACCCTCCTGAAATGATGAACAGCTGCGAATAATGAACCAGCGAAATGGACTCCGAGAGACAGCTATGGGACAAACCCGCTTACAGCGCCCCCCCCGCGGGTGCCTCGATTCCTCGTGAAGAAAAAGATACCCCTATAGAGCGGACATTTATGATGAAAACGATACCCCTATAGAGCGGACATTTATGATGAAAAAGATACCCCTATACAGCGGATATTTTAAACTTGCGACCGTGGGGGGGGGGGGGGGCTCTGAAAATGTGCGTTCATAGGGCGGATTTCAGCGACAAAATACCCCTTTCGAGCGGACTTTGGTGGTAAAACGCCCGGACCGGGCGGATTTTGGCGGTGGATAGCGGGATCGGGGTTTTACCGCGGAACTCCCCCACACCAGCTATGTATTAAGTACCCCCCCCCCCCCCCACCGAGACTTGCAGCAACTAGCTGTGGTGTTAATTTCATGACCGGATTAAGTTAATATATTGAAGAGAAAAAAACATTGTATCTTGTAGCTCCTCAATCCCCCTCTGAGAGTCGCTATAGAGTTAGGTTTACAAAATAATTAATATAGACCCGTTCGATCGCTCCGCCAACAAAACTCGCTTGTGTGTTCACCTCATTATTCAAACTCCAGCCCTTTGCATAAACTGCGTCTTTGATAAGCCGTCCGGAGGCTGTTGGGAGATGGTCGTTACTTTACCCCTTTACAGCCTCTTCGTTAGCGCCTCGCTTTATGTCATGGCGCCGAGACGGGTTCAGTGTCGTCGGAGAAGCCATGATGCCGTTGACCTTATAGATGGCGCTGTCTGGTGCTTGGATCAAGGAAAGGCAGCCTCTATAGTGTCTGTTGACCGTCATCGGAGGTCGTATATATATACAGGTCTCAAGGGATAGGGCGTCCTGTGTACACTCACTAGGTGATGTATCCATACATATATATACACCAAGTGCCATAGTCTGGAAAGTATATTGCTCTACGTGTCTAACGGAAAAAAATGTATTCTTATGTTAACTGCTCCAGCGTTTTATCCATGTTTCTTGTTGGTTTAACGTCTAGCAATTATCTTAGTGTTATTGTTATTAGTATACGATCTTGTTGTACGATCAACTTAAATCTATCTTCCTCAACGGTCACGATAGAGGTAAACCATGTATTTTATGTTATTTTACGTTATTTTATTTATTTATTTATGTTTTTTTAGATAACCGTGATAGATGGCATCCCTTTCAGGGGAACCTCAGAAAAGAAATGATGTTTGAATAAAAAAAAAAAAAAAAAAAAAAAAAAAAAATGGCAGTCCCTTTCAGCGGAACCTCGTTAAGTAAAGAATAAAAATAATGTAAAAAAAAATACCCCAAAAACACTAAGTTTCGGGTGAAACAAGTTGATATTTCACATGTGTTTATTTGAAAGTTCAGTTCACTCCTATACGTATAACTCCAGAAGGATGGTTGGTTGGATGGTTGGTTGTATATTCAAGACGCTTTAACCAATTCTGGTCATATCGCGTCAATGGGAGAAGGAAGGGAAGAGCGGAGCCATATCCCCGGGATAACCCCCTACCCTTTGCGAAGAAGGAGATGGGATTTTTATTCTGCGAAAATACCACAGACATGGCCACAGCGGGGCTCGAACCACCGATTCACGTGCTGTTAGGCTCTCAAGTGGCCAGAGCACTCAAGGCGAGCACTCTAGCCCACTGAGCTATTGGGGCGGCCCCCAGAAGGGCCCTCACCCCCATGTTGAACCCAGCATGAACTTCCCGAAACCTTGTTAAAGCTCCCTCCCCTCCTGGTCGTCAGAGTGTGGGGTCGCCGCCTCTGCCCCTCCCCTGCCCCCTCACTCGGGTAGAGCCACTGTCTAGGGAGTCCGGCTGTGGCCCAATGGAAGCCTCGTCGGAGTACGAATTTAAGCATACGAAATTAGCCACTTTACGTGCATTTGGCTTATTTAAAGTTGTTATTACAGCTATATTTTCCTTGACAAACGGAAATAATATTTTCACTGGAAATGATGCATTTATATTTTATCATATAATCACACGTCATGTATGCGATAAATAACCGGACATGTTGTTCAGCCACTTTTTTGACCAAAGTGGTGTATCTCGTGTTGGTAAGTGTGGCTTTTTTGTGTACTACGTTATCAAAGTGGTGTATCTCGTGTTGGTAAGTGTGGCTTTCTTGTGTACTACGTCATCAAAGTGGTGCATCTTGTGTTGGTAAGTGTGGCTTTCTTGTGTACTACGTCATCAAAGTGGTGTATCTCGTGTTGGTAAGTGTGGCTTTCTTGCGTACTACGTCATTAAAGTGGTGTATCTCGTGTTGGTAAGTGTGGCTTTCTTGTGTACTACGTCATCAAAGTGGTTTTTTTACCTTTTAATCTAATTTTAACTTCTCATAAAGTTAACATTCCACAGTCAGGCAAATATGTCCGGAACGTTTTCCAAAATATTTCCAAAATCATAATGTAGGTACAAATTGATCTATGACCGCTTTAAGTGCCGTTTCGGGATCTCGATTAATTTCGCGCAGCAATATTGTATATTAAAGAATCTAGTCAGTTGGCGCCACTGTATCTCCAATGGCTGAATCATTTCTTTAATAATAATAGGTTATAATTCGCAAGCAATAATCTATAGGCGTAGCAGGCGGAGTTCTGGGGTGCCGGAGTTTCACCCCCCCCCCACCCCCTCCCATTCTCGGTCGTCAGTATTCTTTGTGGAGTCGGTACAAACGCCACGTGGATCGGTGGTTCGAGCCCCGCTGTGGCCATGTCTGTGTGGTCGCACAATAAAGATCCCATGTCCTTCTTGGCAAAGAGTAGGTTGTTACCCCCCGGGGACATGGCTCCGCCCTTCGCTTCCTTCTCTCATTGACGTGATATGACCAGAATGAAGCGTCCTGAATATACAAACAACCAACCACCCATCTTTGGAGTCGTCTTGGCCACGCCGCTTAGTTGTGCCTCCCAAACCCAAACACCTTCGCTTCTGCAGTACTACAACCGAGAAAATCAGAGACTAACATCCGGATTGTTTCAGTTTATTGTAGAATGTGTTACATGGACTAAGATAACACACTGCATGGGTTGACACGTTGAAGACACTTCGTTAAATAACACCTAAAGCCGGTGTGAAATACTATGTTATCAGACCTGTGATTGATCCCTATCAAAAAAAAAGGTAGAGAACATGGAAATTTCAGAAAAATTGAACATATTAGACATAGCAATAGGGATTTATTTGATATTTGGCTCGAGGCATGCAGCCAGATGCACAGCTACACTGGCCATCTTTTAACAAGGACCACTCACATTAAGGACGAGACATTAGGGACCGATCACAGGCCTGTGGTGTAATTATTACTATCTTCTATGAATGTTGAAGTATGAATGTTGATGTTTTTGGGCGACGCTGCATATTGGTGATGATTCTGGAGTCCAAAGCTCCAGCCAAAAAATCAGTGAACGAATTTTACTTTGATAACCTTTTCCATGACGTCATGGATATGTTTGTGGAGGAAGCTAACGGGCGGCCCCCTCTCCGGACTATCGGCCTTATCCTGCTCCATGACCTTATCCATGAGGGGGGTGAGGCCGCGTACCCGGATCACCACGGAGCTGTGGTCGTTGACGTGGACGCCGATGGCCAGCGAATCCCTGTTCTCCAGGATCAGTCCCACCGGGAATATGAAGCCGTCCTCGATGTAGCGCGCCCGGACCATGGGCGTCGTCTCGTAAATCTGAGGGTGGATCCGGATGTCGTTGCTCACGTAGACGATCCTGTAGGGGTTCACCCGGATCACCACCATGTGGGCCGTGTAGAAGCGGCGGTGGTTGGAGCTCTTGTACATGGTGCTGTGCGCGATGCCCACGTAATACGGGTACTCGTACAGCTCGAAGGGCGTCCCCCCGCGCAGGTGCGACACGTGGTCGGCGAAGTTGAGGCCGTCGCGCTGCGTCTCGTCGTGGATGAACTCGCAGGCGCCATCTAGCGAGCAATGCATGATGCGCAGCGGGTCGAGATTGTGGACGAAGTAGAGCTGGCCGCGGTCTATGAGGGACATCCAGTGCTTGTCGCGGGGCATCTCGTCCTTGGAGGCGGCCGCCACCATGGGGGACCCCCCGCGGATCTTGGGGATGATGGGCATGTTGGTCTCCATGTCCCACAGCACCGTGAAGTCCATGTACCACTGCTGCTTGAAGGCCATGGCGGCGTTGAAGCTACAGAGGAGTCTGTCGCCGACCCGCGTCAGGCGAGGCTCGATGGGGCCGTCCCCGACCCACCACTGCTTGGGGGCCGGCACCCCCATGATGGACCCGTTGGTCACCGGCCTCATCTGGCGGTCGAACCGCTGCGTGTACAGCCAGTTGTCGGCGAAGTGGTTCGACGGCCAGTCGTCCTTGGCTTCGTACTTCTCGCGATCGAGCCAGATCCGCGAGACGAGGACGAGTTCGCCCCTGAACCACGTGATGGCGGGGCTGTTGGCGAAGTAGATGTTGTCGTGGGGCGGGTCGATGAAGCGCTTACCGGCCTCCCGCTCCACGTACGGCGAGAACGAGTGGATCAGCGATGACGTCACCTTCTTCTGCAGACCATGGGACCGGCCGGTCGCGTTGAACATGTAGCCGCCCAGGTCGAAGGTGAACTCTAGTCTCTCTCGGGTCTGAATTGTTTGGTCGCCGTCGGCGCCGGTCAGTGTCGCGCCCGTAGACGACTGGAGGCGGCGACGGTGAGCCGGCGCCTTGGCATTGACGTCGTTGGGGTACATGACGTCATCACGGCCCCCGGGGCTGGCGAGGAATATGAGGACAAAGAGCAGGAAGATGGCGGCCACCAAGACCGCCCTGTGCAGACTGGTTCCCATCATCGCCATGGCTGTCACATTGGGCATTATGACGTCAGCTGGTATGAGGTCGCGGCGCTCTAGCCGATGTGACTGAAATGGAAGTAAAAGAGATATTTAAATTGACAAAATGAGCAGTAACATATGATTCATTGTGATGAACTTGCGGGAAAGATTTATTACTTACCTGCGACTATGTATCGACATATCTAGGGCCCCTGAGGGGGGGGGGGGTAGCCATGTCGCGTGTCGATTTTAAGAAAAGGTCCATGTCGCGTGTCGATTTTAAGAAAAGGTCCATGTCGCGTGTCGATTTTAAGAAAAGGTCCATGTCGCGTGTCGATTTTAAGAAAAGGTCCATGTCGCGTGTCGATTTTAAGAAAAGGTCCATGTCGCGTGTCGATTTTAAGAAAAGGTCCATGTCGCGTGTCGATTTTAAGAAAAGGTCCATGTCGCGTGTCGATTTTAGGAAAAGGTCCATGTCGCGTGTCGATTTTAAGAAAAGTTCCATGTCGCGTGTCGCTAAGTCTTATGTCGCATGTCGATTCTAAGACAACCCCAATGTCGCGTTGTCGATTTTAAAAATCGCCGTGTCGCCGTGTCGAAAAAGCCCCTATGGGGCCCTATATCTATGCATATTAAGTTCTGTGAACAATGCATATATACAAGTTTAACGTTCTTTGGGCCATAATAGAAATGGAACCCGCATTGGTAGATCATGTGTATTATTGTTAAGAAGTATATTTTTGCCACCCGTTGTATAGATAACGGTTTATTTCTTCCAGCAGCGATAGGACAAAAAAAACAATTATATATAAATAGTAAAATTTATTGGCTGTCCATTGGGATTGCATCAGAGATGAAACCAACCCAAAAACCGTTCTAGATGCAAGTGACAAATAGTTTTTATAAAGGTTTCAGCGGTACGTACAGATCAGAACCCAAGTATTGTCTGCCGCGAAAGCTACACTCAGTTTTCCATGAGCGGAAATACCGCAGTTCACTTAGCTCTTCAGCTAAACGTGAACAAGTCACACCTTCAGTATCATCGTGTTGCACAGGGATGTTTTTTTATAAGGTTCCATACATATTTGGCGTTCCTGGTCATAGATCAGTGATTAAAACGGCTTGATTTGAATGGGTCTTAACGACATTTTCGCCCGTATTGTAAAGTTATTGTGGCTCAAGGCAGAAAGGAACCATGACAGTCACTATGGGTGAAACTCCACATACTCTTTGCGAAGAAATACATCTTTGCCCTGCACAAGACATGTGCACAGGTGGAGTTCAAAAGACGGATTGGCGGCTTAGGCTGACCTAGGAGAGCACACTCGGTGGCAGTGAAAGACACTACCATAATTAAGTAACGTTTAGTCACGGGGTGACCCTCCGTTTAAAAAAAAAGTAGAGACGCGTGTGTTGTCAATAGGTATTTGAGCAGACCAGATTCGAGTCCCCGAGCCTTTCATCACTGGCTTCACGCTCTCTATCCACCGCCTATTGGTCCCGACCCATCCTCCATTATTCGCATAAACACAATAATGGAATGCACCCTACCCACCCCCCCCCCCCACCCCTTCTATGTCCCCTCTCTCCTCAGACTCTTTTATCAGTCCCTGAACAGCTCTGTTTCACCTTGCGGGAATATTTCATTAATATATCTCATTTCATTGACCGATAAAGCACACACAATTGGCCTAAAACACCGATCCATCAGCCCCGTGGGCGCAGACTGACTGATACCTGGCCGATTTGCCAGACATAGCTCGTGGCAGAGAGGCTGCCACCACCATTCCCACAGTCGCTGTATCCCGGGCAGATGACCGCTATAACCAGAAAGGTCAACCGATTGTTGTCCGGGAGACAGACAGACAGACGCAAGGCGGGCAGTCTAGACGGGGTGTATATAGGAAAAGAAACACGATGAAACTACCATTTTGCCGCGCCGATTCGATGGGTTATGGCCGGCTATTATACCGCGAGCCATTAGGAGGACGGAGGTGTGGCAATGACCCGCCATATATCAGGATTTATCGTTGGAATAACAGCATATGAAGAAGCACCAGTGAACCTAGATCGCAGTGGCACCAGCCTATAATGATTGCACCAGGAACATCGGACAGTCAATATTAGAGTCAATAATAAAGAAAGTCAATAACAAAGAGTCAATAACAAAGAGTCAATAACAAAGAGTCAATAACAAAGAGTCAATAACAAAGAGTCAATAACAAAGAGTCAATAACAAAGAGTCAATAACAACGAGTCAATAACAAAGAGTCAATAACAAAGAGTCAAAAACAAAGGCAGCGAATAATAAAGAAAGCCAATAATTTAAAAAAAAATCAATGACAAAGCCAGCCAATATTAACGACAGTCAATAACAAAAAAATTTATTTGAAAAGAGTTGACATATAAAGGGAGCTATACACTGACTTTGTAATGATGGGCGTGTGCAGTAGTACAGAACTCATTGGCCCTGCAACATGCCTCGGCGACATACGCGAACACCTTAACATTGGCGTGGTAGGCCACTTTTGTACAGGCTGAACTTGGCCAAGACACCTGGTTGCTTGGCATCCGTCCGTCTGCGAAAGACGATGGATTTTGCAGCTTTGTTAGATTTTAGGTGATACGATTTGCGTCGCGGCATTTGCGTTTATGACTGAATAACCCTATCTGTGACGGACAGAGCTTCCCGCAGTCGTCGCATCGATGACCTGTCGATAGGTCTTGGTTTGTACTCACTGGGTGCCTAGATTGGCGTTTCAAGTCCAGTGTGTCAAACCAAAGCCCATCGTGGTGGGCCATTCCCTCACGCACGAAACGTCATTATTCCCTCTTTTCGAATGGTAGGTCCCCCTAAGAATTTGTATCGATGCCGAAAGCCTTCATGTCACGCTTGCAAACATGCTTAAAGTGTTCGTGCCATGATTTTGTATTGCTCAGAGTTAACTTGGTTTAGTGAAAAAGCTAAAGAAATAAGAATTTGTTTTAATGGGAGTTTACATTTTTTTCTCCACGATATCACTATAAACGCGATCGTCAACGTAGCAAAAGTGACATCCAGCGGGTCTATTTCTGGGAGCATTGCATCTGAGCGTTATTTGAAAATTCCCCAATGATGTCACAAGATTGACAGGTGAGCTTTGATGCAGTGCGTAGACATCCGTTGTCGACGCCGTGTATTGTTTTGATGGTTGAGTGCGTTTCGTTGAGTTCAAGCCAATGAGCAGACAGAATCTGTGTCTCAATATAAAAGCACATGCGTTTGTATTCCCCTTTGGTGTCACTTTCGTCGCTCGCAAAACTTAAATTGGTAAGTGCGAAAACAAGTTGAAAAAGTATGCCCTTCTACTATTTCGGGCGTTACAGCTCGATAATATTAACGTGGAACCACAAAAGATTAATATGTTATTTGTTACCTTGTCTTGCCAAGATATCTAAAATGTTTCGCAGGCAACGAAGATGGAACTTTGTTTTTCTTGGCCACAATATTTAGTCCACGTTTCATTGCCATACAGCAGGTTACTTAGAGCACACGCTCTGTAGTTAGGCATTTTGGTGCGAATGGTTAGTTTTGAATTTTTCCAAGCACGTTTGTTTAATCTACCAAAGGTGGTGGCTGCCTTCCCAATGCGAGTATTTATTTCTTCATCCAGGGATAAATTATCCGTGACGGTACTTCCCAGGTAACAGAGCTTATTCACCACATCTAAAGGCCTGTTATTTAGGGTACTCACTGGTGGTGTAATAGCCCTTGGCTCAGCACGACTGTTTTCTTAACACTAATAGTCAAAGCGAATAAAGCACAGGCGTGTGAGAGTCGATCCATGAGTCTCTGCAGCTGGCTTTCTGAGTGCGCAACCAACACTGCGTCGTCAGCAAATGGCAGTTCCCTTATTAGGAAGCGCCTGCGCTTGGACTTAGCACGCAATCTGGAAAGGTTGTACAATTTCCCATCCGATCTGTTGTGCAGGTAAACCCCCTCCGCATCCTCATCTAATGCCTGCGAACGGAGCATAGATAAGAAGATGCCAAATAAAGTTGGCGCAAGAACACAACCTTGCTTCACGCCATTTCTGACTTAATTTAACTCATTTCTGGCCAAGACACCTGCTGGGACAAGCAAAATTAGGTTAGATAAAATATATCCCAGATGCAGGTGCCAGGGTGCCAACCCAGGACCTATTGGTCTGCAGCTCAGCCTGCCTACCACATGAGCTAATTTGCTCCCTTGACATAGGCTTGATACTGCAACCCGCACTAATCGACTTAAGCATCATGCCTGACTGAATGTGGATTCGGTTGACTAAGGATTCGGTTTAGGGATGTGTAGCAGCTTTGTCAGAGACTCTCTACTGTAACACACTGATGTCTGACTGAAAGAGGATTCACACCAGCAACGAGGACAGCAACGAGGACAGTGAGTACAGTTGGCGAGGCATGGCATGGCAAAAACGTTATGGGGCAAAGAAGAGATATTGTGTCCGTATTACGCACTACTCCACACAAAGTGTCTTTATGGTCATGACATTGACATATTCAAGATATACAGTAGAATTATACATGCAATCTAAATCATTTGATGCGCATTCGTCATTTGTTTATAACGAGGAAACCATTAACGTATCAATCCTTCTATGTGTCGCCGTGGCCTTTTAGTACAATTAACACAATATAGGTCAATTATGAATTAATTAATCGCCCAGAATTAAAATGTGACATGCTAGCTAGCTTACCTATTCTTGAATACATAATGTCCATGTAATCCATATGTATCTGTACACATTAATGTCCACATACATGTATAGGACTGTATAGAAGTTGTTTTACGTCATGCCGAGAAGTTTCCTAGGTTAAGTGTGCTATTCTTGAATACATATGTCCATGTAATCCATAGGTATTTGTACACATTAATGTCCATATATCCCTGTATCGATGTTACATCACGTCATGTCGAAAGGTTTCCTATATTAAGTGTACTACTCGCGACTGTTTAGTCCGGGGTCTGCTCACAGAAATACAGCAACTTAGTTCCTCGATGACAGACCGGAAGTGGCTTTTACATCTCTCACGTCACCCAGCTTGGTCGAATGGAAATCTCGGGCCCGCTCACAGAAATACAAAAACTTAACTCCAGGACGACAGATCGGGAATGGCTTTGTACATCTCTGACATCACCAAGATTGGTCACCCTGAATGGGTGGCACATGTATATAAATACATATATACCAAGAAATGTTGTGTGTTGACTTGAGGGGTGACACACGTCGGCCAGCGGGACAGTCACTCGTATCCTCCGTGCGTGCAGTTTCCAAGTACTGCCTTATATGTCGCGCACGATGTGCGTTCAAACGGAAGTCAGCGCAGGTAGCACGACGGGGCGGGGGGGTGTAACCTCGGATCTATATACCATGGTTACACGCCAGTGATCTCACCTCGGCGGCTCGCCGGCCAGACAGGCCATAAATGTATACACACTAAACGCACACAGATTGATGCATTGGCACACATGTAGTCACCTGGACCGAAGATTACTAACAGTTAGTAGATTCTAAAGCTTTCTTCATGCATTGCACGTAGATTTTCGACTCACAAGATCGAGAAGAGGTGCAAATGAAGAGGACGTTTATAAATAGCCGTCGCATTATCAAGGGAAAGTTTTCCTGTGTGCAAGTCACAGTAATGTGTGTCATGCAGGACTAGTAACGTTGGGCAAACTAGGAATGCTCTGGACTTGTTGGTTAGAAGATGTCTACATAGGTGTGTGGGATACTGATATTTAATGAGTGAGTGAGGACCTCATATTATCGTTCAGCCCCATTGATAACAGTGCTGAAGTGGGCGAGAGGAACGACAGCCAGTGACTCGAGTGGGGTGATTGAGAGCGACTTGGGCTTGCTTACCTCTCAACCGGGCGTCCGGTAGCGTCGAATTTATCGCTTCCCTCGTCACGTAGAACATCTGGACATTGGCTGATTCCGGACTGAGATACATCGATCTGCTGTGGCCGCGCGGAAGGCGTTGATTTTAGGTCATTTTCCTCGCTTTTTGGTCGGGTTTTGGTCGCGGAGGAGCCAGGTCTACGGGCCCCCGGCCGGCTGGCTGGGTGGGTGGTGGAGTGGTGGTGGCTGGGTGGTTGGCCACAGAGGTTGGCTCGGGAGGCTTTCCGGTTTGTGTCATCATGCAGAATGCACTGACCCGAGACGGCGTCGTGGTGAGGGAGGGAGGGGGCTGAGTCGAGGGGGCGGCGTGGGGGACGAGGGGGATGGTGGGTCACGGCGGCGGCGTGGCGGACGAGGATGGGGGCAGCTAGGGGGCCTCGTGGCGGAGGATGGTGGAGGTGGGGGGTGGGGGTGTTCCCGGGGGGCGGCGTGGCGGTGCAGGTGCGTGGCTCCGGCTGTTGCGGAGGGGGCCTTGGAGTGCGTGTGAGGTGAGGTGAGAGGTGGAGCTGTTATCGGGGGGTGACTTCGGCTTTGAGTTAGGGAGGGGGTGTGTGAGTGAGTAGACCGAGGGGATTGGCTAGGTGACTAAATGGAGGGGGCGGGGGGGGGGGGGGCTGGGTGGAGAGTGGTTCGTGTTGAGTGTGGGTGAACTTTTGGCTTCAATATGGGACATCTTGACAGTGAGAATAATTAAGTGCATGCATGACAAGCGCGATGTCATTTGCTATTCACGGACCGCGAAGCTGTGGAAACTCTAGCCTATTTCTCGATTTGTTGACCTCATTGAAGGTAAACCATTGGCAGTCTGGTATAGGTCTTATATAGGGGCGTAGGAAGATGAGTAACTTGGTTGGGGGAAGGTTGCGATGACTTGTAAGCAATGTCTGTTTGCAGCGGTAGGCAAATAGGCCAACGGCACAATTAATGCCTTTGTTCTTCCTTTTTTTGCGGGAGGGGGGGGGGGGAGGTGACCTATACTTGTATCAATGTCTATTCCAACGTTGTTTCTGTTGACTACTCTCTTATTTCTTATTTGGTCCATATAGACCTGTGGTCTATGACGACCTCCAAACAACCTTCCGATTCTACAATGACAGCGAAGCGACCCACTGATCGCGCCGCCATCCATACACCACCCCCGAATGATAGGTGCCTCGATTGTCCTCCATTGCCCCGCCCCTCCCTACTCTTCCCCCTCCGGGAGTGCATAAGGCAGACGGCGAGGACCAGTTTCTGCCAGCTACCCCCCTGTGCGCCCCCCCCCCACTCCCCGCCCCGCCACCATATCCCTCCCCACCCTGCCCCCTGTCGGCCGCCCCGAGGTCGTCAACTTGAGCTCTGCACCCTTCGCGTCACGCTCTAATGCACAGCCGAGTATTCACAGGTGATTTCATAGCGCTCCGCCCCCTCATCACTCCGTGCCCCCCCACCACCTTCCTCCCCTCCCCGTGCCCCCCAATCCCCCACCACCTTCCTCCCCTCCCCATGCCCCCCCATCCCCCACCACCTTCCTCCCCTCCCCATTGCCCCCCCCCCACCCCACCACCACCTTCCACCCCGGGGCTGCGCGAGGGCTGCACAAAGGCGCAGTCGACTGTGACGCCGACGCGTCCTGGTGTGGTGGTGTGTCATCCGGTGTTGAGGATCGTAGCTGCCCGATCTCCAGCATCGACCTAAATCATCAGCCCAGTTTTACATGTGACCGACCTTCATCCTTCAAATGTATGTTTTTTGTGATATATATTTTTTTTTAATTCAAGCGCTCTGACTATCTTTTCTTATTGAATGTTTTGGGGCCTCTGTGGCATTTGACTGACAGACGTCTCATTTCGTGAGACACTTTTAACGCGGTTGTATGCCGCGGTGTGGCGCCACTTGCGCGCATGACAGCAGCGTGTTCTGTAAGAAGTGCTGTCACAATGAAACCGTTCTATGAAATGTCTATTTTCAGCTAGGTAAAGCTAAATACATACAAGAATCAAAAACTTGAATCGTGCGAGCCGCCAGGCATGAGCCATAATTTGCCCCACCTTCTTTCACTTTTGAGATGCTTCCATTTAATTTTGTGAAATCTAGTTTTATTACTTTCTTCCAACGTATACCACTTTCAAATGTATTCATGAAGCTCTCAGTTTTGTGACTATACACAGACTTTGCAATAGTCAGTCCTGCAATAGTCAATCACCAATATTGTTAATTGTCCCTGTCGATGTAGGCTTAGTGTTTAACAAGATGTTGGTCACTACAAATTGCCTTAGGCCTATATGACTAGGACGCCAGGCCGGATGCTGTGGTTGCATTCCCTGCATGCCTTAAGATCTTAAGATCTGTTCTTCGCGGGATTGGATGTTCGAGTTCACCATTGTATTTCGGTCATCCAGGTCGAAGATGTCCTGGGTTCGATGGCGAAATCATGATTTTTCACATCCTCTGTCATCTAAATTTACCTCGAATTTCACCATTCCTAAGCCCAATTGGCTTAGTCTCATGTGCCAGAGCGTTTCTCGATGAACAAAACAAAAACGTAGAGATGCTACCAATGTTCATATATGTAACGCTCAGTCGGGGTACAATATACGCCACAATGCATGTGTCCACGCTCGGAACCTAGATCATTCCATCTGGAATCCTCCCAACCAAATGCTAATTCATTTGGCTGCTGAGTACAATTATAGATGTTATTATTATTACTAATATTATTATTATGTGAGGGGGTCTTTACAGAATTATAAAGTAGTTGAGAAGCCGTTCATCGTTGACAAATAACTGGTATTCGTCATATTCATAATATCCCTTCTGCTTGTCCCTCGTTTATCTGTGTGATCACGCTATTCGGCGAATACTGTCTGGAGAATCCTATCGTACGGAGTGTGTCTCGGGCTTCTGGTCCTAATTGCTTCCTGATGATAAAATCGCTTGCGGCTGTGTGCGACAAAAACTCGTTACAGACAGAACGCTTACAGTGTCCTGTCCAATGATAACTTTGTTTTCATATCCTTCCAAATGAACAAAACTCGTTTAAAATGAGCATTACGTTTTAAGTTTTTTCGCATCGGGTTATTAGGGACAGGGTATCAAACACACACTGAGCTGGCAATATACAGGATTATATATAAAATATACTTGGAAGACTTGGTCCATGTGAGGGGTATATTTGGGGAGGTCTATGCGAGGGTCTCCATGTGAGGGGGTCTGTGTGAGGCGGTCTATGTGAAGGGGTCTTTGTAAGTGGGTCCATGTAAGGGGTCCATTTGACGGGGTTATGTGAGGGGGTCTACGCGAGGGGGTCTGTCTGAACGGTCTATGTGAGGGGGTCTATGTGAGGCCGTCTATGTGAGGCGGTCTACGTGAGGGGGTCTATATGAGGGGTCTAAGTGAGGGGGTCTATGGGAGGGGGTCTATGTGAGGGATCTATGTGAGGTGGTCTATGGGAGAGGGTCTATTTGAGGGGGTCTATGTGAGGGGTCTAAGTGAGGGGGTCTATGGGAGGGGGTCTACGTGAGGGGGTCTATGTGATGGCGCCTATGTGAGGGGTCTAAGTGGGGGTCTATGTGAGGGATCTATGTGAGGGGGTCTATGTAGAGGTTCGATTTGAGGGGGTCTATGTGAGGGGTCTATGCGAGGGGGTCTATGTGAGGGGATCTATGTGAGGGAGTCTATGTGAGGAGGTCGGTTTGAGGTCTATTTGAGGGGGTCTATGTGAGGGGTCTGTGTCAGGGTTCTAAGTGAGGGGATCTGTGTGAGGGGGTCTATGCGATGGGGTTTATGTAAGGGGGTCAATATGAGGGGTCTATTTGATGGGGCTATGTGAGGGGGTCTATGCGAGAGTGTCTATGTGAGGTGGTCTATGTGAGGGAGTCTATGTGAGGGGGGCTATTTGAGGGGGTCTATGTGAGGGGTCTATTTGACAGGGCTATTTGAGGGTGTCCATGTGATGGTGCTATGTGAGGTGGTCTTCGTGAGGTGGTCTACGTGAGGAGGTTTATGTGTGTGGGGTGTATATGAAGGGTCTATGTGAGGGGGTCCGGTGTAAGATACCGGGGTCGCGTTAACGACAAGCCCCACAGTAACAAGGGGCCCCGGACCGCCCCCCCTCCACCTCCACCTTGGACCGACAAGACCAGCGCACCATATGGCTTCTCGTCCAGGTATTAAGGTGCTGTCAGAGACATATCCGCCATTGGGCATTACGCCATGTTTTATTAATGGCGGCCGTGGCGCCAGGCAGCTTGTCTCCTCTAGCAGTGGCCGGCCGTATAGAGGCGGCGTCCGACTGACCTTCATGATCTGTACCGCCTACGTGACACCCACGGCTTTAGGGTCATCAGTCTACGGGGGGGCGCCGGGTGGTGGTGCCCCGGTGGTGGTGCCATCCTGTACCACCTTTGGGGTCATTAGCGGTGGCGAGTCGCCGTCGTCGTCGCTGACGGTTCCAATCTCCCTCTCGCCGCTCGCTGCCGCCGATAGGTGGCGCTCCTTGACGAGGTGTTTCCGCTTTACTGCCGTCGGAAGTCCTAGTTGGCCAGCCTTGGCTTTCCTGTCGGCGGCCCCAGCTGTGAGCGGGAGGTCGTGTCGAGCATACGAAAACACGGAATGCCCTGCAACGTTAAGAAGATCAGATCAACAAGACATTCGTGATCTGCTTCCCCCCCCCCCCCCCACCGCCCCCCCCACCAACTCCAACCGTCTCCGTTCCCAAATGCCGGCACTTTTGTACGAAGGATTGTCAATTAACTTTCCTTTGACAGTATTCCCTTGAATCCTTTTTGATCAGACAGACGCAGAGTCGCCAGTCTGTCTACTAACTGCTTTCCCTGAGACTGACGAGCTCAGCTCTCCTCCGGCGCTGCCAAAATACGGATTTCGTGATTAAGACTTCTGGCGGGAAAATTGTGAAGCAGACGACAAATGCCACCCAGACAAGACAGCGGTATAATACATGGTTGACACCTCGATCATTCAATCCACCACCGCAGGAAAGGGAATTGTTTATATCTGCTTCATAGACTGAAGTCCCTAGGTGCCGGAAATGAGATATGCATATTGCGTCCGTTGGTCACCAAGACGCCACTTCGACCAAGACTTCATTCGCTAGATAGCGCTCCGTTCTTCCGCCGCTCATACAGATGCTTTCGGTCGGGGGAGCGCAAATGGGTTATTATTATCAAATGGGTTATAATTGCTATCCAAATAATCATTTACACAAATGAAATATAAACCGAGCGAGCCTTATTATGTAAGCAATACAGCAAATTAAAGTGTACAATTTTGAAGTAACGATAACTGAGAGCGAACTCTTTCCTTCGTTCACCTGATACCTTGGGTTACAAGGCATAAGCTGGGTCCCCGGCATGGTGTTATACAAATCCGCGGCACATTTATCCCATCAATTTGCTCAGCGCCGCCATTGCAGGCGAGAGTGCGATTGTATTGAGGGAATAGCCGACAACCGAGAAATAACACAGGCCCTAGCGGGGTGAGTCTAAGGCAGAGTATCCGCTTTAACCGCTGTTCAAGGCCTCGCTGTCATCCTCTAACGGCGTCCGACTCTCCAATTAAGAGATGACGTAACCAGGTCCTGAGTTGCAACCTCGTTAACGTCGACAATAAAAAGGTGTTGTTCATGGGTTTCTATTGACGTCGCCCGGATGACGGCCCTTTCCCCCTTACCTCGAGATGAAGACATTATAATTATGTTGCTGCACAAAATGCCCGCACCAATATAATAACAACACGGATGTACTGGCGGAGTAATAAAGGGGCAGGTTGGCACATGCCCTCCCCCCTCCAGATTATTATGGGGGTTGACATTTTGACAGCATTTTGTGGTTACTCCCCAATATCTTGCCCCTCCCCCCCCGTAAATTTTAACCCGGTCCCCCCAAAACATGTAGATGTATAAACCAAAAAGCTCCAAAAAAAACGAGCGTCTTCAAGGGCGGATCCAGGGAGGGGGGGGGGGTGTCCACGGTGTCCGCTCCCCCTCCCCCTCCCTTTTTGGGCAAGAATGTCGTTTGTCAATGCTTTTATAAGGAAGAACGCTATCTGAGTCGGCGTGCCCCCCCCCCCCCACCCGGTCGTCAAAAATTTGATGGATCACCGGTTCGCAATTGTGTTCAGAGCCCGCCCTCCCGGTCGCAAGTTTGGACCCAACGCCCTTTTCAAATTTCTGGATCCGCACCTGGTCTTCCTATGCAGCTCTAAGGTACCTTATTTTCTCTGAGACTCTGACTCTGAAAATAGTCAAGTGCCATACATTACGGATGCATGTGCCGGCCATGGAGATATGTACACATATGTACGTAGTAAAACACATGTGCGTTCACTGCCTATTCATGTGGGTGAATCCCGCGCTGGCTGTCTGTTCAGCCCACTGGGCCTGTTACGAACATTAATGCACGCGGGCACTACTCTCGTCGCGGCATTAACTTGCAGACATTTTTCCATGTAATTCATAACACGTTATTTACTCTTTTAAACGGATGGTTGGTTGTATATGCAGGACGTTGCAACCACTTTTGGTCATATCGCGTCAATGGGAGAAGAAAGGGAGAGTGGAGCCATGTCCCCCGGGGTAACCCCTACTCTTTGCGAAGAACTACTCCTCTTCGTTACATCTCCTGCCCTTGACTGACTGAAGAGCGAGAAGGACAGCCTTCCTTCGGCGACAAAGAATTTAAAACTTGAAGGTTTAAAATGCTATTAAATGGAGCAAGGCGACGACGGAAACGAAATAAGGACAAATCTATATTAAATGTTATTGCATACAACAAAATAAATAATATATATATAAAAGACCGCAGCGAGAGAATAGAAGCAGCAACCTGGAAGAGAAAGTGAAACGTGACATTGCACCAGCCATGTTGACCTACAGTGCCCCCAACGCTGGTGTCCAAACCGCGGCGGTTGAATGATTTCCCTCAGTCTGGGTTCCCCATAAAGCTGTCCAGTCGCCACCGAACCATTAATATAGAGAGTCTGGAGCATAGAGATCACGTGGTCGGTCGCCATGGTGACGGGAGGGACGGGCGGACTGGCGGACGGACGATGTCCCTAGCGCCGGACCTTGTGTTATTGGCAGGTTTTGTGGTGTCACGTGGCGTCTCCCTCCCCCCCCCATCTCTCTCTTTCTCTCTCTTCCTTCTCTTTCCTCTTTCTCTCCCTCCCCCCCCCCTCTCTCTCTCCCATTCATCTTTTCCTCTCCCTAAATATCCCTCGCCCTCTCTCTCCCCATCCATATATCCCCTCTCTCTCCCCATCCATATATCCCCTCTCTCTCCCCCACTATCTCTCTCTTTCGATATATATATATATATATAATTATGCACCCCCCCCCCCTCTCATACGGCAGACACATATATATAGCGAAAGCGCGAGAACTGGACGAGATAATGGCCATAACACCAGGCGATAATCGGTATTCGGTACAGGGTGGCTACGCCTGTGGGAGGCTGACGTTTCCCTGCGGGAGGATATCTGCACTCCAAGACCAAGTATCGAGTGTACGAATCATTAAGAGCCGGAAATAAAAATGACATACATTATATCTTTGTTGGCACCGGTGGCCAGGGGGGGAGGGAGAAGAGGTGAGGGGGGATGGGGGCTTTGGGGGGCATGGTGGTAGGATGGTGGGTGTGTGGGTGGAGGGAAAGGAGGTGGGTTATCTGGTTCAATCAATCTAGGAGCTAGGTGCTCGGTCAATATATATGCCAAATTCCTTTACGGTGCAGCAGAGCCGTGGTCCCTCGCATCAAGGGCCTGCAGCCCCCCCCCCCTGCCCTTGCCCCCTCCCCTCCCTTCCTCGCACCCTAGCTGACCCTGCCATGCCATGCCGCTGATCCCTTCCCCGTCTCCCTGTCGCTGTCTCTCAATTCTACCGGATCTGTCCCCCACCTCTTCCTCTGTCTGGGTGCCTTACTTCTGCCGCCCCCACCCCCCCTCCAAACCTCTATGTTTGTGTCACGCTGTCCCTCCGTCGCACCCACCTTTCCGGGTCTTTCTATATCGGGTTTCCGCTTCACGCTGTCTCAGTTCCTGTCTACGGCTTACTCCGTTTCTAATTATGTATCTGTCGCTGTTTCTTTTCGTCTTTGCGGTTTGTCGATGTCCCTGTATTTTCTTCGTTATTGTCTCCGTCTGTTTCTATTGGAGATCTTTCTGTCCGTTTTTTTTCCGTCTATTACCGTTGTTTCTGTTTCTGTTTTCCGTCTCCTCCCCTTGCTATGCGGCTTCCTGACCATCCTCTGCCTGTGCCATTCTACACCTGTCTCTCCCGGCCTCTGGCTCCTGTGCCGCTGTCTGTCACTCTTGGGCTGTCTCTCCGCGGTGTCCTGGTTGTTGTTGCACCGGCCATGTCCACCACTGGGAGGATTTGACCATCACGCCATGTGGGGTAGACACCCCCCCCCCCTCCCTCGCCGACCCCCTCCCCCACAATCAACCCTTCTCTCCTACCGACCCCCTCCTACACAATCCTCCCTCCCTCCCCCACCGATGCCCTGTTTCCCCATCGGCAACACCTCGCCGCCGCCCGTTTCCATGGTCATGTCCACCTCTCCCTGCCCCTGCCCTTCCCTTCCCTCCACCACCGCCCCCTACTCTCCCTCACCGCCCCTACCCTCCCTCACCGCCCCCTACCCTCCCCCTCGCCCCACACCCTCTCCTCCACCCCACTCCCATCACCCCTACCCTCCCCTTCCCCCCACACCCTCTTCTCCAACCCCACCCCCCCCCCCTCCAGCCGCCGGCCCAGCTGGCCGTCCTCAAGAGGCAGAAAAGTGGACCCCTTCAGCCCCCCAGTCGGTCTCCGCGCCGTCGGTCAAGGCAGACATCACGCAGTGGACATCGGCGGGAGCCAGGCAGGGTCAGTCGGCCGGGGTACCCCACCGAGGACCCCACCCCACCCCGCTATACGTCCACCCACCCAGCTAGCCACCCTACCCTACCCTACCTTACCCAGTCACCCACGCCACCCGGGGCCTGCACCCAGGCCAGCCCGCCAGCCCGCCTGCCAGCCAGCCAGCCATCAGGACTCCTGTCCGCAGCCACCAAGGGCCTCCCCGACACTGCAGCCAGACATTCGATTGTCATCGGATGGGGACGGACTTAAGCTGTAGGTGGTGGCAGCAGCGGCATGGATCCGCACTCCGTTGACGCCTAGCACCAAATGGAATCTGGATCCGCCCTCCGTTTACACGTATTATCAAACGGCACCTGGATCGACGCTCCGGATCGGCACATGATCTGAAACGGAACCGGGATCCACCTTCCGGTGACACCGCCTTACACCCGACCTGGATCTGCTCTACAATGACACTTCGTTCCGCCCTCTGTGGAAACGTGACATTGACCAGCTCTTCGTTTGACACTTGAACTAAAACCGAACCTGGATGCTCCCTAATTTACCAAAAGATCTGAATCCGGATTTGGATGCTTCCTCCGTTACTTGGCCTCAGAAATCAGACGCAGACCTTATATCAAGGTGATCCGATCGGGAACGAGCCCTTTATCCATCGCAGTTAATTCATCGCAGTCTTTATTTTAATAAACCACTTATGTCAGAAAGTGACACGATAAAAGCAGAGGATGTTGGATGATATCTCAGCTGAAAGTTCGACCCAACCTTCCGGATCGGACATAAGGATATGTATGTCAGCGTGACGGGTGAACTTGGTTGCCACTCGTTGTATATAATTATATAGAGACACATCGCATAGAGAAAGAAACTTCTGCTTGGTTGCACTCGTTATAGGCAGATCGCATTGAGAAAGGAACTTGCTTGGATTCCACTTGGTATATATAGATATAGACACATCGCAGTGAGAAATGAACTTCTGCTTGGTTGCCACTCGTTATAGGCAGATCGCATTGAGAAATGAACTTGCTTGGATTCCACTTGGTATATATATATATAGACACATCGCAGTGAGAAATGAACTTCTGCTTGGTTGCACTGGTTTTTGACACATCGCATTGAGACATGATGGACAAAACGGGAACCAGGTTGGGTTGGAGGCCCGCTTCATTGTACGTGTGGGTAGTGGGCAGAGCTTTTGCCAGGGACTCCGAGGGGGTGGTCAGGGACAACTGGGCGCGCCAAGCCCCC
>OZ025259.1:22062577-22128333 GCA_964019135.1 Arenicola marina | reverse complement strand
TGGCTGCCTTATTCATGGACGTGCGAACTCATGTCCGTGCGTGCCTCTGCCAGTGACTGTGGGCACTGCAGCCACGCGTATCAGTCAGGAGATATCTTTTACGATGACGAATCTGAAATCATACTGCACACACAATTCAGGCTTTATATGCAAGGTAAATTATAAGATGTATGTGTGTAATTATGCCGTCTATATGGAAGAATGGTTTTCCTTCCTGAAGGTCTTCGTGATACCTGGCATCCATAAATATTTCATGATAATTATGGTATGGGGAGGAAGGCTTCCATGTTCGTTTGATCGATCAGACATGACGGGTAGAGGCTCTGCTAAGCATTTCCTTGGCTTGCTCCATCCACACAATGTTCATAAACCACCAGGCGCATCTCACCCCGCAGCCCCCCTCCCCCCCGCCAGGCCCCCACTCCGAAGCCTTCGCGCACCACTCCGAAGCTTTCGACCCCCACCCACCGCCCATCCACCAGTAGCGTCTCACATCGCACCCCCCTCCCCAATCGCCGCCCCCGCCTGCGAAGCCTCCACCCCAATTCCAAAACTTCCGCCCCCCCCCCTGCGAAGCCTCCACCCCAATTCCGAAACTTCCGCCCCCCACCCGCCATCCACCAGTAGCATCTCACGCCCCCCCCCTCCTCCGCCCCCTCATCTGCCGACTGACGCCCATTCAGGTCCCCTGTGACAAGGACGCTAGACTTGTTGTATCAGCAGACGTGATCGCCGAGACATTCCATTCAGGACCCGTATGTTGCTACAGACATCCAGCAGACGACATCGGCAGCGAATTTTGGCAGCAAATTTTTAGTTTACATGTCGTGCGATGCGGGTATACTCGCTTTATTTTGCATGTGTTCTATATCCCGCCCGTGACAATCGATAGGCAATAGTTGGTAGGCCATTACACGTATGTATATATCATGTCTCGATGGCCGTGCGGAATGCGGAGGAGGAGCAATAAATTAAATATGTAATGCTTCATCCCCCATCCACAGAGCGACATGTAAGTATATAAGATACATAAACTCGGCTTAGACTGCGCCATGTCACAGCAGTCGCTTGATCTATCGCTTTAGATTATAGACGCATATATTTTTTTCCGAGCGCCATTTTTGCTGGTATCGAACGGATACATATATATATATTTATATATATATATATTTATATATGTATATATAATGACACTATTCTGAGACCGACGGCGGCCTGTGCCTCACCGAGTCACCCCCAGGCGAGCCCAGCGGGAACAACAGGTTCGCTTCCATCGATTTTCCCCCTTCCGCCGTCCCACCATAAGCGGGAAACGTCTACTTTAGGAAATTACACCCAACGCGGGAGGCGAAAAGGGCCACATGAAATGTGGTATGTAAACTCATTCTGATAGCGAATTAATCAGAGTGTGACCGCAATGGTTGTCTGCCCCTCTCTAATACCCCCAAGCCCCCCCCCCCCATCCCGCCCCCGTAGTTCGATTAGGCCCCGGGGGTGGCTGAGTCTAGACTCGGTTAGGGTGATTTTGACATGTGGATATGACCATTACGATTTCATTCGAGGATAGTCTAATCGGCTGAAAGCTAGTTTTCATTAGCATAATGGCTTATGGGGTGATTTCATTGGGCGCTCAGCAGAGCCGCCAATGTGGACCGCCATGACTGGTGTATATCGGTCCCAGCCTAAAGCCAAGCCTCACCCCCTCCCCTCACCCTCACCCTCATCACTAGGTCCCAGCCCTAGCCTCCCTACACGTATAGTTATGTCAATTCACGATCCAGATTTAAAAGATATGCCCCGGCGCCGCGTGTGTGTTTTTATCTCCGCATTCATCCGGCGTAGTCACTTTTGTCTTGTCCTACTAAGCGTCAGCGGCGGGATATATCAAACAGATCAATAGGGGATATCCAGATAATCAGATCTTCTATGGCATTAGCTCCTCGAAATACCCCCATTCCAACACCGTTGGGAGACCTATCACTTCAAATAAAAGAAGGACAAACAATTCCTCCTTAGAAACCTTAGAACACGAACACAAAAGGTCCTTGCATAATGCAAATGATCCAGAAAGAACTCCGTCTTGCTGTGCTGGCTGCCTCGTGGCAGTTCTTCGGTACTCCACTCCTCCATTACAATTGGGTTGGTTGAGGGTATATTCAGGACACTTTAACCACGTTTGGTCATATCGTGTCAATGGGAGAAGAGTGAAGAGTGAAGCCATGTCCCCCGGGGTAACCCTCTACTCTTTGCGAAGAAGGACATGGGATCCAAATCCTGCAAGCCACAGAGACATGGCCACAGCGCGGCTCGAACAATGGATCCACGTTCCGTTAGGCTCTCGGGTGGCCTGAGCACTTAAAGCGAGCGCTTTAGCCCACTGAGCTACCGGGCAAGCCCCCTATTACAATTGGGCTTTGACTCTTCAGATTCCTGTTGTTATTCTGGCCCACATCTCCTGCCCCAATCTCTACTATGACACAGATTGTCTCTCCACATCATCGCCACATCGGGATCCTCATGATTTCATCTTCACAGGTCCTCTGGACCCAGCGGTATTTCATGAAACTACTTGTGCAGTGGGTTTCAGAGCCGGTATTCAGTCTCACGCCAAACTTAGGTTTGGGTCTGGAAGGGAGGGGGGGGGGGGGGTCCAGTGTCCAGTACACTGGACCCCCGTCTCCGTGTCGAATGTCGATTTACAAGTCGTTCAGTGTCATTTTATCGGAAATCTCTGTCGACGTCGCACGGGTGACGTCTGACAGGAGGTGATCTCTCACAAGGTGGTGAGCATCACAAAGGGTGACAATACAAGGGGGTGACCACCACAAAGGGTGACCACCCACAATGGTGTGATTTAACAAAACAAGGGGTGAGCTAACACAAGGGGTGACCACCCACAAAGGGGTTATATAACACGAGGGGTGACCATTCACAAAGGGGTTATATAACACAAGGGGTGACCACCCACACAGGTGTAATTTAATAACACCAGGGGTGACCTGACACACGGGGTGACCACCCCACAGATGGGTTATATAACACAAGGGGTGACCACACACAAAGGGGTTATATAACACAAGTGGTGACCACCCACAAAGGGGTTATATAACACAAGGGGTGACCACCCACAAAGGGGTTATATAACACAAGGGGTGACCACCCACAAAGGGATGATTTAATAACAAAAGGGGTGACCACCCACAAAGGGGTTATATAACACAAGGGGTGACCACCCACAAAGGGATGATTTAATAACACAAGGGGCGACCACCCACAAAGGGTAATATAACACAAGAGGTGACTACCCACAAAGGGGTTACACAACACAAGGGGTGACCCCCCGCAAAGGGGTGACTTAATAACACAAGGGTGACAAAACACAAGGGGTGACCACCCACAAAGAGGTTATATAACACAAGGGGTGACATCCCACAAACGGGTTATATAACACAAGGGGTGACCACCAACAAAGGGGTTATATAACACAAGGGTTGACCACCCACAAAGGGGTGATTTAATAGAGCAAGGGGTGACCACCCTCAAAGGGGTATATAACACAGGGGGTGACCACCCACAAAAGGGGTTATATAACACAAGGGGTGACCACCCACAAAGGGGTGATTTAATAACACAAGGGGTGACCACCCACAAAGGGTTATATAACACCAGGGGTGACCACCCACAAAGGGGTGATTTAATAACACAAGGGGTGACCACCCACAAAGGGGTCATATAACACCAGGGGTGACCACCCACAAAGGGGTGATTTAATAACACAAGGGGTGACCACCCACAAAGGGGTGATTTAATAACACAAGGGGTGACCACCCACAAAGGGGTGATTTAATAACACAAGGGGTGCCCACAAACAAAGGGGTTATATAACACCAGGAGTGACCACCCACAAAGGGGAGATTTAATAACACAGGGGTTACCTAACACAAGGAGTGACCTAACACAATGGGTGACCACCCACAAAGGGGTTATGTAACACAAGGGGTGACCACCCACAAAGGGGTTATATAACACAAGGGTTGACCACCCACAAAAAAGTTATATAACACAAGGGGTGACGACCCACAATGGGGTATATAACACACGGGGTGACCACCCACAAAAGGGGTTATATAACACAAGGGGTGACCACCCACAAAGGGGTGTTTTAATAACACAAGGGGTGACCACCCACAAAGGGGTTATATAACACCAGGGGTGACCACCCACAACGGGGTGATTTAATAACACAAGGGGTGACCACCCACAAAGGGGTTATATCACACCAGGGGTGACCACCCACAAAGGGGTGATTTAATAACACAAGGGGTGACCACCCACAAAGGGTGATTTAATAACACAAGGGGTGACCACAAACAAAGGGGTGATTTAATAACACAAGGGGTGACCACCCACAAAGGGGTTATATAACACCAGGGGTGACCAGCCACAAAGGGGTGATTTAATAACACAAGGGGGGACCACCCACAAAGGGGTTATATAGCACCAGGAGTGACCACCCACAAAGGGGTGATTTAATAACACAAGGGGTGACCTAACACAACGGGTGACCACCCACAAAGGGGTTATATAACACAAGGGGTGACCACCCACAAAGGGGTTATATAACACAAGGGTTGACCACCCACAAAGGGGTTATATCACACCAGGGGTGACCACCCACAAAAGGGTGATTTAATAACACAAGGGGTGACCACCCACAAAAGGGGTTATATAACACAAGGGGTGACCACCCACAAAGGGGTTATATAACACCAGGGGTGACCACCCACAAAGCGGAGATTTAATAACACAAGGGGTGACCACCCACAAAGGGGTTATATAACACCAAGGGTGACCACCCACAAAGGGGTGATTTAATAACACAAAGGGTGACCACCCACAAAGGGGTGACCACCCACAAAGGGGTGACCACCCACAAAGAGGTTATATAACATAAGGGGTGACATCCCACAAACGGCTAATATAACACGAGGGGTGACCACCCACAAAGGGGTTATATAACACAAGAGGTGACCACCCACGACGGGGTGATTTAATAACACAAGGGGTGACCACAAACAAAGGGGTTATATAACACCAGGAGTGACCACCCTCAGAGGGGTGATTTAATAACACAAGGGGTGACCTAACACAAGGGGTGACCACCCACAAAGGGGTTATATAACACAAGGGGTGACCACCCACAAAGGGGTTTTATAACACGAGGGGTGACCACCCACAAAGGGGTTATATAACACAAGGGTTGACCACCCACAAAGGGTTATATAACACAAGGGGTGACCACCCACAGAGGGGTGATTTAATAAAAAGGGATGACCTAACACAAGGGGTGACCACCCACAAAGGGGTTATATAACACCAGGGGTGTCCACCCACAAAGGGGTGATTTAATAACACAAGGGGGGACCACCCACAAAGGGGTTATATAGCACCAGGAGTGACCACCCACAAAGGGGTGATTTAATAACACAAGGGGTGACCTAACACAACGGGTGACCACCCACAAAGGGGTTATATAACACAAGGGGTGACCACCCACAAAGGGGTTATATAACACGAGGGGTGACCACCAACAAAGGGGTGATTTATTAACACAAGGGGTGACCACCCACAAAAGGGGTTATATAACACAAGGGGTGACCACCCACAAAGGGGTTATATAACACCACGGGTGACCACCCACAAAGCGGAGATTTAATAACACAAGGGGTGACCACCCACAAAGGGGTTATATAACACCAGGGGTGACCACCCACAAAGCGGAGATTTAATAACACAAGGGGTGACCTAACACAACGGGTGACCACCCACAAAGGGGTTATATAACACCAGGGGTGACCACCCACAAAGCGGAGATTTAATAACACAAGGGGTGACCACCCACAAAGGGGTTATATAACACCAAGGGTGACCACCCACAAAGGGGTGATTTAATAACACAAAGGGTGACCACCCACAAAGGGGTGACCACCCACAAAGGGGTGACCACCCACAAAGAGGTTATATAACATAAGGGGTGACATCCCACAAACGGCTAATATGACACGAGGGGTGACCACCCACAAAGGGGTTATATAACACAAGAGGTGACCACCCACGACGGGGTGATTTAATAACACAAGGGGTGACCACAAACAAAGGGGTTATATAACAAGAGGAGTGACCACCCACAGAGGGGTGATTTAATAACACAAGGGGTGACCACCCACAAAGGGGTTATATAACACAAGGGGTGACCACCCACAAAGGGGTTATATAACACGAGGGGTGACCACCCACAAAGGGGTTATATAACACAAGGGTTGACCACCCACAAAGGGTTATATAACACAAGGGGTGACCACCCACAGAGGGGTGATTTAATAAAAAGGGATGACCTAACACAAGGGGTGACCACCCACAAAAGGGTGATATAGCACAAGGGGTGACCAGACACATATATGAAACTAGCACAAGAGGATGCGTTGGAGCTGCTGTTGTTGCTGTTTGTTCTTCCATATTTTAGTTTTCAACCGAATGACATGGCTTCGCACGGCTAGACTGCCACCAGTATGACTGCTGTGGTCCATACCCCGCCCCCTCACCTGACCGCGCCCTCTCCGGTGTCCTTATAACGCGGCTCCAGACAGACAGACAGACAGTCGTGTATACATATGTCATGACTACTGAAACATTCAAACGCATTATATATACCAGTGTGGCAGAAGGGGCCCCATGCTCACCTTTTATAATCACGATAATCATTGAACTGATACATTGAAAGGAGTTTGGGGCAGCGCGTGTGATGGTGGTGGTGGGAGTGTGGGAAGTGGGGGGGGGGGCGGGACGAGAGGGGGTGTACGGTAATGGTCACGCCTCGATGGCTGGGTGTACAGTGGCAGTCGAATATCGTGTCCCCAGACATGTGTGGGTTGATGGAGGGAAGGCGGCGTCGGATGGGCGGGGGGGGGGGGGGAGGGAGTAGCCACGACATAAGTGTCATGATTTTCCTGGCCATCCGAACGGTTACATTTCAAATAAAAACGCTTCATATATGTCCTTCATCATGCCAGAAATATATGATACAAAAGGGAAAGTGGCAATAAAAACCTATCCCTAAATAGAAACCCTAAGAAAACATTCACTTTTAAAATCCATTTTTGCACTTTTGTAAACCCAGGAATTTGCAATGATTACTGATGGTCTTGAGTTTAATAACATTGACAAAGACGCCTGCTCAACTTAACAATAATTTACAACTACATATGCTCATACGTATTTATCATTCATATTTTGTATTTAACTTGGCAGGTACCAGGAAGGAAGAGGTATGCATGAGCAAGGCCTTCAACGCGGAGTGCTGGATGGATGAAGTGATCGTGGTACGACTGGCTCACTATGGACGAATGCGACTCGGGACATGTGTGGGCTCCGACCTGGGCTTCCTAGGGTGCCAGGCGGATGTTCTCTCCCTGGCCGATAGATGGTGCTCCGGGCGAAGACGATGCGTCATGCCAGTGCCCAACGACGACCTGGATCGTCTTAACAAGTGCAACATAGAACTTCGTACCTACTTGGATATAGAATACGGGTGTATTAAAGGTGAGTCAACCGGTTTCTTCAATTTATTTTATTTATTTGGCTAATATCCAACTTTATTGCGTTAGTTTCGCACAATGTTTTATTTACAAAGCAGTCTTCCAGGTATCCCAGCCATCGAGGCTTTGAGGTGTGTGAGGATTGCATAAACATAACAGACGTAGAAGGAGCTCGATGCATTAATTTCGTACACAAAAAACACTGTTTGCAATTAAATATTCAAGGTGAGTTTTCAGGCTTTTGGAGAAACGTAACTCATACAGGACACATTAAAGACGCATTGATGCAACGACGATAAGTTTTAAGCTTACAATCTAGATAAATATTATATATTTACATAACGAGGGTGCCAATTACTACTAGACAGAGCAAATATAATATGGGCTTGAAAGAACATATTTATTTATAAGAGCAAATATTAAAGACGAATATTTGAAAGTATCCAATATTTATCAGTAGGATTTTACCTTTTTAACGACGCAAAAATGCAACATGGGTCGGTGGGTTCAAGCGAACAGCAGTTTGGTACCCGTTGCAGGGGCCACCGAGATTACTTTTATCACATCAGCACCGAATAAATGGTTAATTTCGAATCGGTGGAGATGGCTATGCCCCTGATAAACCCGACAATACGAATGACAACTATAGAAAACAGAAAAGAAAGAGAAAGAAATAATATAAAAACAATACGCCCTGCATTACCTAGAATGTAGCAAGATTCCCCGCCGCCAGTCCCATCATGCATTGCGACTCCGCGTTCCGGTCAAGCTGTATTGATTGACTGGTCCCATTGGGGCAATAAATCTGTGTCTGGTTGTTTTAGGGCCCCCCATAATGACATCAATGGCCGTCCATCTTTACAATCCCCCTGTCGTATAAAGCAGTGTGTTAAAGGCTGAAGCTGGGAACGCAAGGTTGTTATAGAAGGTGTTAGACGCCGACATTAGCACAGATATTGACAAGGTTTATACTCCTTGGTTTTATGAAGCATAGGGGGGTGATGCACCTGGTTCTACCTTCATCATGGGTCATGCACCTGGTTCTACCTTCATCATGGGTCATGTACCTGGTTCTACCTTCATCATGGGTCATGTACCTGGTTCTACCTTCATCATGGGTCATGTACCTGGTTCTACCTTCATCATGGGTCATGTACCTGGTTCTACCTTCATCATGGGTCATGTACCTGGTTCTACCTTCATCATGGGTCATGTACCTGGTTCTACCTTCATCATGGGTCATGTACCTGGTTCTACCTTCAGCATGGGTCATGCACCTGGTTCTACCTTCATCATGGGTCATGTACCTGGTTCTACCTTCATCATGGGTCATGTACCTGGTTCTACCTTCATCATGGGTCATGTACCTGGTTCTACCTTCATCATGGGTCATGTACCTGGTTCTACCTTCATCATAGGTCATGTACCTGGTTCTACCTTCAGCATGGGTCATGTACCTGGTTCTACCTTCAGCATGGGTCATGTACCTGGTTCTACCTTCAGCATGGGTCATGTACCTGGTTCTACCTTCATCATGGGTCATGTACCTGGTTCTACCTTCATCATGGTTCATGTACCTGGTTCTACCTTCATCATGGGTCATGTACCTGGTTCTACCTTCATCATGGGTCATGCACCTGGTTCTACCTTTGTCATGGGTCATGTACCTGGTTCTACCTTCAGCATGGGTCATGTACCTGGTTCTACCTTCAGCATGGGTCATGTACCTGGTTCTACCTTCATCATGGGTCATGCACCTGGTTCTACCTTCAGCATGGATCATGTACCTGGTTCTAACTTCAGCATGGGTCATGTACCTGGTTCTACCTTCAGCATGGTTCATGTACCTGGTTCTACCGTTAGCATGGGTCATGTACCTGGTTCTACCTTCAGCATGGGCCATGTACCTGGTTCTACCTTCAGCATGGTTCATGTATTTGGTTCTACCTTTAGCATGGGCCATGTACCTGGTTCTACCTTCAGCATGGGCCATGTACCTGGTTCTACCTTCAGCATGGGTCATGTACCTGGTTCTACCTTCAGCATGGGTCATGTACCTGGTTCTATCTTCAGCATGGGTCACGTACCTGGTTCTACCTTCATCATGGGTCATGTACCTGGTTCTACCTTCGTCATGCGTCATGTACCTGGTTCTACTTTCAGCATGCGTCATGTACTTGGTTCTACCTTCAGCATGGGTCATGTACTTGGTTCTACCTTCAGCATGGGTCATGTACTTGGTTCTACCTTCAGCATGGGTCATCTACCTAGTTGTACCTTCAACATGGGTCATGTGCCTGGTTCTAGCCTCAGCATGGATCATGTCCCTGGTTCTAACTCCAGCAATGGTCATGTACCTGGTTCTACCTTCAGCATGGGTCACGTACCTGGTTCTACCTTCAGCATGGGTCATGTACCTGGTTCTAACTTCAGCGTGGGTCATGTACCTGGTTCTACCTTCAGCATGGGTCATGTACCTGGTTCTACCTTCAGCATGGGTACTCTCTTCAATACAATACACTAGCGAATGGTAACATCACTAGAATAGGGAAGCGCCGTACTTACCCGAGTTTGCAAAGGGAATTATTAGATCAAAAATCCTTCACTCGAACAGTAAACATAAGTTATGAAAAGGTAACCCCAGTGCTTAAATAGGTAGCCCAAGGTACCAATAACGGCACTGTTCTTGGAACGAACTCGCATTTCTCTTGAACGATGAATTATTACCGGACTTACCCAACCTTCCGGCAACAGTTCCAGTCACAATATCTATCCGTCTTAAAGGTCGTCGGGTCCACATCGGGTCCACATTGACTGATCTCTATCAAGATGTCTGACCATGTCTGCAGGGAACATCCTCTCGCAATCCGCCCCGCACCCCACCCCACCGCACCCCACCCCCCTTCTCATTCCTTCTTTCACTGACCCGCTCCCCCTCCCCTTGCTTTCCTTTACCCATCCCTCCCCCTCCACCCCCTTCTCCCCCCAGCGCACCTATCCTTGCCCTTGCACCCCCATCTCCCCCGCCCCCCCCCACAGACCCTGGTGCTCCACCACCGTCCCCCGCCCCCGAGACCTCCAAAAACTGACACTGGACGGCTGTGGACATGCATATTTAATCAGGAAGGATTTGGACTAAAGTCCCCTTAGGCCGGATGCGGATCTCCCCCAACCGCGAACCGGTAGTCGCTAGATGGCGCCCCGCGCACACCCGGGGTTGTTTGAGACGTGCCTGTGACGTGTGTCGATGGCCGATAGACTGACGGTGTTTATGGTCATATTAAGTATACACCGCTGACAGCTGTGGTGTTGTTTGTGTAAGGACGGGGGCTGTCGTGTTTCAGACCCAATCAATGACATCTTATTTTGCTAGAAAACGCTATGCAAAAGCACACGATGACGTTATCTTCCGTCATATATGTATATATATATATATATACATATATATATTTGGTCAAATACGTTTTTTAATATTTATGTCTATTGTCTGTTATATTTATTGTCAGGTACTTCCAGAAGAACTTTAAGATTTTTTACTCCACGGCTCTAGTACATTCTTGCGAGCCATGTTTGCTCTTTCAGTTAATTATTTCCTTTGTGAAATTGATTTTCTGTTAATATATTGTTGAATTTGTATCTAACCTGAAGCTGTAGTGTACTATTCGGGTAAACTATCTTGGTAGTGATGCATATTTAAAATGGCATATTCCAACACAATGCTTAGACCAATCGTGTAAAGTAAAGAACATTGAACTTACGACAGGCATGGCGGCAAGGCGGCGCAAAGAAAGCAGCTATGTTTAATGAAGGACACAATGACTCTCTGAGATGTTTCAGTGCTTCGCTCGCTGGCACTAAAATGGCAGGGCCATTACAACATCGACAGAATATGGCAGGAGTGACATATAGAAAGAGAGGGAAAGAAAGGAAGATAACAAGACAAAGACATAAAAAGGAGGGAGACAGATAGAAGTAGGAAATGAGAACTAGAGACAGAGGCAGAGCCAGAAGACATCCAAAGGGAGAAAGAGTAGGAGAGAGAAGTACTACATAGGACATGTAAAGGGAAACCGAGAGAGGGAAACAAAGTGATACACGAGGCAAAGGAAGAAAGATACAGATGGACGCGAGACATATGCAGAGGCAACACGAAGAAGAGGCACTGAAAGAGGTAGAGATGTGAAGGGGAAGAGAGAGAGACAGACAGAAGAGAAAGCGAGAGAGTAGGGAGACAGAGGTGGAGATGGGGAGAAGAAAGAAAGAGACAGACAGAAGAGAAAGCGAGGAAGAGAAAGCGAGAGGGAGAGATGTGGAACGGAAGAAAGAGAGAGAGACAGAAGATAAAGCGAGAGAGAGGGGGCGAGAGGTAGAGATGTGGAGAGGAAGAAAGAGAGACATACAGAAGAGAAAGCGAGAGAGAGGGAGAGAGAGGTAGAGATGGGGAGAGGAAGAAAGAGACAGAAACAGAAGAGAAAGCGAGAGAGAGGGAGAGAGAGGTAGAGATGTGGAGAGGACGAAAGAGAGACAGAAGAGAAAGCGAGAGACAGGGAGACAGAGGTAGAGACGGGGAGAGGAAGAAAGAGAGAGCCAGAAGAGAAAGCGAGAGAAAGGGAGAGAGAGGTGGAGATTGGAAGAGGAAGAAAGAGAGAGCCAGAAGAGAAAGCGAGAGATAGGGAGAGAGAGGTGGAGATTGGAAGGGGAAGAAAAACATGCAGAAGAGAAAGCAAAAGAGGGAGAGAGAGACACACACATATACACAACTATAGCCATACATAACTATAGCATAACATAACCCCGCTCACAGGACGTTTTCATGACACCAACGTGAAGACACCTTCGCTAGATGAATCAGAACACGTCACACGGACGTGGGCCCCGCTCACGTCACCATCTCACGGCGTATGAATATCACCGTCACGATTCTTTTTTACGCCAACAGAAAAATGATACCACCATTCTGGGTCCCTGCTCTTCCCGTCACGTCGTGTTCGCACCGCGTGATATCCAGTAGACAAGACGGTGTAATAATAGAAATGACCGCTGACCACTGCACGAGTCCGAGATCTCGGTTTGCAGTCACGTGGTATTTATCGGACAGTCGATCACGATTTCGTGAAGCGTCTGTTGATAAATACTTCGCTGTGGTTGGGTGGGTGGCCTGACCCGCCGCGTGTATCGTGCAGAGGGGTGGGGGGGGGGGGGGGCAGGGTAAGCGGCCAGGTAGTCTCTCCTTCCTTTTACAGCCGTCATTATTGTTGGGGTGGGGGAGGGGATCAAACTGCAGCTTGCACATGTAAGTGGTCGCCTGCATTACGAGCGTGGCAAGAACCACTGCAACTCACATCGACGCAAACAAATGGAGCTACAGATAATGAAATTATGCTTAATGTTCCTCGAATTTAGTTAACTAGAGACGAATGGACAACCATCTATATGTGTGAATAATGCAATGCTAAACATTCTCGTCGTGGTTAAAACAATGGTTCGCCCTAGCATGGAAAAGCGACTTATTAATAAATGTACTGTTGAAATCGGATTGCTTGGCCAGTAAGCCGGCGAAGTCTAATCACCCCACCCTTCACTGGGAACGCCCATGCTGGTTTTGTTTATTTCGTGTTTATTTTCGACATGATATTTGGCCGTATTTTATCTGCTTTTATAAAGCGGATATTCCAAGAAATGGACATCCCCCCTCCGCTCCCGCACTCTTCGTCGTTGCCGCTGTACTGGTATCGGTGACAATACAAGACAATGGGCGATCATCTTGGATGGCTTGAAGCGGTCGTTGTCACGTGACACCAGGACGAGATTGAAAACCGTTGTCGGTGTTACATTATACCGCCTCTCCTCTCATCCGCAACCCGCCTATCGCCGCCCCCCCCCCACCCACGTCCGTGTTTCCAAAGGAAGCGATTTAGCTTTTGATTGATGGCAATCTCAAAGATTTGGATAACAAGAAGACGATATGTTTGAATGCGAAATTGCAGCGAAATAAGCCGAGAGGGCTTGAGATAAAAGGGAAGATGGATGATTGGGGTCGCGTGATTGAATAACGAGGGTGGGCAGCTGAGCAGACAGGGGGTGGCGGTGGGTGGGGTCGAGGGAAGGGGGGGAGGGGGGGGTGGAGGGCTTGCTGGGCGCCCCCAGTCGGATCTTATGGATTTTCACGTGTGGGCTTAACAGCGAAGGGTCAAAGGGGTGTGTGCGGAGATTATGAAGCTTCTCATTTCACTCGGTAAGAACGGGACGTCTATAAGACTGAAAAAAGGCTGCAGAAGTGAAACATTTTCATATCTGCTAGGTCAGTGACGCGGTTTTGACAGAGGCGCTGACAGACGCCGGAGAAAGGCAATAAAAAAGATGCATCATCGATAATATGATGATAGGCTGTAGAGCACCGGTCGATAATGGAGCCGGCAAGGTCGGAGGTCAGGCAGGAGTAGGCCGTAGGGGTGAGCTGGGATGAATAGAGGACGGTGTGGGGAAGGAGGGTATACAACCGTATTCGCTTTTGATAGGGTACCGGAGAAGGTTTGGGAGGACCGACTGGGTGTTTGTGTGTGTGTGTGGGGGGGTGGGGGGGGGGGCGATTATGAGAGTGTGGGTATGGATATAGATTGAAACGTAAGGAGAGATTTACCAATAGCGGTATGGAAACGAGGGATTGTTTGTTGTCGCCCGAGCCGACCGGACCTTGCCACATAGCCTGCAGCTAGCCTCGGGCCGGGCCAGGCCTAGGCCAGGGCTGGGCCAGGGCTGGGCCAGGGCTGGGCCAGGGCTGGGCCAGGGCTGGGCCAGGGCTGGGCCAGGGCTGGGCCAGGGCTGGGATGGTCAGCGGTATGTACAAGCCTAATCCCCATCCATCTCCGCATTGATCGAGTTCGCTCACTACCTCCTCTCTCCTCTTTCTTCTCCTCCTTCTCCTCCTCCCTCTTCCTCCTCCTCCTCCTCCTCCTACCTCTCCTCCTCGCCCATACCTCCTCCTCCCCCTTCTCCTCCTCCCTCTCCTCTCTCCTCCTCTCCCATACCTCCTGCTCCCCCTCCTCCCCCTCCTCCCCTTCCTCCCCCTTCTCCTCCTCCCTCTCCTCTCTCCTCCTCTCCCATACCTCCTGCTCCCCCTCCTCCCCCTCCTCCCCCTTCTCCTCCTCCCTCTCCTCTCTCGCCTCCTCTCCCATACCGCCTTCTCCCCCATCTCTTCCTCCCTTTCCTCTCTCTCCTTCTCTCCTCCTTCTCCTCCCTCTCCTCCCCTTCCTCCCCCTTCTGCTCCTCCCTCCCCTCTCTCTCCTCCTCTCCCATACCGCCTTCTCCCTCTTCTCCTCCTCCCTTTCCTCTCTCTCCTCCTCTCCTCCTTCTACTCCCCCTCCTCCCCTTCCTCCCCTTCTCATCCTCCCTCTCCTCTCTCTTCTCCTCTCCCCTCCTCCCCTTCCTCCCCATGGTCCCCCTTCTCCTCCTCCCTCTCCTCTCTCTACTCCTCTCCCATACCTCCTCCTCCCCCTCCTCCCCTTCCTCCCCCTTCTCCTCCTCCTTCTCCTCTCTCTCCTCCTCTCCCATACCTCCTCCTCCTCTCCTTCCTCCCCCTTCTCCTCCTCCCTCTCCTCTCTTTCCTCCTCCCCCATACCTCCTCCTCCCCCTCCTCTCCTTCCTCCCCCTTCTCCTCCTCCCTCTCCTCTCTTTCCTCCTCCCCCATACCTCCTCCTCCCCCTCCTCCCCTTCCTCCCCCTTCTCCTCCTCCCTCTCCTCTCTCTCCTCCTCTCCCATACCTCCTCCTCCCCCTCTTCCCCTTCCTCCCCCTTCTCCGCCTCCCTCTCCTCTCTCTCTTCCTCTCCCATACCTCCTCCTCCCCCTCCTCCCCTTCCTCCCCCTTCTCCTCCTCCCTCTCCTCTCTCTCCTCCTCTCCCATACCTCGTCCTCCCCCTCCTCCCCTTCCTCCCCCTTCTCCTCCTCCCTCTCCTCTCTCTCCTCCTCTCCCATACCTCCTCCTCCCCCTGCTCCCCTTCCTCCCCCTTCTCCTCCTCCCTCTCCTCTCTCTACTCCTCTCCCATACCTCCTCCTCCCCCTCCTCCCCTTCCTCCCCCTTCTCCTCCTCCCTCTCCTCTCTCTCCTCCTCTCCCATATCTCCTCCTCCCCCTCCTCCCCCTTCCTCCCCCTTCTCCTCCTCTCTCTCCTCTCTCTCCTCCTCTCCCATACCTCCTCCTCCCCCCCCTCCCCTTCCTCCCCCTTCTCCTCCTCCCTCTCCTCTCTCTCCTCCTCTCCCATATCTCCTCCTCTCCCTCCTCCCCTTCTTCTCTCCTCCTCTTCCATACCTGCTCCTCCCCCTCCTCCCCCTCCTCCCCTTCCCCCCCTTCTCCTCCTCCCTCTCCTCTCTCTCCCATACCTCCTGCTCCCCCTCCTCCCCTTCCTCCCCCTTCTCCTCCTCCCTCTCCTTTCTCTCAACTCCTCTCCCATACATCCTCCTCCCCCTCCTCCCCTTCCTCCCCCTTCTCCTCCTCCCTCTCCTCTCTCTCCTCCTCTTCCATACCTCCTCCGCCCCCTCCTCCCTTTCCCCCCCTTCTCCTCCTGCCTCTCCTCTCTCTACTCCTCTCCCATACCTGCTCCTCCCCCTACTCCTCCTCCTTCTCCTCCCACCTCTGCCTGCTCCACCTCCTCTGCATCAATTCCCCTCTTCCCTCCTCCTCCTTCTTGTCTTCGTGACCGCAGTGCCACAGATTGGGGAAGTGTTAATATTGTCCTCAGCATTACATTTTGCTTCTGATTCCGGACCACATCACAAGCCCCCCCCCCCCTCCATATACCTGTGTGTATGTTATGTGCCGTTACCCTCCGCACTGGTACCCGTTTGTCTACTTGTGGCAGACAACACATGCCCCTCACCCACTCAAACACACCACACCCACATAGGACGTCCCCGCACTACCCTCCCCCCCCCCCCACATACACGCTAAACCCCCCACACTCCACTCTCCACCCACCCCCAACTCGCCCAAGGGTGTCCCCCAACGAAATCCCACCGCAACCAACCACGAATGCCCCCCCCCTCCCGCAAAACCCACCCACTTACCCACCGATGACCCCCCCCCTCTAACCCGCGAACGTCCAAATACCAACTCCCCCTCAACCCACCGCCCACCCCCTCGGGCATCCCCTCTCCACCCGCCTCACCTCACAGCAGCTAAATCTCCACCCATACTGCGCCCAACTGCCATATTCTGTGCCGGCTAATATTGACAAAGTCGCCGCGCTGATTCGACCTTGCCTACTACCCAACCCTAAATATGACCTTCCCGTGACCTTCACCTATACATCTTCCGCTCGCTAGCTACATACACTCAAGTTCTCTCCTTATGCGCCCGGCGTTCTCCCGCTGGATCCCGGGCCAACCACGTGTCGGTACCACGTACGCTATGGCTTATACGATCACTCCCCTGTTGCTCATGGACAACGTGACCTAGTTCTTCCAGAGGAAGTGTCCTAACTGTGCTTTAACACCGAAAGACCACAATAACAACACATCTGCAATATATTATTTAGATGTATGTTCATGACGCTTTAACCACTTTTGGTCATATCGTGTCAATGGGAGAAGGAAGGGAGAACGGAGCCATGTCCCCGGGGGTAACCTCCTACTCTTTGCGAAGAGGGACATGGGATCTTTAGGCACCTCGCCTGGATACTAGCATTCTATTCCATGAGGTTCAATACAGAAAATAACAGACCGGGCCGAGAGTCTTGTGCTGCATATGTATATATAAGAAACCCGTGGCAAGTGATCAACATGGTTCATTGAGGAAGGGAAGAGGGGAGCCATGTATCATATTTAGAAGAATCTGAGAATCTGAAAAAACGACATTAACACAGATAGTGGCATCTTAGAAAAAACGACACTTAATTTAGCCAAAAACAAACCGGAACATCGTAAAAAATCGACATTCGACACTGAGAATTGATAAAAATCGACACTGGACATTAGACCCCCCCCCCCTTTCCAGACCCATATTACTGCAGCGTGTGCGAGGGGCCCACCATCGCCATCTAGCTGTGGGAGAAAATCCAAGGCCCCAGGCGCCGAGGCGTCATCTCATCTGACTCAACCTTGGCACCGAGATCAGCCGCTCCTTCCGGTGGTACCCCTGAGCGGCCTTCGGTGGAGTCAATGGCGTCGTTGCTCACTTATACACAGTGCCTTCACGTAGGGAATCGTTTATCCTGCCTGTCCTTTATCTACACGTGCTCCGCATAGCAACGGCCACAATGTGTCCACCAATATAACTCCGGCCGCGCCAGATTCTCGCGAGAGACGGCGTTATTCTCGTCACGTGATGGCGAGAAGCCCGGTTTGGAGTTTAGGGTGGGAGGGGGGGGGGGGGGGAGGATAATACCCCCTGGTGCCCCTGGTGCCCCTGGCCGTATACCGCCAGTATTGTTGTATTTATAACGGAGAGATATACGTTTATGGCTTCATTTGTCGCCTACGTTGGTTGTGTGCACAGTTTGTGGAGCGGCCATCGTAGACCAGTCGCGTTGTGTCCAGCAGCTGGGTGACTGGGAACAAGCCAAATGTGGGCCGAGTGCCACTAATTAATGGGTGAATGAGACTGGTGCAAATGGTATATGTGGGTAAACATGTTATGCTATAAGGTATTCGGACAAACTGTGTTAAGTGCTAAAGGGTATTTGGGCAAATTGTGTTATGCTAAAGGGTAGTTAGGCAAACTGTGTTATGCTAAAGGGTAGTTGGGCAAACTGTGTTATACAAAAATGGCAAATTTATACAAGATATCTGGGAAACGATATATAGGGTAATGACCGAACAAAATAAAGAAATTAGCAGCATTTATATATTTAGCATCCACTGTACGCGAAAATACCTTCTCGCAGCTTTAAATAAAATTTGAATATATGTTTAGCGTGTCGTCATCTATGACTATGAATGTGTTTTGTGTTGTTTTCATTAAATTTTATATATATCTTGTATGCATTCTTCTTGTACCATGGGCGTTGCGCCTACAGTACTGAAAATAAACTTCATTCTTCTTCATGTAATGACCGAAAGCGAACGGCATATGGGTTAAGGGCGTTTATAAAAATATTGATTTGGCAAAGTACATTCATAAAAATAGTGCATGGGCAAAGGACCTTCATAAAAATAGCGTTTGGGCAAAGGACCTTCATAAAAATAGCGTATGGGGAAAGGACCTTCATAAAAATAGCATATGGGCAAAGGGCATTCGTGAAGAGAGCTTTTGAGCAAAGGACATGCATGAGGGTAGCGTATGAGTAAAGAGCATTTAGCACAGGATACTTGGCGTCAGGCTGCTGGGGAATCGGACAATCCACATACGGACATGAGGAGCAAACAGGACTTGAGCAAAGGACAAAGTCAAAGTCACGAGAATTCGGAATGGGGAAAGGGAGGGATGATATTCTGGTTAGCTGTCAAGAAGATAACCCTGTTCTTTTAAGGTTAGCGTTCATCCCATGCTGTATATTGACTTCCACTTCCATCAATAAAGCACTGTTCAAAAATCAAGGTTCACTGTGATATCAATTTGCGATTCTTGTTAGAGCTGCCACTTCGACAATGTTGTCAGAGGAGGGCTCCGTCCGCATGTGCAAAGGACTCCGTTCGCATGTGCAGAGGGCAGCATTCATATTTACAAGAATTCCAATTCCCTGGTCCCCGAGTGCTAATATTTACGTGGAAGGCAAACACTAAACAGATGCACGGTACCTCAAGATCAAGTTATTCTAGTTTTGTTATAGTGACCTGCCAACATGTATACAAACAATAAAAAGTAAAACGTTTATACATCCTGACGGGATTACAAATGTCACTCTAGTTTAAGAAAATACAACAAAGTTGCTATTAGCTTTCACGAATCTAGTTTCTGGATATAGTACAAACTGTGTCTGATACATTTTGTTAATTGACACAAACAATGGTTATATATGTAACTTAGTTTGTGATCTCTAGTGAAAGTACTGAAGGTAGGATATAGGCAATGTACATGTACATTATAAAGCCAGTCTCTCCGAAATTCTTTACAATAGTTACTTTCAAATACAAAGGGAATCTTCTATGTTACATGTCACATGATCAACATTATTGGTTTGTGAGACTAGGTAACTGGAATTAATAAAAAAAAATTTAATTGGTCACGGTCCTTTCTGGTCCCGAGTTTTCCATCTTTCCGCTTGACTCAAACTAACTATGATCACTAGGGCTGTTGCCAAACCAAACCCAACCACTGCCACTATAGTGGCATAGTGTGTTCGATCTCCCGGCAGAGGACGTTCCGCTTAAAGCGGGTGTCCAACCTAATCTAATCGTGATCTGCACCGAAAGTTTGCAGCTTAAAATTACCAGGTGAATTGCGGTAGTTTCAAGCCGCGCAGTAGACCATGATCTTAGTGTTTCATGGAGAAATAGCATCCAGACATATTGATATATCTCTTGCAACGATTGTCTCCGTAATAAAAGCCATGAATGGAGCTATTTATATTTGCGATGATCGCGCGCTTTTGTTTTGCTCAATCAGTATGCGTCATTTCCGGTTTGAATATAATTAGAGTATCTTCTCCTGATTGGTCATTCGTGGACACACCTCCAAAAAGTCTGTAATTTGAAGGATAGACCCTTGGGTATTATATGAATTAGTAAAGCCGCGTTATAGAGGCCAAGCTGACGGTTCCTTTAAGCAATACTGTGCGAAAGGAGCTCCCTCCGTTGTGTGTGATATCTCGTCGTGTTTTGGTGTCTCGCTACCTGCTCCGGTGAGACTATGGTTGGTACCCGTATGTCGAGGTGACCTGAGGACTGGGCTCAAGCCATATGAAGGATGTATGGACCTACTTGTTGCGCTCGCTGCGGGGGATATACCTAGGTCATGTGGCGTGGTCGGTTGAGCAGATTGAAGCGGTATGGAAGCCGTATTAATCACCATGGTGGCCGGGGGGGGGGGGGGGCTGATGACCTCGACCGGATTCTGCCCACGCCGAGAGAAATATCTGTATAGCCATGCATGGCCCTTCGGACTCGCACAATCACTGGGACAACAGGGGGGGGGGCGGGGTGGGTGCCGCTGCGCACTACTCCTATATAGGGGGGCCTCCACATGGGTTTCGTCTTGCATCTATTTATAGATGGATGCCCCCAATCGGTCGTCTGACTATAAGGGTGCCCCCCACACACACATTGGTTGGATGTATGGACGCCTCCCACACTGGTTCCATGTAAGAGTGCCACCCCAACCCCCCCACCCCCGCCCACTGCTCCGACATAGAGGTTTCACCACCCCCTCTCCCCTACGGGGATCGGGGGGGGGGGCATCCCGTCTACCCCTCTACCACCACTAAACTGGTATGATGTAGGGGTGCCACCCCCCCCCTACCCCCCACTACACTGATATAATGTAGGGGTGCCACCCCCCTCTCCCCCCGCTACACTGGCATGATGTAGGGGTGCCAGTCCCCCCCCCACCTCTCCCCCCACTAATCTGGCATGATGTAGGGGTGCCAGTCCCCCCCCACCTCTCCCCCCACTAATCTGGCATGATGTAGGGGTATCCAACAGCAGTGACAATGCACCTCGACAAGGCACCAGGCTTAAGATTTCCATATGAAATGCCCCCGATGCCCTTGGCCACAATTGGTCTGGGCCGAGGCCATCCTTTTCTCACTCCGCAGCTCAGACGATACTCCCTCCATCCCTTCCTACCCCCCATCCCCCACTCCCGGTCTCCTCCTCTGGCCCGCGGCCGCCTCGCCAGGCAGCCACCATTGCACTGCAGGGCGGGGGTAAGGGTGACAATGAAGGTTAAGGTAGGGGGTAGGGGCAGGGGCGGGAGCGGGGGCTGGAACTGGGCCTGCGGGGGGGGGGAGGGCACCAGTCCTCGACATCCCCCCCCCGCCCTGCCTTAGCCCCCGCCCTTGGCCCCCGGCCTTCTGTCCCAGCCCCCCCCCCCCTCCCCCGGTCCCAGTGGCCCCCTCTGAGGCCATCTCACGCCATACCCTATGGCCTTCACTGGCCGGGGCGCCGGCACAAGCTAACGAGAGGGTAAGAAGTACAGGCACTTACAGCGGCGCACTTGTCAGCGGACTGGTGATGGGGGTGGGGGGGGGGATCCTGGTGGAAACCAGGGCGACAGTAAAATGAAGTTAATAATGGGTCTGATGGTACAGCTTCTCTGAAAGGTTTAACATTAGCAAAGGCCGAGATAGGTGGGTAGTTAGGTAGCGGAAGCAGATATATATGGCAGAGGAAATGGGGTGAAATGGGGAGACTGACAGACAAAAGAGACGGAGAGAGAGACAGAAAATGAAACAAAAAGAGAAAGACAACAAGAGTGCGAGCGAGCGAGGGAGACAAAGAGGATGAGAGACGAGAGTCAGAAAGATAGACGGAGAGAGAGAGAGAGAGAGAGAGACCAAACGATACATATATATATCACTGATGTGCTCTAGGTTCGTGAGAGAGAAAACACACTCGGTAGCTGGAAGGTTTTTATTATTAATTCTGTAGCAACAAAGTGAGACGTCAGTGCCGGTGTGCTGCCGGCGAAATCCCCGCACACAATCTGACATTAAATAGATACGCAATAATACTAGCAGTTATAAATACAGTACGTAATGGAGCATATTAACAACTACTCATACCATAGGTACAATACTAATGAAAATAGCAAATACATGGGTATATAAAGGTTATCTGAAACACCAAAGTGAGACGTCAGTGCCGGCGTGATGCCGGCGAAATCCCCACTCGCAATCTGCACCGGGTTGCTGGTCTCGCAAACAGAAAAATGGGTGACATTAGCCAATGTTCAGGTAGATGATTTGTTGGTTGGTTGTATATTCAGGACGTTTTGACCACTTTTGAAAGGGTAGTTGAAAAGGAATGAGTCCGATGTTTATCATAGGTATGATAAACAATAATGAGGGGTGGTAGCGATGAAAATGAAGAATGAGAATACAACTAAAATACAGAATACGAATGGTTTTATACGACAATGAAAACATATATATATAAAGAGAGAGGGGGTGTGTAGGATGTGAGAGAGAGAGTGAGACTGGTTAACCAAAATATTTAAATTATTGCAATGGTACAAAATAATATTTGATATTTCTTCAATTTAAACATGATTTATTTAACGAGATTCCGCTGAAAGGGACTGCCATCTAGCAGGGTCACGTCAACAAATATAGCTATAAATAAAACATATAACAATAGTATAAAACACATGCTTTATATATAACATTGATTCAAGATTTCCATGTCATAACAAATGGAACTCTATAATTCTTTGGCTACGATTTCGTTTCGAATTATGACTTTATGATCCATTCCCTATGCGGATCAGCGCGTATGCAATAGCTGTTACCAGGGACCTCCTGCAGGGTACGAAAATCATGGCATTGACGCTGAGAAACAAAACTCCCTTAAATGATATGCAGTAAATCAAATTTATGCCATCATTTTATATCTATTTTGTTTATATTCCAGTTGCCTACGGGGAGAAGAAGTTTTGTGCTTCCCAGAGGTACATCAAGCTTGTATCCAATCACGGTTATCTCTCGAGTCACGTGACTGACGAGACTGGCTGCGGCTCGCATAACGCGCCCTGGGTCATCGAGGCCCTCTCGGGACAGGTCATCAACCTGACTCTGCTGGACTTCGGCAGCGGCAACCTCAGCAGCGCCACCCAGCGAGTGGCGACGACAATATGCGAGCCTTACGGACATATACTGGAGAAGCGGGGTGAACACAAGGCTAACACGTCTCTGTGCGCGGGGCGATTCCGCCACAATCACGTGTACATCTCAAATACCAGCAGCCTGGAGATCCACTTCCTGCCCGCCCACAAGCGTGCCGGCAAGCACCACTTCCTGCTGCATTACAGCGGTAAGTGATTGGTTGTATATTCAGGGCGCGTTTCACCACTTGTGGTCATGGCGCGTCAATGGGAGAACGAAGGGTTGTTTGGTTGGTTGTAGATTCGCGACGCTTCAACCACTTTTGGTCATATCGCGTCAATGCGAGAAGGAAGGGAGAATAGAGCCATGTTCCCTGGGGTAATCCCCTACGTTTTGCGAAGAAGGACATGGGATCTCTATCCTGCGACCACACCGACATGGCCACAGCGAGGCTCGAACCATCGATCCACGTGCCGTTAGGCTCTCAGGTGGCCAGAGCACTCAAGGCCAGCGCTATAACTCACTGAGCTACCGGGCCAAACCCCCAACGGTAAGTGACAACGTCTGGTGGAACTTGGTAGGGCATTTAACCCATCGTCTTGCGCAGAAGGATCCACTTCCTGTCCGCCCACAAGCGCAGGCAAACACCACTTCCTGTTGCACTACAACGGTAAGTGACGGTTCTGGTGGGACAACGTCTGGTGGAACCGTGAGGCAACTAGGTAAGGAATCTAGTCCATTGTCTTATGCATACGGATCCACTTCGTGCCAGTCCACAAGCCCCCGGGAAACACCACTTCCTGGAAGGGTTGATGTATTACATCGGTGTAACGCTACAGTGTTATTACATAACACACAATGTTACAAGGATGTAAGTAATGTTACGATGGTGTAACCATTGTATTACTATTGAAATACTTTAAAGTTAGAGTAAATACAGTGTAACTTGCGTTAAAGTTGTGTTACTGGCATGTTATTGCTCTGTAACACATCTAAACAACGAAATGTTTGTTCTATATAATATCGACTGATTGCATATGACATACCTAAATGAATTCCCTATACATGCCGCGTGCCGAAGCACCTGCAATCTACAAGCTCTTTCTGATCAAATTCTCTGGCAAAGAAAGGCGGTCGTGACGACTTCAAACTCTGCCCCGGGGTCATTGTGAAGATAATGAGAGTCTGTCGCAGATTTATGCTTTGGAGTTATTGTTGTCAATGTTAGTTTCATCTGCGATAAGTTGTGTAAGACTTGTCAGTTTCATCTGCTGTAAGTTGTGTGAGACTTGTCAGTTTCATCTGCGGTAAGTTGTATGAGACTTGTCAGTTTCATCTGCGGTAAGTTGGTTGTGTAAGACTTGTCAGTTTCATCTGCGGTAAGTTGTGTAAGCCTTGTCAGTTTCATCTGCGGTAAGTTGTGTAAGACTTGTCAGTTTTATCTGCGGTAAGTTGCGTAAGACCTGTCAGTTTCATCTGCGGTAAGTTGTGTGAGACTTGTCAGTTTCATCTGCGGTAAGTTGTGTGAGACTTGTCAGTTTAATCTGCGGTAAGTTGTGTAAGACTTGTCAGTTTCATCTGCGGTCAGTTGTGTGAGACTTGTCAGTTTCATCTGCGGTCAGTTGTGTGAGACTTGTCAGTTTCATCTGCGGTAAGTTGTGTGAGACTTGTCAGTTTCATCTGCGGTAAGTTGTGTAAGCCTTGTCAGTTTCATCTGCGGTAAGTTGTGTGAGACTTGTCAGTTTCATCTGCGGTAAGTTGCGTAAGACTTGTCAGTTTCATCTGCGGTAAGTTGTGTGAGACTTGTCAGTTTCATCTGCGGTAAGTTGTGTAAGACTTGTCAGTTTAATCTGCGGTAAGTTGTCTAAGACTTGTCAGTTTCATCTGCGGTCAGTTGTGTGAGACTTGTCAGTTTCATCTGCGGTCAGTTGTGTGAGACTTGTCAGTTTCATCTGCGGTAAGTTGTGTGAGACTTGTCAGTTTCATCTGCGGTAAGTTGTCTAAGACTTGTCAGTTTCATCTGCGGTAAGTTGTGCAAGACTTGTCAGTTTCATCTGCGGTGAGTTGTGTAAGACTTGTCAGTTTCATCTGCGGTAAGTTGTGTAAGACTTGTCAGTTTCATCTGCGTTAAGTTGTGTAAGACTTGTCAGTTTCATCTGCGGTAAGTTGTGTAAGACTTGTCATTTTCATCTGCGGTAAGTTGTGTAAGATTGTCAGTTTCATCTGCGGTCAGTTGGGTGAGACTTGTCAGTTTCATCTGCGGTAAGTTGGGTGAGACCTGTCAGTTTCAACTGCGGTAAGTTGGGTGAGACTTGTCAGTTTCATCTGCGGTAAGTTGTGTGAGACTTGTCAGTTTCATCTGCGGTAAGTTGTGTAAGACTTGTCAGTTTCATCTGCGGTAAGTTGTGTAAGACTTGTCAGTTTCATTTGCGGTAAGTTGTGTGAGACTTATCAGTTTTATCTGTCGTAAGTTGTGTAAGACTTGTCAGTTTCATCTGCGGTAAGTTGTGTAAGACTTGTCAGCTTCATCTGCGGTAAGTTGTGTGAGACTTGTCAGTTTTATCTGTCGTAAGTTGTGTAAGACTTGTCGGTTTCATCTGCGGTAAGTTGTGTGAGACTTAATCAGCTGTCGGTTGTTTTCAGTGATCGGCTGCCCGGACCTGATCCCCCCGGCCAACGCCTGGTACAAACGGGAGGGGACCACTGCCGTCATCGGCTGTGAGTGGAACTACAAGTCGTGGCACCTTCGCTGTGACGGCAGCCACTGGGTCGGCGTGGTCGGCAACTGCTCCGATGGAGGTTGGTTGCTGTATATTCAGGATGCTTTAACCAATTCTGGTCATATGGGCGAAGAAAGGTAGCAGAGCCATGTTCGCGGTTGGTTGTACATTCATGACCCTTTACACCACTTGTGGTCATGGCGCGTCAATGGGAGAAGGAGGGTTGGTTGGTTGGTTGTATATTCAGGACGCTTCAACCAATTCTGGTCATATCGCGTCAATGGGAGAAGGAAGGGAGAGCAGAGCCATTTTCCCTTGGGGTAACCCCCTACTCTTTGCGAAGAAGGATATGGGATCTTAATTTCTCCTGCCACCACACAGACATGACCACAGTAGGGCTCGAAACACCGATCCACGTGCCGTTAGGCACCCAGGGAAGTCAACCCACTGAGCTATCGGGGCGGCCCCCTCCGATGGAGGTATCAGGGTCAAGGTGGGCAAGCTCCCATTCACCAGGTGGCACCCTGTTCCGTTTCGTTCCTCCCGCGAAACCGCTGCTGCTGTGGACGGGGGCAAAGTATATGCTTCTTTGCAAAAAATAGTTAAGAAAATACATCTCTTGTGTGAATAATTGTTTTCTATTCGGGACCGGATAAACGCTTGGCCAGTTTTCTAGTTGGCGTTGAGTAGATTTACGTGACGCTAAGTATGGTTTATGAATGGTTGCTGTAACATATATTAAGAGTAACTATCGGATAGATGGAAATCAAGGCCTCTATGGGTGCATCGTAAATATATATATATATGCCACGACTAAATGTGGACATACGGATTAAATAACACGTCTGCATTCTAGGTGAAACAAAATTCAACTTGATTTACATGAATGTTTACACTTTGCAACTTGCCCCTGAAATATGACTATCATCCTGCTATTTACAAGCAAACCTCATGGCATTGTTTGCTTTCAGGGCATGTGGCGGAGTCTTTGGATGAGGAAATCTTGCCATTTTCCGCCGGTAGGTGACTCCTGGTGTTTCGCACGATAGAAAGTAGCGGTGTCTCTCTGCATTTTATGCGTTTTCTCCGTTCACATTAAATATTCTCAATATATGCAAATGTGATATACTTAAATTCAATATGTTGTAAATATTACCATTGTTAGGCTTGCAAATAGAATCATCATCATTTATTTCGACCAGGAAAACAACAATACCATACAATACAACATATAGCAAAAAGGAAACGATTATAATCCCTTGCCGAGGAGACCACCATTATGACAGAATAGCTGGCATGGTGGCCACCTCAACGAGAAATATTTATGTTGCACTTCGTATTGTTATAAAGATGATGGTTCTTTCCTTTCAATCAGTTATTCGCATATAATCTACATTTACATAGTAGCAGAGGTACATTTCATGTTGAACATATATACACTTTAATTCCAACTGGACACGTTTAAAATATGTGATCTAATTGAATAGTAAATACTACGATAATTATGCTTTCAAATATTTGTTATACTCTGTATTGTCATTAAGACGACGGTACATACGATCTTTCAATCAATTATTCGCATTTAATTTATATTATACACTAACAGAGGTAATTGCATGTTAATCTTGTTTCCTTTTTAACAGTGGAGTCGATTACCCTTATCATCGGTCTGGCTGTCTTGATTGCCATCGCGGTCTGTAGCATGGGGTTCGTCTATCTCTACATCAGAAGGTCGGTCATGCGCCATAACTCACGCGTTACTCAGCCTCAGAACTAGCCCTGATACGTGTCTCTCATACGCGCGTCGAGTACCAACGCGCGCACGAGAGCCGTGAATCAGGGCTTCTTTAGAACCGGCCGCATATTAAGGAGAGTCCTTACCACTCACCGCGTTTACATTGCCTAAGATATGATTAAATCTGTACTTACATTTATGCCATGTAATATATATATGCGAAAGGTACACTTCACACTATTTCATAAGCAAATGGTTTTGTAAGGGGATAACGATTTAACCCTAACTGATGTGCTGACTACCCCACGGCGGCAGCGCATGGTTATTAGACACGGGACCACACAATGTATTATATTCATATGCTCTTATGCATGTGATTTAATTCCAAATGTCAAATTTTTCGATATGATTCTGATATATAGTCGGTATTATTATGCTATTGTGAATCAAGGATTTCAATACCTATATATTTTGCCATTGCCAGCTCCCCGATGAGGGAACAAGATATATTGTATATTGTATATGCGCTCGTTTTGAACGTCAACTTGCATACCCGATTACCATTGAGTCCATTGTATGACTGTATGCGCACAGATTGATCAACCGGAAATCTAGAGCCATTGTATGACTTATGCACAGTTTCATCAACCGGAAGTCTAGGACCTTTGACTATGACTTGTGCACAGCTTTAACCGGAATAATGTGAGACGTCCCTGTTTTATGTCACTTCCGCTAGGCGGCAGCAGCAGAGGTCACTCGCCCGCAAGGACAAGGCCCAGAAGCGCGGCAGTCCCCACCCGGCCGACGCGACTGTTTCGGCGAGTCGCCGATCGCGAAGCAAGGCACCAGGCAGACCCGGAAGCGGAAGTGGAGGGGAAACGCCGCTCCGAGAGGCGTCCAGCGTGGGTCACATGACCGTCCTGACCACCAGCGCCCGCGGCGGCGGAGGCAACAGTTACGCGCAGACGTGGGAGACGAGCATCCTGGAGCCGGACCATATCGGGAGTCAGTTTATGAGTGACAGTGACTACGCCTCCCAGAGTAACTTCTCCACCACCACCCGGCAAAGCAGGATGACCAGCCCCTACGACGACGTGGGCAGGGGAAGTATGCTCACGGAGGAGAACAGCGGGTCGCAGGCGGACGCCAGCAGTCAGAGGTACCACGTGCTGGAGAAAGCCAAGGATTAGAGGCCATGGAACGTACAATGGATCTCATTCGCACAGCGCGCATGCGCAAAAAGCGTTTAGACGACATAGTTCAGGCGGCCTAAAGTAAGGACAGGTCCGTTACCAATGACCATTCAAAACCGATGACCATTAACAACAGTGGTGAGTTTGGTTTTATTGAATGACGAGGCATTATGCCACATCGCACTTGAATATTTTCCGTTTGCCATTTAAATATGTGAAGAAGTATCTAACGGTGATTCAATTCGAACAAACGCAGTTAATTCAGCCTAAAATAGTACTCTACTGAAAGAGACACAGATAGGGTCCTTTTGTCGTCATCCTCTGCTGCCGCGGAACATTGTATTGTAGCGGCCGAGTGCGATTAGGTTTACCGCGTTACAAATTATGTATTCTTGCGCCTTTCCGTTGGTGCTGAGGCCTTCTGGGCCTTGTCTTGCCGCTGTTAATAGAGCAGTAGTTTAATTCAACTTTGGCGACAGTGATATAGCATGTATAATGTGCTTTTGATATGTTCTTGTCCTCACATATCATAATGGTAGGACACGAACAGAGCTAACAACCACCGGCCTTTGTTGAAATAGTGATACTAATTGTACTTAATATTAATCATACTGATACACACTATAACCTTATATCTGCCAATGATAAAGTTTATATGAGAGCGAGAATAAGTATCGGGGACATAATGGGTACATTTCTCTAGGCGGGTGACTCGGAGGTCGCCCGGTACACCCGACACGTGACACGGCTCTATCGGGTGTAACCGATAGGGCTAGACCAGACGCCATCGCCCGATACACCCGGCACATGACACAGCTCTATCGGGTGTAACCGATAAGGCTAGGCCAGACGCCATCGCCCGGTACACCCAAAACGTGACACGGCTCTATCGGGTGTAACCGATAGGGCTAGACCAGACGCCATCGCCCGGTACACCCGACACATGACACGGCTCTATCGGGTGTAACCGATAGGGCTGTACAGTCACTTCGGGATCTTATCGAGACCCCAAGAGACTGGGATACCTATACTCTACGTCAATGCCTAGCATCAACGGCCTGTACCTGCTGCCTACTTTCCGGTTGTTTGCCTTCACTCGCCTCACACACAAGATCGGCTAAAGGTGTCATTGGAAGCACAAATAACCACTGAAGTTATGTGCATATCCGAATTATAACCATCTGAGTAGATTTATGTAATGTATGAGCGGTTAGGCTGTTGATAAACCAAAATGCGGTTGACACTGAGTGACTGTCAGTGTCAGGCGATCTAACGTGCTGCGCGGGGTTTTCTATGTGGTGTGACGTAATAGTCATCATGACGCGCGTGTCTGCGCGAGGTATCTATGGTTACGTAACAACGCTCCTTATATGGACTGAGCAGGTGAGGACAATGGTGTTCCGTTTGTCGTAGAACTGTAAACATCGATGATTTGGCTCGAAATACAACGCTTCCAACAGTCTCATCGAACGGACCACATGCATTATGGAGAGATAAATGTCTTATCTTTAATTATATTATGATTTTATAGTTAGCCATGCCTGGACCAAAGCAAACAAAAATAGTTCCAGACCCACTCGATTCTTCACGCACAAACCACGCAGCCAGCCGGTTTCCAACACTAAAACGTTGACTACAATGAGTGCGAGTCACGCAGTTGCAGCAAGGCACCAGCGTGATGCGCACTCGTTCTAAGAGCACGTGTTTTTTTGTTGGTCCCCAAAAGACCTAAACCGGAAATAGAACCCGTGAGAACTGTACAGCCCTATAGGGCTAGACCAGACGCCATCGCCCGGTACACCCGACACGTGACACGGCTCTATCGGGTGTAACCGATAGGGCTAGACCAGACGCCATCGCCCGGTACACCCGACACGTGACACGGCTCTATCGGGTGTAACCGATAAGGCTAGGCCAGACGCCATCGCCCGGTACACCCGACACGTGACACGGCTCTATCGGGTGTAACCGATAAGGCTAGACCAGACGCCATCGCCCGGTACACCCGACACGTGACACGGCTCTATCGGGTGTAACCGATAGGGCTAGGCCAGACGCCATCGCCCGGTACACCCGACACGTGACACGGCTCTATCGGGTGTAACCGATAAGGCTAGGCCAGACGCCATCGCCCGATACACCCGGCACGTGACACGGCTCTATCGGGTGTACCGATAGGGCTAGGCCAGACGCCATCGTTTCATGTTTTCCTGGCATATAAGACACGTGCACACGCACGGACGCCCCACAAAAAGGAAGTGCCAGGCGGTGCACCGATGCATACTGTACGTATTCGGGATATACCGGGGTTACCAAAGACATGCGCTCCTCGTTTTAGCAACAGGATATTGTGATGTTCAACATGACAGGCGTCACTGTTATAATTAATAACATGGTACACACTAGTTTAAAATTAATTAATTTTTTTTATTTTCGTGGCCTCAATGATATGGTATTGCGAAAATAATTATATACAAAATGGCTGCTTTGAACAACGTTTCCATATTAGTCAAATTGTAAATTAAAAAACGTTCGCTTCCGTCGGTGAGATATAGGCCTAAATATAATATCCATCGTTTAAGAAGTTCTGCATATAATCCTAAAGTAAAAGATTAGCCTTGATGTAATTACCGTATTTGCAACATCTGCATGAACTGTCATAATAAGTATGCTCAAAGCATTTCTTGGGCTTCGCAGCTGGTGCAATGATGGAAACGGTATGTACTACGTCACAAGTCTGTGTCTTCTATACTGCACATGTTTAGGGATGACAAGCAGGCATATGAAACCAGGAATAGTAGTTCCTTAAGCCACTAAGCAGGCCATGGAATAATTTCATTGTGACCGGCTATGACGGGCTGCGACGGGCTGTGACGGGCTGTGACGGGCTGTGACGGGCTGTGACGGGCTGTGGCGGGCTGCGTTACTAATATCAACATGAATATGAAATGGGGCGAATACGACTCGATTCACGCAACGTAAAAATATTGTTAAATATGTTCAATAACCGATTCCATATTGATATGTCTTAATACTTAGGTCAGAATATCAAACATTTTGGTTTGGTATAACAACTATTACGCGGCAGTTAACATAGGTGTTATGTAACAAGTTAACTATCGTGAAAAGTTGTGTAAATAAGATGGGGTTGGCCCATAAGATATTGTAATTGTTGAAACATGGTCTGTGAAATAACAGGTTTAAATAACGCGTAATAACGAACGATGAAACCGTAGTTCTACATTTGAAAATGTCGTTGTAACTTGCTAATTGGGATTGGCTGCATTACTATGAAGAAATATAGCTACACTCCGGGCAATATACCAAATACGTGAACTGACATGTCCTCGATTGAAGTAATTTACTTGAATACACCTACCGAGGACTTAAGCTAGACTGTTAAACTAGTGTATCAAACGTTTCGTAGAGTGTGCACAAAACCAAAATCCGCAACGCATATGACATTGTTTGTATTGTAATCAACCGATGTGTTATCACAATAATATTTATACTCATTGTTGACGTTTCATGCTAGATTGGGTAATATTATGTGATACAAGACCTGCGAAATGTGATATTTTAATGTTAATATCGTTCCAAGTGTACTGAAGTTTTCTTGTCCTAGTATTGGAGAGGGTGACATCGGAATAACCGTCGTATTTGGTCATAATAAGCTTAACACATGATTTGTGAATTTTTTTACCTGTTTTCCTACTGCACGCATACAATTAAAAATAACTTGCAAATATCGGAAGTAAGGAATACTTAGACATTTCCCACTTAGATCATGACTTGTATTTTTACAGTTAGAAATAGAAATTGTATGTCAATATTTAGTTGACATTGCCCTGCAATATGCATCACAAAACAGTCGGGTGAAGTGCAAGAAACCACCCACATAGTGTAGGAGCCATAGAATGTATACATGATAATGACTTTCTAGTCTATATTTATCGGACTGGACCAAAACACAGCCTGTGTATTTCCGGATTATGGCCATTTCTTGATCATATTCAACGATATATTTCTTTCACATGTTTCAACACAAAATTTCAAATGTCCTTGTTTGTCTGTTATTGGAGACCGACCATTCTCATCGATCGATCCATGTATCAACTGTTGCTGCCTTATATATTATTTGCATTGTTTACATGGCGCATACATTAAATATAATAGGATTGTTCATGCGCAGGATAATTTCAGTGCATGTTGAAATATGGGATGCTGAATCATAACGACGGGAACTACTCAAGAAATGTTTCTGCAAAAGCTGTTTTTGACCATTAGTCTAATGTTACTGATGGTCTCGGTCATGTATAAGGTTAAATCTGATGGTAGGGCATGCCAACCATTGTCGTGGATGGCAGTGTCAACAGCACATGGGAGTAGCTTTAAGAACACGCATGGCTTTAACAATACCAATGGAAATTACTGAAGTTAACGTAATGACGTGGTGTCTTTCCTATATATGAAATCACAAAAAATAATGTAATATTGACTGAATATTATGATGGGTATTGAGTTTTGAGTATAGCAGTGATCCAAGTTGTTAGCTTTACTGTTGTTATGTCGACCTACAGTAAACTTAAATACTGAATGTTGTGATACAGCTGTGAACTGTATAGCCACGTGACCGTCCCAGAGTAAACAATGAAATACGGAATGTTGTGATACCCAAGTACACTGTATACAATACGTCAATCACTTATAGTGTACCTTGTTCCAAGGGTGTTTCTCGACTCTTTGTTGTCAAGTTCCCTGATGTCAAATGTGTGGTCCCCGTGAATGTCCGTATCACGCGACTTCATTTTCAGCGCAGAACGTCGGGGCTGGTAACAGTAGGATTTCGACAAGGGACTCGACGGACAAAGTAAAAACTGAAGAGACATGTCACTGTGTGTCCTTCCCTTGGCTTGATTACTTGACATAAGGCATTTGTATGACTTAACCGGAAGTGTAGAACTTATGCGCAGGTTCAACCGGAAGTGCAGGGCCTTTGTATGATTTGTGTGCAATTTTAACCGGAAGTGCAGGGCCGTTGTATGATTTTTGCGCAGCTTAAACCGGAAGTGTAGGGCCTTTGTCTTACTTGTGCGCAGCTTAAACCGGAAGTCTAGGGCCTTTGTCTTACTTGTGCGCAGCTTAAACCGGAAGTCTAGGGCTTTGTCTTACTTGTGCGCAGCTTCAACCGGAAGTATATAACTTATGCGCAGCTTCAACCAGAAGGGTGCTACTACATTATTATATCATACAAAGAACATTTGTAAGTAGTGATTAAATATTTAATTTGAATCGGTTTGAGATACGTTTGTGAGTAATGATTATACTACTATATCGTAGTGATGTCTTTAATTGTATCGTGTAGGTGTTCATTTCTGAAAACCGTGCACGGGATTCGAGCTTTAAACGTCTATACACATTAGCTTTAAGCTCGGTCAACATTGAAGGACCACGTGACAACGTTGAGGACGCGGGTGAAACACGTGATATTTCAAACAAGATTGAAAGGCTTATATCAGTTGTAACGTTGTCCATATTTGAACCTGCTGGAATCGTATTCAAAATAAAAATATTTTTGTTTGAAAACTGTTTTGATTTGCAGTTATTTAATGTTACCAGGTTCAGTATGAATCACTGAACAGAAAGAGTGGCTGCTGAACATTAACACTAGTGTAATCAACTTAATATACACTAGTGTAATTAAGTTAATTTGCACTAGTGTAATTAAGTCAATATACACTAGTCTCATTACGTCAATTTACACTGGTGTAATTAAAGGGAACCGCCAGCCTGGCCTCTAACGCTGCTTTACCGATTTCTATAATACCCAATTATCTATCCTCCAAATTATAGAATTTTTCGTTCTATCTGTGGCTCACAATAAAATTTAGAAGTGACCGCCATGCACGATTTCGCCGTCTACACAGGCGGCAGCCCTTTTTGGAGGCGTGTCCGGGATTGACCAATCATGAGGCAATACTCTAATTTATTCAAACCGGAAATTACGCCTATTGTGTGAGCAAAACAAGAGCGCGTGATAATCGCTAATATAAATAGCTGCGATTCTAACTCCAATCATGGATTTGTTGCAGAGTCAATCGTCGCAAGACGTATATTAATTGGCTTGGACGGTACTTTTCCACGAAACGTTAAGATCTTGCGCTACTGCGCGGCTTGGAACTGCTGCTGTTCATCCGTAAATCGCGGCCCTGATCTCTCTCTCCGAGAGATATAACGCAAGGCGGCGCCATATGAATAGTCACAATATGCGTCACTGCTCCCGGCAAAATGGGGCTCTGCTTGACATTGCTGGGGGCGGGTTGCCTTAATTGTTTTCTCCTTACCAGTCGGCCGAAACGAAGCGTTAACACTCGCCAATTTAATATTAAGATGTAAACTTTTGGTGCAGATCGCGATTAAATTAGGTTGGACACCCGCTTTAAGTTAATTAGTAATTAGTTAATTAGGATATGCACAGTAAATTAATGTCCATAAACCATTCCTTGTCTTTGATCATGTTCATCAGTCGGATCTAATTGTGCTCCTGTTCAGTTTTTGTGTCACAAAGATGACAGACCAATACACCCGAACACTAAAGTTTCCCTAAGTTAATATCTAATTTGGATCAGTGCTGAACATGGAAACGTTATACGCGACATCAGGTTGGCATCTGTCCGTCTGCGTAAGATGATGCATTTGCAGACGTTCTTGTATTTTAAATAATCCGATTTGTTTCGCGACATTTGCGCTTATGACGGATTAAGCTTATATGTGACCGACAGAGCTTACCGCAGTCGTCGCATCGATGACCTGTCGAAAAGTCTTGGTCATTATTAACTGGCTTTCAATGGTGAGACGTTTCGAGTGCAACTTCTCTAGCCAGAGGCGGTCGTAGTGGAGTCTTATTTCTGACGTCAGGTGACGTTTTCGCCAAACATCAGATGACGTTATGTGTATAGCGTTAGAAGACGTTATGCACAGCATGCGACGGCGTAGTACCTTACTTTTGGTGACGTTATGCCTATCGCCAGAACACGTTATGATACCTAACGTCCTTACAACGTCACGCACGACATCATAATGAGCATACAAGTTTCCAACGAGCTGTAATGTCAGTCACTTACTGGCATTGTAATCGTTTGCGATACACAAGCCTGAAAAACTACCCCGACCTAGTCCTGAGGCACACAAAGGGACGTGCCATCACGGAATTCTGCAAGGAATCACAAGGTACATCCAGATTTGATTTGATTGGGGATTAATGACACTTTCCGCCTGTTATGAGAAAGAAAAGGCTCATATAGTACAGTCCAACTGAATGGGTGTTGAAGGCGTCAGATAAGCTACGCTTTCCATAACAAGATTTATAGTCGATATTTGATGACTTGTAATGTTTAAGCCATTTTCTATGCTAATGCATGCATTACATCGATGCGCAGTTTGTATATAGTCTTACATCTTTGTTGTATGAGTAAATAAATATATATATACAATATATCATAATTCACAACTTTGGTAATTTATCAGCTATTACATGCGTATTGTCAAAAATTTTCATTGCTCACCCGTCTATGCTCTAATACTAGTTTGTCAATGTAGTGTCCTACTTAGGTCTATGTGACATTGTTGGCTTCACTTTTGTCGAGCAATAACTGTCTAATATGGGACTGTGTCCTTATCTGAGCGGCAAGATTGAAAACACCGCTGATGTGTTGGTTTGCATTATGACGTGCCACATGAATGACACTATCACTATGGCTATCACAAGGGGCGATGGGCTATGGTTAAGATTAGAATAGCAGTACTATTGACATTGGCAGATCTATGGAAGGACCCATGGATTCTATACCCGCTAAAAACCGTTATATAAAGTAACATCCGGATTCGTCTGTAACTGCTGCTCCGCCCCCACCCTCCACCCTAACCCCCTTCAAAAAAACAAAAAAAAATTAACACACATTTGGACATTCTCTAACTTTGTCTCTCCCTCCGCCCCAAAAGGAACCAATAACAAACGTCGATGTTGCGATGGTTGAATAAAAAGCGCAACGAAACACACGGTTTTGTACAATAGATTTCCATCACATTTATTTCTCCAACAGAAGCAAGAAGACGCCTAGCAGAACGTAAACAGTATGTGACAGCTTCGGGGGTCGCGAACAGTCGTCAAGTGCAAGCCACATTCGCGACAAACAGGGCAAGATTCTCCATGCAAACCAATCGATCCGTAGATCACCATGGTTGTTTCTTTGTGCAGGTAACAGTTCACTTAAAGCGCTTACCATCGTTCAATTGCATGAACCTTATTTGGCATAATAAAACGGGACTTTGGCCTTGTTTAACCACTGTGGTACGAACGATATTTTTGCGGTTAACGTCATCGGGCAGGTAACAATCATTGTGCGGTTCGTTATCCAACTGCATCTTTGGTTGCTGAAACTGTGTCACCAATAACCAACGGCGGAATTTTGAAAATGGGCAAGCATGAGTTTCCTTGATTTATATATATAACGTTAGTAAACTTCATAAATCTCGTTGGAACAAGTTGCTTAATTAAAGCTGCTTCTAATAACGGATTAACCACTACAACATGTTCGATTAAAGCTTCTTGCTGGTGTCTTCTTGTCATATATCATTTAATATAAAATCATTTCGCCTTAATCTTATTTTATCATCAGTGTCATGGCGTATATAAAACGGAGGTATTCTTCACAATCCGACCAAATCTCACTTTGTACAAAATTGTTTCTTATTATACCACCGGCAAAACACCGTATGCAGCACCACTCGACGAAAATCAATTGAAACTGATACCCATAGTCTTAACTTTGGGGGTAAGCGCACATTAATATAATACAATAATTACTGTCGTATACATAGATCTCGCACGAGATACACAACCACGCATCCAACACCTAGAACTGCGGCTTAGTCACAAGCCTTACTGTATCCCATATCCGGTTAGTACCAATTAAACCAATTAAAGCAGTTACACCAAGATAATTTAAGCTGCGTTTTGATCATAATTTTCCTCGTCAAGTGAAAACCAAAGAGGTAGGTAGGGATAATAAAAATGCATAATAAATAGGCGAACGTCACAAAACTCGGCGTAAGACATTCAGCGACAACAACGTCTCCTTTGGGTTGCAAGCTCTCTTTCCCTTTGGCTTATCTTACTGGCGAGAAAATATACATATTCAACACATGAGGTATGTCTTCATTATCACCAGCGCGGGACGACGATATGCCACAGAACAATGCCTTCAGTCGCGGCAACGAGTAGAGCAGCTTCTTACGTTCTTTGGTTCGCACTCAACACCATTAACATTAATAATAATAATAAACAAAGTCAGCTGTCATGTAACAATGTACAGTTAGGATATAAATAATCAGTTATTAAAGCATACGTTGGGGTTGCACTTTGCCCAGACAGGCCAATCAGTGAAACACAGTGACAAACAAGCGCGCCTGATTCTATAATACAGTCACCGGTACATACTCTCATCTCACACACTGCAATATCGTTTCAACTGCAGCAAACGCTTTCTTTCCCTTTTCAGCTGTATGTCAGACATTGTTCGCTAAGACGTCATGGTGGATTGAACAATATCTTCGATGCATACTCTACGCAGACCTACCTATCCATCTTACCTCTTTAACATAATCTCAGTTCCATTCCATCTCACGCGACTTGAGCCTCTTTCGAAAAGAGCACACATGTTACATCACAAAGAGTCACCGGTAGCTATTTACACTTATATAAAGATATATTTATATAGATATAAAGATATATCAGCAAAGTACTCAATATTTACGACAGCAAAGATGTACGTGTCGCCACCATCCTTCACCGTGACCCTGCATAAACCACATTTTGTCCGACTGCATAAACCACATTTTTACAGCACCTGCAACCGACCTTAGCTTCGGGCTAAATATAGTAGACCATCTCCTCCTGCTACGCTGTTCTTCCAGGCGTTCATTTTCCGACTTAAAATTCTTGATCCTTTACATTGGAAAGCCACAGCTCATATGTCAACCAATAACCACGCGTCTTCGTTGCATTGCACATCATTAGCAGGCTTGACGAAATCAAGTAGGCCTAATCATAATTATTAAATGATATACATTCATATATATATATATATATAAATATCCAGATGTCGCAGCACATTAAATGCACTCATAATTGCAGATGACGCGCTGATCTGCTACAGAAGCACAGTAAGCTTACCGTCAGTCCATTCTTCAGTCGGATTGTTGTCCCAAATTCGGACTCATCTTAAAGAATTTAATCCCACAGATTTAAATCTTTCTGGCAAAATCCTGCCAAAAACTGAACTAGCTACAGATGCAACGTCAAATCCAAACCGAAGGCCTAGCTTTCATTACCTCCATGGCATGATGGGACATTTCTTAATATGTTTAAAATGCATGTGTTTCCTTATTAGATAAGTAAAATGCATTATAATGAGCACGAGCTCAAATTGCGTATTTTAGAAACACTTTCGATGCTAGAACATGTAAATGGAATATTTGTACTACATCGTCAAGGTGCAGATTTGGCTGACATCATTCACACTTGGCGATGCTGAATCTAACAGGATAGACAATTCTTAGAGAATTTCTAAAGATTCTTAGAGTGGTCACCAAGCTATATATCCAGTACCTATCATAAATGGGTATGTCAATTTTAAGTCAAAGATTGACGACGACACGCTACTTGAGCAGGTTTTAAGGGGGAATTGTACTGATATAGAACAATAAATCTGGGAGTTTGACCTAAATCTGAACGTTACGTGATATCCGTCCGTGTCTCTTCCTCGAACTGTTTCCCCGAAGATTAATAGCTTCATAAGCAGCGACAAAATAACCCAACAAAACTAAACACCGAGATCTGGCGAACAGCCTAGGTCTGTCTGACTGGCCGGTGACCGAGTCCAGCCTCCCAATCGATAATCCCCATCTACATCTGTCGGTTGTCTACCTGTTTGAAGTCTCTCGCCGGCGGCCTGGGGGTGGCTGGCCTGGGGGTGGTCAGGGAGGGGGTGAGTGGGGGCAGATCCAGCGGTGGTTAGGGAGAAGGAAGGGTGGAGGGTGGCTGGCCTGGGGGTGGTCAGAGAAGAGGGAGGGGGAGGGAGAGGGGGGTGGGGGAGGGGGGATGATTCGGGGGTTGGGTAGGGACGTAGGGCAGGGTGTCGACTGGCCTGGGGGAGCTATCAATTTAACCGGCCTTTATCCGGGTAACTACGTGACCTATGGCGCAGGGGAGCCTCCACACTAAGGTGCGTGTTGTAGTATTGCGGGATGGGCTTCTGTTTGGGGGCCCTGTTCATCTGCGGGAGACGTATATGACGTCAGGGGCGTCAGGGGCATGGCACGGAAGCAGACGCAGTGATCTTGGTGATCAATGTCAAATTTTGCGACAGCAGGAGAGATTACTAGGAAACAAAAGGTGTAATGTTGGAGACAATGTCGCATAGATATATATAGCAATTCCTTGTCTGAGTTTCTCCATTGATTTCATATTGATTCTATGATTGGCATTGACTTAGTAGTCGTATTTCGGAGCACTAAGACACACAAACTCGTACGGAAAGCAGAATTTGCACAGTTACATGGACCTGCGTAATGTGCCAATATGCGGAATTTGTCAGAGATTGACTTCTTATCTGCGACAAAACTTCGTTTACAACATAATATATATTACTCGAATATACGGATCCAGGAGTTTAGCGTGGGAACTGGAGAGCAACTTAGTCCACTACGAAATAAGTAAACACGTTTCAAACTACATACTGGCCAATGATGGAGACGCCACATATTGTTTGAGAGGAGGACTGTGACTCCTATCTCAACGCGAGCTTATGGGTGAACACTCACTTAGCCGCTGCGAGCACCCCAATACCATTAAATATCGTACTAGAGCAATCAACGGACAGCACATCATATGAACATCTCTTAGTGAATGGTTCGCCAAATGATGCTTCAGGAAATTATATTGGAAAGAAGTCTATTGGGTGAATATTTGTGAAACATCTGATAAAAAACACATAATTTCGCGGCATGGCAACCGAGGTTGGCGACATATAACAGAGTAGAAAACAACGGACGCTATGTTATATAAATGTGCGAGCGCACGATAACACGAAACAAAACCAGAAAGGTGTATGTAAAAAACAAAAACGGCGGCACGGCAACTTCAAGGAAATGTCAATGGCACGTTCTTTGGAGAGCACAATACTCTATAGCAGCATAAATTAAAGCAACTCGAGGACCATAACATCTGAACACTGTTTAACTGCTATACATCGCTTGCCATGGTGGTCACTGCGGGGTTTTCCATTGATACGCATACACTACTCACTGTAAAGTCCCCGGTGATGTCACAACTTGGTACCCTGGGTACGTATGCACTCACCGACACTAAGGAGGACCCCGCAGTGACGTCACAACATGGCATCGTGAGTACGTATGCACTCGACGGCACTAACAAGGAGTCCGCAGTGACGTCACAACATGGCGCTGTGGGTACGTATGCACTCACCGACACTAGGGAGGACTCCGCAGTGACGTCACAACATGGCGCTGTGGGTATATATGCACTCGACGGCACTAACAAGGAGTCCGCAGTGACGTCACAACATGGTGCTGTGGGTACGTATGCATTTACTGACCCTAAGGACGACTCCGCAGTAACGTCACAACATGGCGCTGTGGGTATATATGCACTCGGCGGCATTAACAAGGAGTCCGCAGTGACGTCACAACATGGCGCTGTGGGTACGTATGCACTGAACGGCACTAACAAGGAGTCCGCAGTGACGTCACAACATGGCACCGTGGGTACACATGCACTCACCCGCACTTAGTGAAAGCGAGCGCTACTCACCAATCACAACGCAATAAAGAAGCACCTGGAATGAACATATGTTGGGGCGCCTCCTACTGAGTAGTGGCAGCCAATCACCATCCACGTTGCTGTCATCGTTGGGGGAGGAGCGCTGGTTGTCACCGCCCGGCTCCGAGGTGGCAATGGTCGCCACGTCATGCGTTTTAACGGTGTTAACTGTTTTCGTGCTCCCTGTAATCACCGAGTATCGGGCAGCACTCTTTGCCACTAGCATTTGTATAATGACATCAAGACATCACAATTATTCGTTTTACGACTGCTGCTCGCTCCGGTTGCATGCTACAGTATAACACGCACGAGTAATAGCCGGTATACATATATAATCAACTGTTTCATCGATGCTCCGATCTCCGGACGAGCCTCATATTTTATCCAACACACATGTATAATCAACTTTTTCATCGATGCTCCGATCTCCGGACGAGCCTCATACTTTATCCTCCTTCTCATGCGTGGTATCCACGGTAACCATGCTCCCCCGCCCAACATCCTCGTAGGGACTAGTGAACTTGCTGTGGCCGGTTGTCGTGGAAACGTTACTCTGCGAGGCATAATCGCTGTCTCCCGTTGTCTGGTTGCACGATTCCGGAAGGTTCGTGTCCCATATATGGGCGTAATCGTTACCGCTGCCAGTGATTTTCGTCCCGGCCGGAGGGGGTCCCCTATTATCGCTCGAGTGGCGCACGTGGGAGCGGTCACGTGAGGTGCTGCGTTCGCCGTGTTGAGGCACGGGGCGATAGGAGGCGTCGCGGGCGGTGGGCGTCTGGCTCTTCTTCTGTTGCTGCCTCTTACGTTGGCGTCTGTTATTTCTTCTCCTGTTGACAAATCATACTCCGTGCATTAAAAATACTGTGCTACATATTACAATCAGTGATAGTTATCGGTGTCTGTCAGTCACATGCGATGGAAGTAAACCAATTAAAGGCAGATTATTCGGGTAATGACGAGTTAAAAAAAAGGGGTTTTGGGACATTCTGCATAGATTACGTATTACTCACGCCTACCGTTTACAAGAATAATCCATTTCGTTGGCTGTAACAAATAGCTGGTTGGTTGCTGTATATTCAGTACGCGTTAACCCATTCTGGTCATATCGCGCCCATGGGAGAAGGATGGGAGAGCAGAGCCATGTCCCGGGGGGAACCCCTGCGCTTTGGGAAGAAGGACATTGGGATTTTTATGCTGTGGCCACACAGACATGGTCACAGCGGGGCGCGAACCACCGATGCACGTGCCGTTTGGCACGAACTAGAACAGGTGGCTAGAACGCTGAATGCGAGCGCTCTAGCCGACTAAGCTATCGGGGCGGCCCTTGTAACAGATAGAAGATGACCCGTGTTTTGCACTGTGTCGGCAGGAGCGTATGTTGTCATGACAGGGAACAGGTTTATCAACGACGGACAGTCGTCTACACAAGGCGGTTTGCCCTCATTGTATGAAGGGAGATTTCTTTGTGGCTAAAGAATATGACTGTGTGGAAGTAATGTTTTCAAGACATATATTTGTATGTACCTCAAATAATTCACGATTCAATGGAAGCCGACCGTTTTCTATTAATAGTTAAAACCGTCGGTAATGATTTGGTGTTGCATATTTCATGCTACGTGCCGTGGACATGACTACAGCCCACTGCCGCGGTCTATGAATAACTTATCCTATGCGCCTCCCTAGTAGTTGTTTATCCTGCTTTTCTCCACAGCGACGTAATACCTTTCTAAGAAATGTTAAAACAACCCTGCGCCGATCGCTTCTCCGAAATGTGCAGGTCGCAATGTAGACAATTATGAGGCAGTGCTGTTCGTTGGAACAAAATTAAGAAGTCGAACAGTTCGACAAAGGCACTGGTAACAAAACTCCAGCGAATGAACAGACATACAATTAGCCCTGATACATGACTCTCATACGCGCTGGTACCCGACGCGCGAGAGTCATGGAGTGCATCGTGCCTGAGACCAGGAATTGATGGGGGTGTCTGTGCATCATGTAGCTATTTGCCCGTATCAGTAAAATGCCTACCATCGAAAGAGATGAAAGGTAATTCCACAAGTGTTAAACTTTCGTTGCCTCATACTCAATGTTGACCTTTTATACATGCACTAAATAGCACGAAGTTTACACAAACTGGCTCCGCCACTTTGAGAATTCCGCAACGGAAGATAAGCCAAAATGGCAGAGCGAGTGTCGAGAAAAATGTGTGTTGTTTATTGCAGTAATGACACTTTTTAAAATCCGCCCAGCGAATATAAGACGACAAAAGAAAAGTTCAACACTTGCGGAATTACCTTTTATCACTTTGGATGGTAGACGATGTATTGATAAGGGCAAAAAGCTACACGATGCACGGACACCTCCACCAATTCCTGGCCCTATGTGGGGTGCACTTCATGGCTCTCTCGCGCGTCGGGTACGTATGTATGTATCAGGGCTAACATAAAGTTAGCTGTGTGATAATAACACATGGCAGTTATTGTAGGGAAAGGGTGCATTTGAACAAAGTCAACATCGTGTCAACATTATTAAGTAATAGATAACGATTATTATTTTTGTTTTGTTTAATGACGCGGCGATTTTGTGAGTAAGGGAGCATTATTGTCCCTCTGTCCCTCGTTCTGGTCCAGTTACTGATACCTACAATTATTGCCACTTCCAGGGGAGTTTCGTCATCCCATTGCGTGATACAATTAGCAATCATCCTTTCCATGTGATAGCACGTACTGTGTTTGCAATGTACATTGTTGCTTGCCACTCCGAGGAATAGACAATGGACTAATCTGCCATTGGCTGTTTTCCGCCTATGTATGTGTAACTCATGGTTACAGTTTTCTTCACCACCCATGGGACAATTATTCATTGTCCTCATATCATTGCGGCTTATTGATCATTCCTATATCATTCATCGTTTTGCCCCAATGCTTGGATTTAACAGAGTATTATATCTTTCACTCACATTCAAGGTGGGAGAGGGAGAAGACGATTTTCATTTATCGTAAATGGCCGACGATATAGAATATGGCACTAGTAAAACAATCGAACGGAAGTTGCTTGATCGAAGGCAACATGTGTGCAAAAGGAATTAATATAGGCTTTGCCTGTTTGCCTATTGTGAAATAAAAATATGTTTAAACCAACATGGATTCCTATGCCGTACCACGCGGTGAGTGATACATTTTCAAAGGAACACATGTTCGTCAGAACACACAGTATTCAGCAGGTCCTTACCGACAAAACACGACTCCGTGGAAGTCGGCGTCAAAGTGAGGAAATGTAATTAGACTGGGGACAGGAAAAACCAATACGGCCTAAGCCCGCAGACTTCACCCTGGATGCGGAAAGAATAGTTTGTGCGAGTGACTGACCTTTTCATGTAAAGATAGACGAAGCCAGCGCCACAGACGGAGAGCGCCAGAAGGACTGCCAATCCAATGATTAGAGCGATGGAAACTACTGAAAGGAAGAATAACAATATATGTGTCGCTAAGGGTATTGCACTCTAGGCCACGTGTCATCCAGGGCATTGCGCTCTAGGCCACGTGTCAAGGGCATTGCGCTCTAGGCCACGTGTCATCAAAGGCATTGCACTCTAGGCCACGTGTCAAGGGCATTGCGTTCTAGGCCACGTGTCATCAAGGGCATTGCGCTCTAGGCCACGTGTCATCAAGGGCATTGCACTCTAGGCCACGTGTCAAGGGCATTGCGCTCTAGGCCACGTGTCATCAAGGGCATTGCGCTCTAGGCCACGTGTCATCAAGGGCATTGCACTCTAGGCCACGTGTCATCAAGGGCATTGCGCTCTAGGCCACGTGTCAAGGGCATTGCGCTCTAGGCCACGTGTCATCAAGGGCATTGCACTCTAGGCCACGTGTCATCAAGGGCATTGCACTCTAGACCACGTGTCAAGGGCATTGCGCTCTAGGCCATGTGTCATCAAGGGCATTGCGCTCTAGGCCACGTGTCATCAAGTGCTTTGCACTCTAGGCCACGTTTCATCAAGGGTATTGCACTCTAGGCCACGTTTCATCAAGGGCATTGCACTCTAGGCCGCGTGTCATCAAGGGCTTTGCACTCTAGGCCACGTGTCATCAAAGGCATTGCACTCTAGGCCACGAGTCGTCAAGGGCATTGCACTCTAGGCCACGTGTCAGCAAGGGCATTGCACTCCAGGCCACGTGCCGTTAAGGACATTACATTCCTAGTTATATGTCGTAAAGTGACATGGAAGGTTTCATTGTGTTCTGCCAGACCTAGGATAATGGTTCATCTATGATATATATATTATTCATATCTTTCAGGCTGTGACAGATGTTGAATAATCATGTTCCTCGGCCAAACATCAAATCGCCAAGCCCATTCAAGAAATCAAGGATAGGATAGTGTATATCCAACATGTTTTATTGCGACCGTACAAATGTACCAGAGGAGCTATGTCATAAATGGTATAGATAATAAATGACATGACGATCATAAAAGACGTCGAAACGAACACCTACCAGTCGAGACCGGATAATAGTGTCCCTGGGAAGCAGATGTCCGTCCTGTTGAGAAATATTGCCATATTTTTACCAGCGATCAAATGTTATATAGGAACAGACAGGTGCACGATGCACGAAAGATGACATACCTAAGAAATCGGACATTCACAAAAGAGATGTTCCACGAAATAATATAATAATGTAATAATATTATAATAATATAATAATTATAATAATAAGTGATATAATAATGTTTTATAACAGGCGTAAATTAGACACCTTGCCAGGGTCTCTACAGGTTCAATGGTCTAGTCATTTTCATGTTGTAGACAAGTTTTATGGTCTAGACAATGGTCTAGACAATGGTGTCGACAAACTGCCGGGGTCTAAACAGACTTTCATGGTCTCAATAATATTCCATGATCACATAACTTCTATGATCATGTAGATAACTTCCATGATCAGATAACTTCCATGATCAGATAACTTTCATGATCAGAAAACTTTTTCGATCAGATAACGTTGGTGGTAACAGGCACATGCGTTATACACTGACATTTCAACTGAGGAAAATTCATATTTGCTGACAGCTTTTTGAGATAGAAATCCGATGGTAAAAAAAGTACTCAATATCCCAAATAAGTACCGTAACACAAATCTCCATTGACCCATTTCCCTACGATCCGAGACAGTAATACGGAGAGTTTTTGTTACTCCTTCATCACCATGGCGACCGATTGCAAATGGCCGTGATATTAAGACTGGTTGGTTACATTCACGGCGAATGTCATGCTCTTATTAGCTACTGTTAGCTTGCAATATCGTCTTGGGGTGTCTCACCTTCATGCGAGCAGTTACCGACGACCCCGACCCACTTGTGGCCGTCGCACTTTAGGTGCCAGGACTTGGGGTTCCACTCGCACCCTACCATCGCCGTCAGCCCATCCCGCTTGTACCACGCATGCGCGGGGGGATTCAAATCCGGGCAGCCGAGTGCTGTGGCAGTAGAAACGGACATAATTTATATCAGATCAAATGTTAATGCACAAGCTCCTGGATTCGGATGGACATCACAATTTGACAAAACTTGGCTGCTAAAATCTGGATACTGCGTCAATCCATTGATTATTGGTCAAAATCGAATCGCTTTGGCTAAATATTCGAGAAGCAAACCCACAAGGGCGGCTATGATGCGCCAGGCGTTCTGCGCTAGCTCATTATGGGAAGGCCAGTTTATTGGGTTATAACTGGGAACATTTTACATCATTCCTATCTGACAAGAAAACATTACTAAAATCGGACATTATTTTGATTCCGTACTAAAATGCGAAAAACATATAATAATTATTCCGTATCTAGCTGTAACCTCTAATCAAAGCTGCACACAAAGCATCACAAGAAACACCAGAAGCACCCGAAGACTCACTTGTGTATTTCAGCAGGAAGTGTCCCTTGTTCCGCCTGAGTTCGGTGGGCAGGATGTAGACCTCCACGGTGCTGGTCTTGGACAGGTACACGTGTCGCTCTCGCACGGACCCCCCGCAGAGGGTCTCGTTAATGCCGGCCGATCGCTCCACGATGTACCCGTATGTGTCGCAATGCGTGTCGGGAAGGAGCGACACGGACGCCGCGTCGCGGCCGATACTGCAATTAAACGGAACACACAATTAAAGTGTTTCGTTTTTGTTATTTTATTTATGATTAAAGTCACACATCATATCACACAAATGGCTACCACTCAGCTCTGAAGCAATATCGAATCTAAAAGATGAGGATTGTTCAGGAAAACTGATATCGCGAATATCGAGGAATTCACAGACTGCTATAACGGATTGCGGTAAATAGGAAAAGGGTTTTCGCGTTAAGCCAATAATTGTACGGCTAATCGCGAATCGACAAGAATTCCTGGATGTCAATCGCGGAGATCGGAAAAGGTATTCCCTCTCGTCTTTGATCAACAGGTGCACTTCTCTGGGACAGAACCGATTTTCGGCCCGGTATATTGGTCACGTGTTTACCGATATGCCGTAAACCAATGAAATGAGCACACCGACCGGTGGCGTCCGGCGTTGACCGGGATACACTCGGCCGGTCGAATGAATGGTCACGTAACAACGAAAGAAGTCCACGTCATAGCGGATTTTGATAAATCCATCATTCGTGATGGGTGGGCGTGGGAGGTGGGGGTGGGGCTAGGGACACGGATCGTTATACAGCGTCAAGCGGGGGATCCGGCGACAGAAGAGAGGGGAATATGGACGTCGTCTAAACGTGATAGAGCTACCAGCGGCACTCTTTTTACAAACTATTTTACTTGTAAAGAAGATAACAATCAAACTTTGGCGTTTATGTCTTATGTTATATGATTTTCAGGTCCAGTCGCACTGGTGATTTTTTGACTCTGTCTTAGCTTTAGTGTGACTGACCACTGCCTGGATCATGTGGGCTGAGATCCACAGAAACTGGTCCACGTGTTTAAGGCCGAAACTAGAATTCAAGGGTTCCGCTATCGACCGTGTGACCAGCATTCTCCACCATTACCCCACCACTGAATAATGGGATCAATAATATTGTGATATGGTAAGCATTGTACTCATAGAAATAAAAACCCCGATGTTCCTCCCACCTGCTGTCTCGCCGCCAGCCGAAATCCAGAATGGAGATGTTGATAATCTGTCCGGAGAGGGCCTCGATGATCCAAGGGACGCGGCGACCCCCGCAGCCAGTCTCGTCAGTCACGTGACTGGAGAGATAACCCTCGTGAGAGAGCAGCTTGACGTGAGACTCCGCCGAGCAGTACGACTCCTCACCGTACGCCACTGAAATGAAATTATTGTTGTTTTGAGTTGTTGTTTCGAAAACACACGGTGGCTAAAAATAGGCAAAGGAAACTTCGATGAAAACGAAAGCGAAATTCAAAATAAAATATGATTTGACCCAGATTAGATCGCCCAAACCGAGATTGGAACCAGGGATAAACTGATCTATGGTCATGAGTTCTACCCAGTCGGTCACGGAGGCTCTTCACCACTGTGGACGGAACGTGGCGCCTGGGCTTGGGCTGGCCTAGCAGAACACACTCGACAATAACCGAATGCGCTACCGACTAGGCCACGGGGCGACCCTTGGCTCTTGGTATCTGAACGTCAACCATTGACCCTCCTTATCAGATAAGCTGACTTTCACAACCAGATGTCCTTGACCCGTTACTTGAAGCAAAGCCCCAGAACCCGGAACGCTGACCCTTGACCTACCTTTAAGACACCGATAGTTGACGCGCAGGTAAGCCAGTAGTATATGTCCTTGACCCGTTACTTCAAGCAAATACCCCCGACCCCTGACCCCTGATCCCGACCCCTGACCCTTGACCCACCTTTAAGACACTCATAATTGACGTGCAGGTAGACCAGTAGTTAAATGCCCTTGACCCGTTACTTCAAGCAAATACCTCCGACCCTTGACCCACCTGTAAGACACTCATAGTTGGCGTGAAGGTAGGCCAGTAGTTAAATGCCCTTGACCCGTTACTTCAAGCAAATACCTCATAGCCCTGACCCCTGACCCCATGACCCATGACCCTGACCCCTGACCCTTGACCCCTGACCCTGACACTGACCCCTGACCCTTGACCCTTGACCCTGACCATTGACCCTTGACCCTGATCCTTGACCCCTGACCTTGACACTGACACTGACCCTGACCCTTGACCCTTGACCCTGACCCCTGACCCCTGACCCACCTTTAAGACACTCATAGTTGACGTGCAGGTATGCCCGCAGCTCCTTGAAGCACTCGTTTATCCGCTCCAGCTCCTTATTGGTCACGCTGACGCTGCAATCCCGGCGACCGGAGCACCACCTGTCGGCGAGCGGCAGAACGTTGGCCTGACAGCCGAGGTAGCCGAGGTCGGCCTCGACACAGCGGCCGAGGGCCATACGGCCGTAGACGGCCGAGCGCATGACGAGCACCTCGTTACGCCAGCAACCGGCCTCCAGAACCTCCCCCATGCAGACATCCACCCCAACGCCACCTACAGGGAGATTGGAAACACGTGCATCATACAGTCTTATTTTATGTAAGTCTTAAGACATATATTAATCTGAATTATAAGCAAAAGGAATGTACATAACTTTATAGGCGTACGTATTATAGACCAACAAAAATACTACCGCGGAGGGATAAAACGACAAGCGAAATAAACAGGCTGTCGCATATGGAAAATCCGCAAAGCGAGGCAAAGAGGATAAGACGCTGGCCATATGAAGTAATGGATTTTAAGTATCAACTGTTATTGGAATTAATTCGAACACGGATCCATATGCACGATTATACAGCACTTCGTAATAACAAAGCAGCTGCCTAAACGTCTGGCTCCGCATAACAATTTGCTCCAGGCCATTTTGTTTCTAAATATAAACAGGATGTCTATAGACATCTTTTATACAATCCAGTGTTTTGTGCCTATATTTCGCTATATAATAATGGTCAGCCAGTTCGGTCACCGTTGTACAATTAATATAACACATGTTTTTGATTCTGCTTCACTACGCCCACTTACATGACATAGGCGTAGGAAGATTGTTGCGATTGAGTAGGGGGGGGAGGGCACAACCAATACGTACGGCGTGGAACATTTTTCGTTCGATCATTGTCTGCAAGTGAGTAAATCATCGCATTTGAGCCCTCATAAAATAGCCCTCAGAGATATATCCCGCCAAAATAAGACTGGTTTTGCGTCTAGTCTACTGTTTAATTGCAGTTTTAGAAATGCTCTGCAGATCCCACACAATGATGCCTAATGTTAGATATAACTAAGAACAAATTTCAACATGAGTATAATACGTCAGCTTTCATAGCATTGCTGGAAAGATAAGCTGGTCGTCAATTATCACGCCAGGTTAAATACATGTTCTTTTAACTATCGCTTTTTATTCTGCGATATAATTTTAAGGAAATCAGTTACTGGACCGAACAGGTAATACTGTATATGTTGATCAGGGGGGCACGTGCCCCGGTTGACCGCCCCCCCCCCTCCCCACCCCAACGGTTCCTCCGCCTTTACATTACACGTACGGCATATGTTTATCTTGTTGCAACTAAATACGAGAAGAATATTCAAATATTATGATCAAGCGATTTGGTTCATCATCTTAGGCTGCGCGAGAAAAAAAATATCCCCGGAATATGTAGCACCATAATAAGCAAACCCAGAATCGTACCGGTCCGCCTGCAAATATGTGATACATAACTAAGCGTGGCCGCGAGGTGGCGTTTAATCAGAACAATCGATTTCCATTACTGTACAGTGAAACGAGGTGACGACGCAGAGGTTGTATCTGTCTGGCTCTGGTCACAAATAACAAATTTACTGTTATATTTGTGTATTAAATCACTCGATTCTTCGTGAACCGGGAATTCATTTCTTAATTTTTCCTGTTGATCCGGTGGCATATTTAACACACATTTTAGTAGCACACATAAGCTTTTTTTAACAAAGCAATGTATTTTGCTGTTGAGACCAACGTACCCCCCCACCCCCACCCCAGCAGGGGTCCTTCTGTCCGCTGACTGACCAGTTTCCTGCTCTGGCCCGTCGGAAGCAAGACGGATGTGGGGTGGCGCTGCAAAAACTGATGACCAGGGGCGAGTCGAGGGGTCGAGGGGTGGCATGCCAACAACGAATGACCGGTGGTTTTGCGGGAGGGTGGGCGGTAATGGCGCTGGAAGGGAGAGGGGGGGGGGGGAGCGTTGGTGGGCGGGGTTGGCGAGGGAGAGTGGTTTTGCGGTGTTGGCGAGGGAGGGGGTGGAGCCGGATTGGCGCCTAAACATGCTAAACTTATCACCAGGAGCGGAGATGGCAGTGCAGACATGATGGCAGCGGGTGCTGGAAAACAGCCATTTTGTTCCTTTGTGATAGAAGTAGGAGTGAATGGAGGCGGGTGTGGAGACGATGCAATCCTTGCGCTGTCGGCGGGCCTGGGTCTGGGCACTGGCGCCATCATTGCCGGGACATCCGTCGGCCCGGCGTACCTTCTCACTAGGTTGGGTAACACTGTGGTGTAACTATCGCGTACATGTCACGCCAGGCTCCAGTGTTGCGTCATTGCTTCAAAACGTTAACAATACCACGAGATTGAATTTCAGCGGGCGGGATACCCCGGGCGGGATACCCCGGGCGGGATACCCCGGGCGGGATACCCAGGGCGGAATACCCAGGGCGGAATACCCCGGGCGGGATACCCCGGGCGGAATACCCCGGGCGGAATACCCCGGGCGGGATACCCCGGGCGGGATACCCCGGGCGGGATTCCATGGGCGGGATACCCCGGGCGGAATACCCCGGGCGGAATACCCCGGGCGGGATTCCATGGGCGGGATTCCATGGGCGGGATACCCCGGGCGGAATACGCCGGGCGGGATACCATAGGCGGGATACCCCGGGCGGAATACCCCGGGCGGAATACCCCGGGCGGGATTCCATGGGCGGGATTCCATGGGCGGGATACCCCGGGCGGAATACGCCGGGCGGGATTCCATGGGCGGGATACCCCGGGCGGAATACGCCGGGCGGGATTCCATGGGCGGGATACCCCGGGCGGAATACGCCGGGCGGGATTCCATGGGCGGGATACCCCGGGCGGGATACCATGGGCGGGATACCCCGGGCGGAATACCCCGGGCGGGATACCACGGGTGGGATACCCCGGGGCGGAATACCCCGGGCGGGATACCCCGGGCGGGATCCCATAGGCGGGATACCCCGGGCGGGATACCACGGCGGGATACCCCGGGCGGGATACCACGGGCGGAATACCACGGGCGGGATACCACGGGCGGGATACCACGGGCGGGATACCCCGGGCGGGATACCATGGGCGGGATACCATGGGCGGGATACCCCGGCGGGATACCCCGGGCGGGATACCATAGACGGGATACCCCGGGCGGGATACCACGGGCGGGATACCCCGTGCGGGATACCCCGGGCGGGATACCACGGGCGGGATACGCCGGGCGGGATACCACGGGCGGAATACCCCGAGCGGAATACCATAGGCGGGATACCCCGAGCGGAATACCATAGGCGGGATACCCCGGGCGGAATACCATGGGCGGGATACCCCCGGCGGGATTCCATGGGCGGAATACCATGGGCGGGATACCCCGGGCGGAATACCCCGGGCGGAATACGTTGGGCGGGATACCCCGGGCGGAATACCCCGGGCGGAATACCATGGGCGGGATACCCCGGGCGGAATACCATGGGCGGGATACCCCGGGCGGAATACCATGGGCGGGATACCCCCGGCGGGATTCCATGGGCGGAATACCATGGGCGGGATACCCCGGGCGGAATACCCCGGGCGGAATACGTTGGGCGGGATACCCCGGGCGGAATACCCCGGGCGGAATACCATGGGCGGGATACCCCGGGCGGAATACCATGGGCGGGATACCCCGGGCGGAATACCATGGGCGGGATACCCCCGGCGGGATACCCCCGGCGGGATACCCCCGGCGGAATACCCCGGGCGGGATACCCTGGGCGGGATTCCATGGGCGGGATACCCCGGGCGGAATACCCCGGGCGGAATACCCCGGGCGGAATACCATAGGCGGGATACCACGGGCGGAATACCATGGGCGGAATACCCCGGGCGGGATACCCCGGGCGGAATACCCCGGGCGGAATACCCCGGGCGGGATACCCTGGGCGGGATTCCATGGGCGGAATACCCCGGGCGGAATACCCCGGGCGGAATACCATGGGCGGGATTCCATGAGCGGGATACCCCGGGCGCAATACCCCGGGCGGGATACCCCGGGCGGAATACCCCGGGCGGAATACCACGGGCGGGATACCCCGGGCGGAATACCATGGGCGGGATTCCATGGGCGGGATACCCCGGGCGGAATACCCCGGGCGGGATACCCCGGGCGAAATACCCTGGGCGGGATTCCATGGGCGGGATACCCCGGGCGGAATACCCCGGGCGGGATTCCATGGGCGGGATACCCCGGGCGGAATACCCCGGGCGGAGTACCATGGGCGGGATACCCCGGGCGGAATACCCCTGGCGGGATACCACGGGTAGGATACCCCGGGACGGAATACCCCGGGCGGGATACCCCGGGCGGGATACCATAGGCGGGATACCCCGGGCGGGATACCACGGGTGGGATACCCCGGGCGGGATACCACGGGCGGAATACCACGGGCGGGATCCCCCGGGCGGGATACCACGGGCGGGATACCCCGGGCGGGATACCCCGGGCGGGATACCACGGGCGGGATACCCCGGGCGGGATACCATGGGCGGGATACCATGGGCGGGATACCCCGGCGGGATACCATAGGCGGGATACCCCGGCGGGATACCACGGGCGGGATACCCCGGGCGGGATACCCCCGGCGGGATACCCCCGGCGGGATACCCCCGGCGGGATACCCCGGGCGGAATACCCCGGGCGGGATTCCATGGGCGGGATACCCAGGGGGGAATACGCCGGGCGGGATACCACGGGCGGAATACCCCGGGCGGGATACCATAGGCGGGATACCCCGGGCGGGATTCCATGGGCGGGATACCCCGGGCGGAATACCCCGGGCGGAATACCATGGGCGGGATACCCCGGGCGGAATACCCCGGGCGGGATACCCCGGGCGGAATACCCCGGGCGGAATACCATGGGCGGGATACCCCGGGCGGAATACCCCGTGCGGAATACCATGGGCGGGATACCCCGGGCGGAATACCATGGGCGGGATACCCCGGGCGGAATACCATGGGCGGGATACCCCCGGCGGGATACCCCCGGCGGGATACCCCCGGCGGAATACCCCGGGCGGGATACCCTGGGCGGGATTCCATGGGCGAGATACCCCGGGCGGAATACCCCGGGCGGAATACGCCGGGCGGAATACCATGGGCGGGATACCCCGGGCGGAATACCCCGGGCGAGATACCCCGGCGGAATACCCCGGGCGGGATACCATGGGCGGGATACCCCGGGCGGAATACCCCGGGCGGAATACCATGGGCGGGATACCCCGGGCGGAATACCCCGGGCGGAATACCATGGGCGGGATACCCCGGGCGGAACACCCCGGGCGGAATACCATGGGCGGGATACCCCGGGCGGAATGCCCCGGGCGGAATACCATGGGCGGGATACCCCGGGCGGAATACCCCTCGCGGAATGCCATGGGCGGGATACCCCGGGCGAAATACCCCGGACGGGATTCCATGGGCGGGATACCCCGGGCGGAATACCCCGGGCGGAATACCATGGGCGGGATACCCCGGGCGGAATACCCCGGGCGGGATTCCATGGGCGGGATACCCCGGGCGGAATACCCCGGGCGGAATACCCCGGGCGGGATACCACGGGTGGGATACCCCGGGGCGGGATACCATGGGCGGGATACCCCGGCGGGATACCCCGGGCGGAATACCATGGGCGGGATTCCATGGGCGGGATACCCCGGGCGGAATACCCCGGGCGGGATACCCCGGGCGAAATACCCTGGGCGGGATTCCATGGGCGGGATACCCCGGGCGGAATACCCCGGGCGGGATTCCATGGGCGGGATACCCCGGGCGGAATACCCCGGGCGGAGTACCATGGGCGGGATACCCCGGGCGGAATACCCCGGGCGGGATACCACGGGTAGGATACCCCGGGGCGGAATACCCCGGGCGGGATACCCCGGGCGGGATACCATAGGCGGGATACCCCGGGCGGGATACCACGGGTGGGATACCCCGGGCGGGATACCACGGGCGGAATACCACGGGCGGGATCCCCCGGGCGGGATACCATGGGCGGGATACCCCGGGCGGGATACCACGGGCGGGATACCCCGGGCGGGATACCCCGGGCGGAATACCCCGGGCGGGATACCACGGGCGGGATACCCCGGGCGGGATACCATGGGCGGGATACCATGGGCGGGATACCCCGGCGGGATACCATAGGCGGGATACCCCGGCGGGATACCACGGGCGGGATACCCCGGGCGGGATACCCCCGGCGGGATACCCCCGGCGGGATACCCCCGGCGGGATACCCCGGGCGGAATACCCCGGGCGGGATTCCATGGGCGGGATACCCCCGGCGGGATACCCCCGGCGGGATACCCCCGGCGGGATACCCCCGGCGGGATACCCCCGGCGGGATACCCCGGGCGGAATACGCCGGGCGGGATACCACGGGCGGAATACCCCGGGCGGGATACCATAGGCGGGATACCCCGGGCGGGATTCCATGGGCGGGATACCCCGGGCGGAATACCCCGGGCGGAATACCATGGGCGGGATACCCCGGGCGGAATACCCCGGGCGGGATACCCCGGGCGGAATACCCCGGGCGGAATACCATGGGCGGGATACCCCGGGCGGAATACCCCGTGCGGAATACCATGGGCGGGATACCCCGGGCGGAATACCATGGGCGGGATACCCCGGGCGGAATACCATGGGCGGGATACCCCCGGCGGGATACCCCCGGCGGGATACCCCCGGCGGAATACCCCGGGCGGGATACCCTGGGCGGGATTCCATGGGCGAGATACCCCGGGCGGAATACCCCGGGCGGAATACGCCGGGCGGAATACCATGGGCGGGATACCCCGGGCGGAATACCCCGGGCGAGATACCCCGGCGGAATACCCCGGGCGGGATACCATGGGCGGGATACCCCGGGCGGAATACCCCGGGGGGAATACCATGGGCGGGATACCCCGGGCGGAATACCCCGGGCGGAATACCATGGGCGGGATACCCCGTGCGGAACACCCCGGGCGGAATACCATGGGCGGGATACCCCGGGCGGAATGCCCCGGGCGGAATACCATGGGCGGGATACCCCGGGCGGAATACCCCTCGCGGAATGCCATGGGCGGGATACCCCGGGCGAAATACCCCGGACGGGATTCCATGGGCGGGATACCCCGGGCAAAATACCCCGGGCGGAATACCATGGGCGGGATACCCCGGGCGGAATACCCCGGGCGGGATTCCATGGGCGGGATACCCCGGGCGGAATACCCCGGGCGGAATACCCCGGGCGGAATACCATGGGCGGGATACCCCGGCGGGATACCACGGGCGGGATACCATAGGCGGGATACCCCGGCGGGATACCACGGGCGGGATACCCCGGGCGGGATACCCCCGGCGGGATACCCCCGGCGGGATACCCCGGGCGGAATACCCCGGGCGGGATTCCATGGGCGGGATACCCCGGGCGGAATACGCCGGGCGGGATACCACGGGCGGAATACCCCGGGCGGGCTACCCCGGGCGGGATACCCCGGGCGCGATACCCCGAGCGGGATACCATGGGCGGGATTCCACAGGCGGGATACCCCGGGCGGGATACCACGGGCGGGATACCCCGGGCGGGATACCACGGGCGGGATACCCTGGGCGGGATATCCCCGGCGGGATATCACGGGCGGGATACCCCGGGCGGGATACCCCCGGCGGGATACCCCGGGCGGGATACCACGGGCGGGATACCCCCGGCGGGATACCCCGGGCGGGATACCCCTATATCATCATCCATGTCACCAACACACGTCACCACCCATATCATCACCTTTATCATCAGCCATATTACCACTCCATATCACCATCCCATATCACCACCACATATCATCAACCACTGCCAAATGCCACCTTAACAGCCCTGAGCTTCGCCTTGTTTTTCACAGCAGAAGCAACGCACCAGATATTGACAACTTGAGCACATACACTAGGGCTTCGGCACACACCCGGGAATCCTGCCACCCCAAAGGGCAAGCAAAGGGCGTGACGGACGGGGCGACGCCTGGTGTCGAGATTCCGTGGCCGGGTCGCCTTTCGCCGTTGACGCCACAAGCAGGCAAAGAGCAGAGCTCCGAAACAAAACCCTAGCTATACAGAAACCCGACAAACTGTTTATACCAGACTGTAAACCAAAACAAGACAGGAACAAAGCCTATATTGAAAATCCCGGGATAATATCCGCCAGGTATCGGTTAAGTTTTTCCTTCAGAGGACATAAAAGGTCAAAGTCACGGCGCAGGTGGGGGGCGGGGGTGGGGGGGCAGTATGACGGCCATTGTAGTACGCAGTGAGGAGGTTCCAGATATATTCATACGCCAGTAGGACGCCAGTCTGGGGAGAACGTAAATATGCGCAGAAACAAAAACTCAGCTGAAATCAATAATCGCCCAGCTTCTGGTTGTCTACGCTGACGACCGGCAGTAAAACTAATATGAGATGGAGTTGTAACGTAGACCTCCTGTGTTTGGGGGAGCCTTTGGTTGTTTATCGGCGTAACCTGCCGCCATGAGACCATACCTGCCATGTCGCACAGAAACGTGTCTTCATCGACATTTCCTTCAAATTTCTCGCGGAGAAGAAGACAACCAACAGCTAGCTTGCCGTCAATATGAACATCGATAAGGTGTTTTTTTTCGGATTTCTTTCGCCAGTTCAGTACAGATAATGTAGGGCAACACTCGCACGTCATGAGGTAGAAGTCATTCGGTGGATCAATGGCCTAATCTAGCGTTGATGAATACACATTGACAGCAATCTTTCTTTTTAATTATACATCTTGGGATTAACACTTAATTAATCAATAGATGAGCATTGAGAGCAACCAGACTCCAGATTACAATTCGGCAACCATATATCAAGTTTACGAAAACAGCCTGGCACAAGGCTCCGTGTGTTAGCTAGGATATCTAAAGCAATGAATGTTGATAGCAAACGTTATTTCATGTTTCCATCTTTCACCTTTTTGTTATTGTCCCGGATTTTTGGCGATATGAAAAACATGCGTGATATTGAAAAGATACAAGAGCGGGCATTGGGGTCATTTTTTTGTATGAATTTAGAATGTGCAAACAATTGAGGAAGTGAGCGGCTGGACCTGTGCTATATATTGACGATTGCGTGGCATAGCACTTATCGATTTAAAAAGACTATCAACAAGATTGCGCGGTTACCTTCATGACATGCATAAGTTAAAGGAAAGCAATTCAGTGTTAAAAAAATAGGTCAATTATACGTACGTTCCAACATAAAATAACAATTTATGGCCACAATGCAGTGAAATATCAATGCAATACCCAAACAATGCTGTGAACCTCACATTGTTCAATGTGTCACTGTAATTCATGCCGATTGAGCGACATAGCTAAAGGGTGAGGCTTCAAGAACTAGTGCCGTGTTTTTTACCATAATTCTGTTTTACTTACCTGGTCTATAATATGCGTATCGTCTTCAAATCATTGAATATTATGGGCTGCGAGTACATATCAATACAGAGGTACCTTTTCCGATCTGCGCGATTGGCATCCAGGAATTCTTGGAGATTCGCGATGAGCTGTTGGCAATTTTAGGGAATCGTTATCCGTGCAATTCCTGGTTCAACGCAAAGACCCTTTCGCTATTTACCGCGATCCGTTATTATAGCAGTCGGTGAATTGCTCCATATTCGCGACATCACTATTAAGGCGTTTTTGTACTGCCTAGCTTTAAAATGTCCTAATATTGGAAATTTGATATTGCTCTCTCGATTCTTGGGGATTCGCGATTCAGCGGGGTTCCCCCCCCCCCCCAATACGTGCACTTTCATCAGGACTTCAGATATGGCTTTAAATAATGTGTCATCTTTTTACCGACCCTCTAAGGTAACCAAAACTAACTAGAAAGACCATGAGGGGTAGATGTTGAAAAAATAAATGCCATGAATAGTGAGCTGTTTCCATTCTCCCACACACGTGAGACACTAGGTTCTCGCTCTGAACGCGTTCAATGAATAATAAACTACACAATGGACGCCACCCACGCCACCCCCTCAGCTGACCCCGGACAGGGACATTAACAATGAAGCTAGCCTCGGACACAATCAACATGTTGTGTTGCAGCATATCAAAATAACTGAAAAACAGATCGGCTTTAGCCTCCTCCACCCCGATCATTGAACGCTGTCACATTCACAAAATGTCCAGTGCCCGCCTCTGCAAGTAAGGTGAGAAGGGAGAATTGACGTCAACGTGAAAAACCAACCTCAGCCCACCAGCCTTAGCAACAAGTATTTGTTTTTGATTGAGGAAAACACGAAGATTAGGAAGGAATAAGGCTGCCCGGAATATAAGCCAGGTAGGACTCTTGCAGTGATGAGAGGATCGGTGGTAAAAGGTTTCTCCCGTGTCTCGGCCCGTCTTAAACTTATCTTCGCCTCGTGGCCATTCTCCACCCCCGGCCAACCCACAGGGGAACGGGGGAGGGGTCTGTGGTGGCCGGGGGGCTCTGGCAGTATCTCTGCCGCCACAGACATTTTGGCTTACAAGATGGCGGCCAAATTGATACGCTAAGGTTGATCGCGGATTAGCTGGTCTAAATGGTATGGCATAACCTTCGGTCTGAAACGCAAATATTATATGACGGACATTGGCTGGATATCCGGTCAGTTATTGCCGTGGATGGCTAGATGTTTACGGCCACGTTTGTGCACAAACAGCTTAAATCACGCAATAAAGACGAGGAGGGGGACGTAACGGCCCCAGGCGCAGATGGGTTTATGCACCTTTATGGTATGCAATCGAGTACGCAGCCCCTCAGTCGGGGCAGTCTCGGCCGCTCCCATGGCCCAGAATGACATTATGCTACGTGACATTACCTCAATGCACTCCTCCCACGCAATACCTGCCGCCCACTCAATTTACTCCATATTTGATGGGAGTCTCTGCGCATGTTTCTATACATCAATAGTCCATATGCAGGGGTGTGATATGTTTGCCTGACAAGAGGAATTGGCTTTACATGATTAACTTGTGGTATAAATGAATGTTTGCGGGCGGAGTGGGGTGGGGTGGGGTGCGATGGGCTGGAGGGTGGTGAGTATTCCAAACATCAGATCCTGACTCGATGTTGTAAGTAATTATGTAAATACAAGGTCATCAATTTGCCACGGCATGTTCCCTGTTTGTCTCGTAAACACACCCGCGGGGTGGATATATAGGCGTGGGTGGGAGGGGAGGCCGTGGATGACGGGCAGGGTGGTAGGGTGGCAAACGGGGTGCGTGTGGGGGAGGGTTGATTGGGGGGGGAGGCGGTGATTTGATACCCATCCTCGGGTGTATATACATTCAGTACATCAGGGCGGGGCAACCCAAGACGCGAAGACTTACTTCAACCCTCAGCAGCCACGTATTCAACCCAACAACCCCCCTCCCTCCTCCACACACACATATACTACCATGCCCACCCCGTCGTCACACAGCGGCCCCCACCCCGTCGTCACACCCCCGCCCCCACCCCGTCCTCACACCCCACCCCCACCCCGTCCCCACACTCCTATGGGTCATCTCGTTCGTGTTTTTGCAGCTTGAGCAATCAATTGATTTTACAGCCCCCAGCAGTGGGTTCGATTATCCTGAGATAGCCTCGAGTCGGGCCATCACCCGCCAGCAGCCGGCAGTCAGCAGTCAGCAGTCAGCAGTCCCGCCATGCCATCATCAGCAGCCACAAGGCCAACAGGGCCAGACAACACAGACCAACTGAGGTCTCCATCAGCCAAGTGCTGACAGCCAGCCCCGCCGGCCGATCTGGCCCGCCGCATAGCCCCACCCTGGGAAGGGGGCGGGTGGGGCAGGGGGCGGGTGGGGCCGGGGGCCCGGGGCCATGCAATGCATCCTATATACCTACATCGTGCCGCTAGCCTGCCCGCCCGCCCGCCAGCCCACCTTCATGACCCTGAAACCCGTGTAACAGTTGCTTAACATAGCGGCGCGGGCCTCCGAGAGATTTTGCTGTTACCAGTGGCGGAGTGATGACATGGCTATATACCTCACCCCTTACCGGTAAGCCCTCCATGAAAAGAAAGAGGCCAGAAGACGGCGATGATCTACCGACCACGTCTGACCTCAATTAACTCTAGCATATGGGCTATTGAAATAACAAGCACACGAAGGAAAATGTGTCGACTATATAAATAATAAATCAATAAAAAAGATTAAAGACCTACTGCCAGACATTGCTCAGACACTGCCCATTGCACGTGATTAGTATTTTTGCATTTCTAAATGGTTCACAGAAAACTAGAATATTGTTCATATGACTCATCGCCAACTGTTCCCTTCAGGGTGAATTTAGTGGTTTCAAATGACCCAAATATATGGTGTACATCTATAATAATCGTTCTTAGTCGAGGCAGATGATTAATTATCCCGTCGTCCGTCGATCGATCTTAATCGAGTTACCAATATTTGCCGGGTGGGGCATTTCTATACGACAGGGATATGCGTTCCGGCGCGGTTCATTTCTTGCTCGAGTACGAATTAATGAATGTCCATAGACTGTGCGAAATAAATGGAAATTCACTCTATTTTATTTCAATATTTTATATCGAACAATGTGTTAACCATATGAGCCTTTTCAATCATAAAAAGTACTTGTTTTTTTATGAAATGTATCGCATATATTATCCTATATCGATAGTAATAAATAAGAATGTTTATCTTTCCTAACAGAATCGTAAGTGGGGAGGTATGTGTGTACTCGACTACAGGATTTATATGCAATGCCCTTGTTTATTTCAGGATTTAATGCTAAATGACGTAGAACAGGCATCAGGTAAATTTAGCAAACAGAATAGTTAAAGCCTGCAATAATCAGACTAGGAAGTGTTACAATAGATTTCATGTTGCTGCCATTTTGATTAGCAATCAATAAAAAAAATGGGGGCTATATTTATGCATGCACATGATAAATAGGAAAGTATATTTTCCATTTAACCGCAGTAGTATGTAGAAACGCCGGAAGTGGCAGAAAGTATTTGCATAAATGATATTTAAGACATTGTTTTGACTTGCAATAATGTTTTTTTGGCGAAAAACGGTGCGCCCTGGACCTCATCCTAAAGACCGAAAACCTCTATCAGCGACTATGAACGGTTTGAATATAAATCAACGATCCCGGTTTTCAATAAAAAAATTTTTTCCTTCACTCCCAAACCGGCAGTGCAATCCATTGGATCAGGGTACATATCAGGGTACACCGACGTACTATACCATGAGTATAAATAAGTAAGCGATACTTCAACATGTAACAATAACAAATTATACTGATTTTATATATTGATGTTATGCGCTACTTATTGATTTTGGATGTACGTTGATGCTCTGTATTGTGGCAAAATAAAGGAATTATAAATTGAAAAAGAAAGTATACTGCAGGGTATAAAAGTACAAATATTTCCATCTTTTATTTTCGATGACGTTGCCGTTATTTGGCAGACCCCTTAGCCTGAGGGTGGTATGGTAAATGTTATAATTTCACCTTTTATCTCGCAGGCTTTTCATCTAAAAGAAACAAGCGCTGATATTTAACTAGCAGCTTACATTGAGGAAGACACATTATCTTGAATTCCACAATCCACCAAAGCGTCGCCCAACGCATAGCCTGGCAAATAGTCACGGGTACGAGAGTGTCCTCCGGGATTATTTCAATGACGGCTGCTATTGCGCAGGTGGTTGGTGGGACGGGAGGCATGGGTTGTGAGGGGTGGAAGTGGAGGGGGCATTGGCCAGTTGGCATTACTGTTCACATGCATAAATGTATATATGCAAACGTATTTATATCTAAATATACATACTGCGTAGGCGGTTGGTACGGCGGCGTCTGCCGCAATGCCAACGATAATCAAGTATATGAAATCATGAACGCGTTGGAGTGGCTTTGTCGTGGCGTCACAGATGCCGCAATAGGCCATTGCCTTAAAGGACTCCAGCTTCCACTGATGGCACTGCACTACAGCAGCCGGCACGGCCAGACAGACAACAGGGAGGTTTTTTTGTAGCGGGCTATGGCGTACAAGGCGTTTTTTACGTGTCACCCAGTGCGCGCGTGGGCGTCAAGGCCGCGTGCGCGCCGGCGCCGGCGGGGCCATCAAACTAAACACCGAAAACATAAACGAGCAGAAAAAAACACGCGATAATCGTTAACAAGGATTGGCGCTGCGAAGGCCGTGCGGCGCGCGCTGCGCGGGGGAGGAGGGGAGGAGGAGGAGGGGGGGGGGAGACTTACCCACACTGACCGGCCCAGCCACCGGGAGCAGGAAGGGTAGCCAGAGCAACATGGAACCGCGTGACATCCACGCCGTCACCAAGACCCGCGACATCTTCCACCTCCTCGTGCAGAGTTCGGGGATGTTCTGGTGTTGTCGTTGTTGTTGTTGTTGTTATAACGTGTTTTATCCTCGGTGGCTAATTCCTCACATGTTGCTGTTAGTGGCGAGCGTTGACGAATTGGGTAGCGGCAGCGGCGGTGGCGGCGGTGGAGGCGGAGGCGGTATAGCGGAGGGATTTGACGGGAGTAAACTGTCGCAACATCCGTCATCGATATCACACCATCTATCACATGTTTTACAGATTTAAGCAGATTGGTTATATCTTGGGATGTTGAAACGAATGTGGCAGTGAATCATGTTATTATGACCACTGATAAGATGTTATGAGAGCCCCATGCATGCAGGACGGGGAATCTCCGGCGTCTTGCGCACCACGTGGTATCAAACGAGGCGTCTCGAGACGTGCGATGTGTATCTAAGCGCCGTCCATCACCGGGTCTCCCTCCGTCGGAGCCGCCAGAGGCGCTTCGGTCGCCGCCAGTATGTATGTACGCACGTATGTCCGTATGTACATGTATATAGCGACCGGCGCCGCAGCACGGCGGCGGCGCGGCAGTCTGGCCCCGGGGATGGGGCCCGGGGGCCCGGGGGCTCGGGGGCGGGCTGGCGGACGGGCGGGCGGCCGGGCGGGCGGGGTGTCCTCGCGTAGGGCCCCTGGTCAGTGGGGGGGTCCGCTCCGTTGCCTGTGCTACCCTCAGCCTCTCCCCCCGACCCCGGTACTGTCGCATGCAGCTTGCATGCCGCCTGGCGCTTGGACTAGCTCGTGGACTACCGGGACTAGCTCCGCTAGGGCGCCGCCGTCTGCCGTCGTGGCCGGTATCACTGTGTGGCTGTGGTTGTGGCTGCGGCTGTGGCTGTGGCGGGCGGTGGTAAGCCGGCGTGGCCCGGAGACCGTGGGGGGGCCAGGCGGACTGGATGGGGGCGTGGGGAGGAGGATCTGGTTGTCTTCACTGTCGGCCAGCAGCCGGTCGTCCATTGCCTTCCCTGTCCAGCCCAGCCGCCTGTGGGTAGGGGTTGGTTGAGGAGGGGTGGGGGGGGGGCATCCAGCCTGTCCGCCTAACCCGCCAGAGCATAGCGCCTTCAGTAGCGGCCACGCTACCCACCCACCCACCCCGGCACCCCCGGACGCCGTCGGAAGGGGTAAATCCTGTCACCCCACCACCCCCCACCCTGTCTGGTCAGCGGCAATGTTGCGTAGTACATGGTTGATAGCCAAAATTTTGCTCCAAAGCAAGCCGCAGCCACAATT
>OZ025259.1:21976110-22062377 GCA_964019135.1 Arenicola marina | reverse complement strand
TACCCGGATGAGGACAACAGGGGACGACCTTCTCTGTGCCAACGCCTGCAAGTCGTCCCCCGGGGAAATCGTTTTGAATGCGCTTTTCCCCCTTTTATCGCCCGCCATTCCCCTTTTTGCCCCTCTACGCCGCACATCGCCTCATAAAAAAAAACCCGCCCGACCCCCCCTTGGCATAGTTACTCCTCCCCCCACCGTCTCCATCTTATCACAACATTACACCCCTCATGTCGTTTCGCGCGACGATCCACCCCCTCCCCCACCCTCGCCCCCACCCCCCAATCTGCCCCTCCCTTCAGTCTCAACCCGGGGCGCCCTTTTGCCTGCAATTTGATGCGACAGTCCCACGAACCCCACCCCCCTCCCTCCACCCCGCCCCCACCCCCCCAACCCTCACCTTGGCCGATCCAGCTACCCACCCCAGTAATATCATGCCAGTCAACAGGCCATGCTCTCCGACCTCGCTTACTGCCTGATATATCACCATGCCAACGTCACCCTCATCGCCCGCCTCACCCCACCCCCCGCCCCCCCCCCTTCCCGGCCTCCGCCCCGACACGTGACAGTGGATGCCAGCCTCGGAGCGACCTGTCATCATTGGAATCATTGGGATAACGACTAGAAGTCGAGTCTGAATTGATGGAAACCCTCTCTGCTCTCACAGAGAAACAGAGGACAGGGGAGGTGAGGGGTAGGGGGGGGGCTATTTGATTCAACCCATTTTTCTGCTTGGTAATATCTGTCTTAGGCGACAACATGCATGCGGACTTGATGTGAGACATCAATAACAATTAATATTTACACAGCCCCCTCCCCCCTTTAATATAAATAAATATTTTTCATGCTGTGGTATAGCAAATTGCTAATGTGTTTAAATATTTAGCATAATACAATCATGTAGTATGAAACTAGACAATGTGTTTACCCCCCCCCCCCCGCCCCACCTCACCACCCCGCCAACGATATTTCTCAAGGAGGGTAGTGGTTGAACACGATCACCAGTTATTCACAACAATGTCTCCGGCACGCAACCTCTGGTTCAGCATATACAAATCACATATTATCGCTCAGCGATTTGGTACAGATTTCATTGCTCCACTGAGGTGACGCGACAGTAGTTACATCGACCACTTTTATTACTTTACGGGCGGACAAAATACGCGGCGATCCGGCCACTGAGATTATAGCCCCACTGCTCTCAATGTCTGACACAGCCAGCTCCACCAACAGCCAGCGCCACCAACAGCCAGCACCATCAACAGCCAGCACCACCAATAGCCAGCGCCGCCAACAGCCAGCGCCACCAACAGCCAGCGCCACCACCAGCCAGCGCTACCAACAGCCAGCGCCACCACCAGCCAGCGCCACCGACAGCCAGCGCCGCCAACAGCCAGCGCCACCAACAGCCAGCGCCACCAACAGCCAGCGCCACCACCAGCCAGCGCCACCGACAGCCAGCGCCGCCAACAGCCAGCACCACCAATAGCCAGCGCCGCCAACAGCCAGCGCCACCAACAGCCAGCGCCGCCAACAGCCAGCGCCACCGACAGCCAGCGCTACCAACAGCCAGCGCCACCACCAGCCAGCGCAACCGACAGCCAGCGCCGCCAACAGCCAGCGCCACCAACAGCCAGCACCATCAACAGCCAGCGCTACCAACAGCCAGCGCCACCACCAGCCAGCGCCACCGACAGCCAGCGCCGCCAACAGTCAGCGCCACCAACAGCCAGCGCTACCAACAGCCAGCGCCACCACCAGCCAGCGCCACCACCAGCCAGCGCTACCAACAGCCAGCGCCACCACCAGCCAGCGCCACCACCAGCCAGCGCTACCAACAGCCAGCGCCACCACCAGCCAACGCCACCGACAGCCAGCGCCGCCAACAGTCAGCGCCACCAACAGCCAGCGCCACCAACAGCCAGCGCCACCAACAGCCAGCGCCGCCAACAGCCAGCGCCACCAACAGCCAGCGCCGCCAACAGCCAGCGCCACCAACAGCCAGCGCCACCACCAGCCAGCGCCACCACCAGCCAGCGCCACCGACAGCCAGCGCTACCAACAGCCAGCGCCACCAACAGCCAGCGCCACCACCAGCCAGCGCTACCAACAGCCACCGCCACCAACAGCCAGCGCCACCACCAGCTAGCGCTACCACCAGCCAGCGCCACCACCAGCCAACGCTACCAACAGCCAGCGCCGCCAACAGCCAGCGCCACCAACAGCCAGCGCCACCACCAGCCAGCGCTACCAACAGCCAGCGCCACCAACAGCCAGCGCCACCACCAGCCAGCGCTACCAACAGCCAGCGCCACCAACAGCCAGCGCCACCACCAGCCAGCGCTACCACCAGCCAGCGCCACCACCAGCCAGCGCTACCAACAGCCAGCGCCACCAACAGCCAGCGCCACCACCAGCCAGCGCCACCAACAGCCAGCGCCGCCAACAGCCAGCGCCACCAACAGCCAGCGCCACCACCAGCCAGCGCCACCACCAGCCAGCGCCACCAACAGCCATCTACAGGCCATGGAGACCACCAGCGCCCAGCGCCAGGGAGCCACCGCCGAACCCAGCCACAGGGAGCCAGCCACCAGTCACAGGAAGCCAGCCACCGGGAACCAGCCACCGGGAGCCAGCCACCAGCCACCGGGAACCAGCCACCGGGAGCCAGCCACCAGCCACCGGGAACCAGCCACAGGGAGCCAGCCACCAGCCACCGGGAACCAGCCCCCGGGAGCCAGCCACCAGCCACCGGGAGCCAGCCACCGGGAGCCAGCCACCAGCCACCGGGAGCCAGCCACCGGGAGCCAGCCACCAGCCACCGGGAGCCAGCCACCACGGGTTACGAGCCATATCATAAGGCAGCGTTGATTGGAGAAATAAAACGGCAATAAAGTGCCATCCAAGTGGGGAAAATAACAAGCGTCCGCTGTCGAAAACAGGCCGCTGTTCCAACCAGCGGAAACCTCCCTCCTGGGATCCGCGGAGGGTTTAGTGTTCTTGGCACTGACGCCGGGCGCTAGTTGAGATTGATGGCACGTGGTTCCTGTTGGTAATAGTCTCCGTCGGTAGGGGTCGCGTCGAATCCTGGTCAGCCGCAGTCGCAGCCGGAGCCCGCTAAGCCGCACAGACAATAGGGAGCGAAGCCGTTTTATTCTTCCTTGCGCGACAGTTATTCAACCACCCGGCATGGTAATTGTGTAGTTTTTGATATAATCCCTATTATCGCTCAAGATTCAGGCCTTCATGACAGAGATAAAATATATTATTTTTGTGGGCAATAATAGGGATGTGGTTCAAAACTAAAATGACCCCTGCATACCTATTGGCCCACATACCATACATGCAATGCCTACCGATAGAGGCACGTGGCTCCCTGCTGGTCCCCCGAGACCGATTGTCGTCCAGTGGGTAAAACACTCTGTACCGTTCTCACGGTAAGGCCGGGGCAGTCAACACAAACGAGAAGTACAACAAATAGTGTACTTGGTCCGGGAGACTCGGGCTAAGGCCGTTAAGGTCGCTGGCGCTAGGGCCGCCCATCGTTGTGATTTTTAGTGTTATACAGTAACACAGAAACAACCGAAAGACAACAGTACATGTACTATATATACATTAATAAGTTAGTTAATTGTCTGAATAACTTAAGTACATATATATATGTGCATGAAGCTATTGATGTGAGGTGTGTTTTACGTTCTTTTGAATACCTAACTTATCAATGTATATAGTAGTGTTGTCTTTCTGTGTTACTGTATAACACTAACAATCACGCACAACACACATGACATGAACAGCTTCAATATATGTACGTAAGTTTTTCAAACAATAAATAACAACAAATATAACAATGTTCCATGTGACCCGCGAAATCGCAGTTAATTACTAATGTTGGATGTGGCCGCATCGATGCTCCCGCTCTCCACCCCTCTCCATTTCTCTCATTGATCGAATACTGATGACGTAGTACACAATCACACCAGCCCACATCTTGGGGTGAATCATTCTGACAAAAAAGTGTTTCAAATGCCCTTTTAAATATTTCACACTATATAATTGTATTTAAGCAACAATTAACACGATTAAATTTGACAATTTTTTAGACAAGAAAATTTATGTATGAGTAGCTTTAACACATAAATACATAAATTCGACCAAAAGTGAACCAAGCACTAAACTATCCAAACAAGGACTCAATCAAATAGCCGTCTGGTCAGTGTTGGTGCTTTGAATAATTATTTATGTGAATTGCGTTTTCCTATCCTATCCGAAATCATTATACGTATTTTTTTCATGAAGGCATGAAACAATACCTAAAAATGCTCATACTTTCCCTCTGTGGCTGGATTAATATGTATGGTTGCTATTTGATATAGCGATATGTTTACAAGCCTTAGGCTCCCTCAACATGTTGTGTAACCATGCCAATGATCCCTGACTTCGGCTAGTCCCTAAGGGTATCCACCCGCCGCACACCTCATTGGCGGTCATAAACCATCGACACAATACCTGCAGCATAACTTGTCACCGGTACAGGTGCTGCGAACATCCGGGTACTGCTCCACGTGAGCATGTCGACATCCCCTTCCGCGACAGTATAATGAGGGCCCACGGCCTCCCCTCATGTTCTCCGTCGGCCCCCCTACCCACCCCCCCCCCCCAACCCAACCCGCCGGTCCTCCCCAGCCACCTGTCCCTGACACACGCCCCCCCCACCCGCCATCACCCACCGCGTCTCTCCTCTTTACTAACAGCGATTCCAAACGTGCCTGGCTGAAGGAGATTAGAGGCCCTCTGGCGGTATGGTCAGGAAACTCGCACCGGAAGTGATTCACTGTCGCTGAAGGGATTGCCTACCGGGTCACTTACTGTGCAGACAAACAACGAATACAACGCTGAGATCTTTCTTGTCTTTCTTTTTTGTTTGATATTCTGACTTAGCTGTGGAACATATAATTTTATGTAGCTGTTCCGAGAGTAATTCCATGATTCCATCATCGAAATAGTAGAGGTAACGTACTCTTCTGCAGACCGGGCTTCAATATGCCACCTGTGCCTTGGGCCGTTTCATCCTAATCGCATCGTTCCATGGCTTCCTTGGGTCCAGTTGAGCACCGATATTGGATCCACTAACCCATCCATCACTTCTACTGATGCTAACGTATTCTTAGTGGCATGTCTTTTTTTGAACATATCATTCATTCGATAAGAAGCAGTGTCAGAAGTCTATGTCTTCGATAGTACTGGGGCGGATCTAGGAATTTGAATTCAACTTAGCGCACGGGTGGGGTCCTCTGCAGGGGTGGATCTAGGGATGGGGGGATAGGGGTTGCTCCCCCCCTCCTTGGCAACTTGACCCCCCCCCAGGTCGCAAGTTTTCAGAGAGCAACCCCCCCCCCCCGTTTGCAAATTCCTAGATACACCCCTGCTCTGCTCTCCGAACTTTTGCGCCCGAGAAGGGAGTGGGGGCAGTCATCAGATAGCATCGTTTCTCAAAACGGGTACTTGAAATTATCAGTCCTTAGCATTGCCTTGCCCTTGCAATCACCTAAAGCCCCCTCTCCCCCGTCCCCCGTCCTGGATCCGCTACTGGGCTCAATTATTTTCAATTTGCAAAATAAGAACTGCTTTCCTTTGCCTAGGCAGCGACAAACAAGTATTTGATCCAGTTTGGTCGTCAACCAGACTTCGTATGTTGAACCAAAGATACAACTATTTAACTACAGCTTCATTCCTCCATGGTTGTTAAATGTGTTAAATGCAAAGACCCCACCAGAGGTCGCCCTCCCCACGCCGCCCTATACTGCACACAACCTGGAATTCAAGAGGATACGAGTGTCAAATGAGACGCCGACTGCTGAAGGTCAAGGCCGTAATGCCTTGGGCCACGTTTGTCTCAAGTGACCGTGGAGCGCCGTGGAAGGCGATGTTACCATGGCGACCGAGGGTTACTACCGACAACCAGAAAGACAGGGATGGCATGCAAACCCCGCCTTCGGGGAGGTGTGTGTAGGTGAATGCAGTGGTGCTGCTGTTGCGAGATCGTAGGCATGACGGTAGCCGTGTATCACAGAGATGCGTTTGATTGAGTCTAATCTTTTCTCATCGAAGCTCATCGAAGAAGAGAGAATATGAGCGATAAATCGATCGCATCTGACGAGTTGGAAGAGTAGTTTCAATATGGCCAACGGAAACTCAATTATAGCTCACAATTTATCGCCCACGTCCATATATTATCACCCAACTTCAACATACATTTACGTGCTTAACTGCATATATGGTCTCTCATATACCCCACACATACCTTTCAAAAAACGAAATATAAGGTCTTACATATGTTTCACATAATTTTATTCATTGTTTCATTCATGTATTTTCGCCCTGAAACACATTTGGTAACACTGAACGAATATTGTATAGTTAGCTTCCGCCATCTTGGAATTGCTTCTACCTCTTCCCTCTTCCATCTGCCTGGGCGGAAGAGCAGAAGAGGTCTTCCAGGAAGAGGAGAGGCTAAAGGATCGCATGGCAAGTGCTCTTCTAGAAGAGGTAGAGTTTGGAAAAGGTGAATCGATCACGCTCTTAAAAGCTGGGGAAGAATTACATTCCCCAGCAGTAACCTTGTATCTGCCCCCCCCCCCCCCCTCCAGTGGCCGCTTGGTAGGCCTACACCTAGCGTGACGTCACGCCCACGTCACGCCCAATAAAGCCTTGCTACCTCTACACGTTGGCGACACATTATCCTCAGCACATTTGACAAACTGCGCTGCCATGAAGCCACTGGTCCGCGGCATGCCTCATTGAGTCGCCATTGTACACACGGGTGAGAGGTGGTCAACCTTGACACGTGATCTACTTGAACGCCGGATCCACAGCCAATACTCACATTCAGCGAATGGCCTGCGCCCCCAGTGTCAGTTGGTTGGATGATTGTATATTAAGGGCACTTTAACCACTTTTGGTCATATCGCGTCAATGGGAGAAGGAAGAGAAGAGCGGAGCCATGTCCCCTGGGGTAACCCCCCTTTTGCGAAGAAGAACATGGGATCCTTACCCTGAAACCACAATGACATGACTACAGCGGGGCTCAAACCACCGATCCACGTGCCGTTAGGCTCTCGGGTGACCAGAGCGCTCTAACACTCTGAGCCATCTGAGAACAACTACGAACATGAATAAGCATTCACAAATTCACAAATGTTTTTTTAAAATAATTGTCATCATCAGGCTTATACTTGAGGCATATATTGTTCCATACAAGTATTTTTTGCAACAAGCATATTTCGTAAAATTGGTATTTCGGTCAGTGATCCGAATTGTGTTTGCAATTTATGTAAACAGATGTTGATTTCATGATTTCAGAAACCATGACAGTAATGACGCGATGAATGTCTGCAGCTCAATCAGTCCGTGCTTCCTGGCGAGCACAGCGCCCATCGCCATCTTCACAGAGATTGACCTAGGTAGTCACACTTCAATCAGAACTAGCGCGATCAGACCAGGAAAAAAGAATATCCGGTCCGCGATAAATTTTTATAGTGGGGGGGGCGTACCTGTTTCGATCTCCTAGCAATTGGCATGCAGGAATTCTTCGAGATTCGCGATGAGCCGTTGGCATATTTTGGGGATCGTTATCCGTACACTTCCTGGTTCAACGCGAAGACCCTTTACCTATTTACCGCGATTCGTTATAGCAGTCTGTGAATTCTGTGATATTCGCGATATGATCTTTAAGGATTTTTATTGTGCGCCCAGTTTGGCCAGTCCTCATCTTGGAGATTCGATATTACTCTCCATAATTCTTGAGGATTCGCGATTCAGAGGGGGTATTCCCCCCTTTTACAGTGGCTTTCCAGTGCTACAGATTTGCAACGAAATTTATTTCAACGATAAAGATATTTTAGATATTTTACAAATACTTCTTCTAAAATATCAATGTGATATTGCTTCAACTTTCAAAAAACGGTTTTCTTAATTCCAATGCAGCCCCAAAGGCAACAAGCTGCAAGTCCACCACTCTTACAGTATATATACAGCCCATTGTCGCTGAAAGAAAACCACATGTATTTTTATAAACTTGTTCGATCGATCAAGGTGGCCCGTGGAACGTAGACCGGTCGATCCCCACGGAATTCAACTGCTGGTCGAAACTGAAGAATTATTACTTCGGCTATTCATCATTCCACTATTTACCTTGTCACTACTCAATCTGTTATTATTCACCGTGTCGCTATACTTTTCTGAGCCCTGTACTGTGGCTATTCACTAGCCATTCACATGGTCACTACCCAATCACCTATATACTAGCCATTCACCTATTCACCAGCCATTCACCTATTCACCAGCCATTCACATATTCCCCGGCCATTCACCTATTCACCAGCCATTCACCTATTCAATAGCCATTCACCTATTCACCGGCCATTCACCTATTCCCTAGTAATACACTTATTCACCAGCTATTCATCTATTCACCAGCCATTTGCCTATTCATCTGACATTCACCTATTCACCTCACATTCACCTATCCACCAGCCATTCACCTATTCACCAGCCATTTACCTATTCACTAGCCATTGACCTACTCACCTAACATTCACCTAATCACCAGCCATTCACCTATTCACCAGCCATTGACGCATGTGTTCCGCTACAGGTCTTTCTGGTCTGCTTAATAAATTCCCTTTCATGCAATCACTTGGTATTCCCTGTCGGCAAGCGTCCCTCCGTGCCATCCTAGAGTCCCCACTTCACCAACAAACAACACCTGCGTCTCACCGCCATCTTCATTAACCCCAATCTGACCCCTCCCCCTTCTCTTGAAGGTCATGCAGCCCCCAACACACCCAGGTCTCCCCCTCACCCCCCGACCCTCACTCGAGGTGACCCCTCTACCCCTCTAATCCCGATGGAGACCCTTTGAAGACAAACATTGGGGACACTCCAGGGTGACCGCCACACCCTACTCGAGGACCCACTTGCCCCCCCCCCCCTTCCTCCTCACCCCCCTCCACCGCCTCCCCCATCTCACCCCCGTTATATTGGCGATGTGATTGACAACGCTGTCCGGCTGACCTCCCAAATGTCACCGCTCAAATGGAAACTCACATCTCACCCCCATCAGCACCACCACCCCACCCGCACTCCCACCCTTAAACCCCATCTCCACTCCCACCCTTACCTCAATGCCATTCCACCACCACCCCCGCCCCACCGTCACCCCACGGCCAGCCGCACCTGTACCCATCCTCCCCATCACCCCCTCCCTCCCCCGCCCCGTCCGGCCACCTTCAACCTGACCCCGAACTATCTTGAAGGCCTTGAGGTAACAATGGCGACACAGGCGACTAGGGTGCGCATTGGGGGTGAGAGCGCCACCCAGCGGCCGGAGGGGAAAACCCCCCGGGGGTGAGTTTTAGCCGTGGCACCGTGAGATCCCTGCGTCCCATGGCAGCCCGGCACCGCCCCCCCCCCCCTCCCACTCCCTTCCACAAACACACGCACACCAACGGCCGGGGTTGACCACTGTCCCGGCAGTTTCTAATGGCGTCATGGCGTGTGGAGGCACGTGGCGCCCCCTGGGCGGGCGGAGAGTGAGAGATACACGTGGTCTAATGGACGGCGACACTCTCCGACAATCCCTCTGCCAGGACTCGGCAGGTGGCGCTGAGTTATGACGTGTTACCGCTTCCTGATGTCTCATCGACCGCTCCCCCAGCTACCGTACTCCGCCCTTTTCATTCCCGCCCCTCCCTCGTCCCCCCCACCGCCCTCCCCTCCATGTTTGTCCTACCACCACCCCGCTTCCACCGCCCGGTTCACCCACCCTCTCGCAGACATAAAACCAACTATTAAACCCATCCACCATCTGCGTATACTAGTCAACAGGAAGCATTTTATCCTGACCCCTTTCATCTCCCCCCCCCCCCCCCCACACACCATCACCTTCTCCTCTCCCCGTCCTGACCCACCTTCTCCTTCCGGGTCAATTGGCAGTCTCCCATGCCGTAGGGGGCGCTGCCGACTGAGGTCTCACCACAGTGTACATGCCACTACTGCCCCGGGAGGCGTCGGTCCGTGACGCGGTATATGAGGCCCCCGTGTCGGTGCCAGAGGACCCGTGCCGCGTGCCACGCGGTTACGACAGCCTCAGGTCAAAGACCCAGCGATCGATGTACGCACATTGCCTGGGTAATAATAACATAATAATGAGATCGTATACATAATCTCTGGTAATAACCACTGTTACTGTTACGCAGTTTAAATAGTGTGACGTCACGCCATTGTGAGTACTGTTCATTATATATTCGAATCATTCCTCAAACCCTTCGTGATTGTTGAACACTTGCCAACGCGACTGATACGATACGACACCTTATGGCTTGTGACAGGCTTGTGACAGGAGGTGTGTTCAGTTATTGGTCAGCTGCCAAAATTTCAATAACAAGGCAAGTTTTCATCGCGTCATCAAGGTATTTATATCAGACACACCGTGACAATTATGACATATAAATTATATACATTATCAACGGATACCGAAAGTCAGGGAAAGATTGTTAATACAATACACACGAAATAAAACAGCCTTAAACTTATGTAAAAGCAGTCCTCAATGATATAATTAAACACAGGGGCAGCGATCATCTCAACAACATTTGAACTTTCTTTCCTTTCCTTGTTCGTTATCAGTGTCTCTCTCTCTCATTGTCTCTCTGACATCCCTACTTCCGTATGTCTTCGTGTCCCCTTGTCAACATATGCCGCCCTGTATTCCTTCCCAGTGTTTGTGTGTTACTCCCCCTGCTCCAATGTATGTGGTCTGCCAGATTCCTCCAAATATATGGTGACTTCTTGATATTGTAACATGTCCACGGAGCTTGCTTTGGTCTTTAGTATGTGACTACCCGAAAACTAAGACCCCCCCCCACATGTGTTAATGTTGGTTAATTTGCTCCGTTCAGCAAAAAGCGACGATGTGATGGTCTATGGCGCCATAATGGGCAGCGTGGGGTCTGCGAGTGTATGGAACAGCGCTTGTAACAATCCTGGGTCTCTTCTCTTTCTCTCTTTTTCACTCTCTCTCCCTCCCTCCTGCCTCTCGCCCCCCTCTCTCCTTTTTTCTCTTCCCCTCTCCCCCCCCCCTCCTTCCTCACGCCTCATCTCTCCCTCTCTCTCTATATATATATTTCTCCCTCTCGCCCCCCTCGCCCCCCTCCCCCCTCTCCCTGCCCCCTCCCCTTCTCTATGTATGGTAAACTACATCATTACCACGCCAGCCAGCCACCAACGCATCACGTGACACCCATGACCTTCTTGATGCCACGTGGTCGCTAAGACAAACACAACCGGATGAAGCGTTGCATTGTGTGGCGTGACTCGGTATCAAGGGAAATGTGACTGTTTACCGAGATGACGACGCCTAATGATTGTTTGCCACTGGAGGCGAGAAGTGGGATCTTTTGGTTCTCCATATGGTAGCCGTTGGTGTGACATGTTATATTATAACTCGAGAAACAGTCAAAACTGGGCACAAACATCATTACAATTAAAAGCCATAAAATGCCGTAAAGAAAAACAATAAGTACACCTCAATTAATGACAATACACAATCAAAAAACCGTAGCAGAAAATTCACATCGCTGTGGGCAACGTGTGGCGATTTGTATCTAATTTGCATCCTCATTCAAAAATATGAGCTGGCGATATTTTCGCTATGTAAAACCCCATGTTTGTAGGGCCATTTCGTAGAATGTTGGTTGGCACGCTTTATCCCATGTTTGCCTAAATGTGGCTTAAAAACCAATGCAGCTATTGGATCCGAAGGGAGTTCATACGCGCAAACGAGATTCCAGATCCACCAGAGGAAAAATCGCGATGGTCCTAAAATACAATCGGAGGGTGGGGGGGGGGGGGATGAAAACCATGGCTTCCACCTCTTCAGAGATATTATAAACTAGTTTGGTTGCCCGATAAGGTTGTTTGAATTATAGCCTTAAAGTAAACAGCGATGTTATTTACATAAAACAAGGATTGGGAAAGTGGTGCCAGGATATTTCTAGTGGCTTGCCAACTGCAGACATCACCAAAGGAAGCACTGAGCAGTAGATTCACTTGCTTGGGGAGTATGATTGACGGGTTTGTGCTTTAGGATAATTCGATTACCTCTCCCTTCCCAGGAGCGGATCCAGAAATTCTGGATAGTGGGTGGGGCGGTTTCAGGGTCGGATCCAGATATGCTGAATAGGGGGGGGGGGAGCGGTTTTGGTTTTCATGTGTTAAATGGTATAAACTATATAAATTTCGGCCCTGAAAGAGGGGGCCGGGGCCCGGTCGCCCACCCACCCCTAGATCCGACTCTGCCTCCCTCTACCCACGCCCCATTCCGTTTTGTACGTGCCACGATGTTGACCCCCTCCGCCCACCATCCTCAACCCCCCCCCCTCCCTCGCTCACACGACTAGCAGACACCTCTTTAATGTAGCTTGTCCGGAGAACAAAAACCGTCGTTATTATTGAGGTCTTATTTCTCCATTCAAAGTCGGCTCATATCGGTAACAAAGGCAGCACGATTGTTCCGCGAAAAGAACAAGACTCATAAAAAGATGTCGGACACAAACGGGATTTAATCAGGCATCATTGTTGTCTTTTCACCCATGTCCAAGTAACAGAGTGAGGCGGTGTGAATAGGGGGGGGGGGAGGTGTCTTAGAAAAGGAGACTATGGGGAATATTGCTAAGCCTGCCAATGAATAAATGCACGCTATTATCGCTATTGATCACCAATATGTCTGTTGGTTCGGATTCGTGTGATGTCCGAACAAATTAATGTCATGTGCCACATGCTATGTGACGTTCTTACACCCATTCAGTACCCACCCCCCCCACCCTCCACCCCCGCCCCCATGCCCCTCCGCTCCCCTCCTCCATATTCGGAGGGCGGTGTGTGTGTGTGGGGGGGGGGGGGGCGGGGGCGTAGTTTGACGCATGACGTCTGAACAATTGAATAGTAATTAGGAGCATAGAGGTGGGGTATAGAGCCTAGGAGGGCGGTGGTGGTGAGGGTGGGGTTGGGGGTTGGGTGGGATGAGGTGGAGTGAATAGGGAGGATGATGGTGAGACGAGGAGGGTAGCGGTGGTGGTGGGGGTGGGGGGGGGTGGTGGGCATAAGGACAGGGACAGTAAGGTCAGGGTGGGTTAAATGCGGTGGACAGTCCCAGCTGCCTCGCCTCACTGGCAGGGGTGTGCCTTTCATATGGCAAGGGGGTGGGGTGGGGCTGGAGTACATTAAAGGCGCTTGCCCTTGAAACTGACCAGTCACTGCCCTTTTTGTCCCGGTTTGTTCAGAATCAAAACCTACACCGCCACCACCACCGCCACCACCACCCCTACCACCACCAACATCCCTTCTCATCCCTTTTCCTACTCTCCGCCCCCCCCCCCACCCCTCCCCTCGTGGCAATTCAACTTCTCTCAGGGTTATTTCTTTTCCTCCACCACGCCACGCACCACCCCTTTTTAAAGATGGACCGTCAGTCTGCTTCTCATATTTAGTAACGCTGATCACCTTTTCTCAGCCTATTGTGCCCCAGTATCCCGACTCCCCTCCGAGACTCCAGCCCCTCTTTCCCTACCATTCCCCCTTCCCCCTCTCCCTCCCCTCCTCCCCCCCCCATCCCCAGTCAATTCTCTTCCCCCCTCCCTCTCCATTTCTCGACCCCGGATTGCCGCTTCCTTCTCCCTCGTAATTGGGAGTGTGTTTGCCGCAAATGTGAGCCAAAGTGCAGAATGGCCGGCGCGCATTGCATTATGGACTGTCTGGCTCGCGATAACCCTGGTGAGGAGAGGTACGTGTGTGTGGGGAGGAGCGGGGCCGGATGGGTGGGGCGGGGGGGGGGGGTGACGGGAGCGGGGATGGGTGGAGGAACGGGACCTGGGGACGTCTGCGGCAGATCCGATGCCGGCTTACAGGGACAGAGGATAAGGGTGAGACAGCGGGGACCGGCCTCGTATATAGGGGTCTGGCTGTTCTGCTTCGGGCAGTGGCTCCCTCCCCCTCCCTCCCCCCTCCCCCTCCACCTCCCCCTCCACTCCCCCCACCCCCCCTACCTCATCCTCCCTACCTTCATGGTGCGACAGATCGCCGCTACTGTCTCCACCCCACCGGCCTTCATCCTCTTCATACCCGCCCCGCCGATCCTGCCCGCCTTCCTGGCCCTGGTTGCGGATCAATAGGCAGTTCGACCCTTGGGGGACTGCCATCTTGTACCCACCTCGTGGACATCTCGCACCACAACCCAGCGCCACACGCCATCCTGTGCCTTCCCATCCCATCTCGACTGCCAGACGGCGGTGTTCACACACGCCGCCCTATGCAACCTGGGCCCTCGGGACCCCCCCCCCTCTCTACGTCCCACATCCCACCCACAGTCCCACTCACCCCGCCCGATATCACCAACCCGTGGAATTAATTCCTCCTCACCCTTGGCGGACAATAAAAGCAATGCCGTCTGCTGTTGTGGCCGATACCCTATCGCCGTGCTACAGATAAGGGACATCGGCCCGATTGTCATCTACTGCGAGACCAGTGGAGCGTGTCCCCCCTCCCCCTTCTCTCGCTCCGCCTCCCCCTACCGCTACCCCTACCCTTACCCCTACCATACCCTACCCTACCCTACCCTACCCTACCCTACCCTACCCTACCCTACCCTACCCTACCGCTACACCTACCCCTACCCCTACCAGTAACGCCTACCCCCTGCCGTCTCTCCCCTACCAGTAACCCCTGCCCCTACCGACCCCCTACCCCTACCCCCTACCCCACTACACACCGAACCCAACCCTGACCCACCCGCAGTCGCACCTCCCTGACCGCCCTTGACGAAGGCCGTCAGTCAGACAGGGGGAGGGCTGCGGCGTCTGTGTGTGTGTGGGGGGGGGGGGTGAGACAGGGGTGCTTTGAAGGGAAGACGCCAGCCGCGCGACCTTGAAATCTGTCTTCCTCTTCCTGGCTGTAAGCAATGACGTCATCAAGGCGACAACCCCATATCATGATAGTCACGTGGTTGAGGACCCGGATCGGAAACACTATAATTGGGAAGATACGAGGAACAACAAACCGATAGTGTGTCTATATAGTCACGTCCCAGCTATGAACGTCATTCTGTTCAGATGAACCACCCTGACCAGACGCAACCTGTGTCCATCACCATCAGTATCTGCATCAACATTATCCTCATCACCACCATCAGTATCTGCATCAACATTATCCTCATCACCACGATCAGTATCTGCATCAACATTACCCTCATCACCACCATCAGTATCTGCATCAACATTACCCTCATCACCATCATCAGTATCTGCATCAACATTACCGTCATCACCACCATCAGTATCTGCATCAACATTATCCTCATCACCACCATCAGTATCTGCATCAACATTATCCTCATCACCACCATCAGTATCTGCATCAACATTATCCTCATCACCACCATCAGTATCTGCATCAACATTATCCTCATCACCACCATCAGTATCTGCATCAACATTATCCTAATCACCACGATCAGTATCTGCATCAACATTATCCTCATCACCACCATCAGTATCTGCATCAACATTACCCTCATCACCACCATCAGTATCTGCATCAACATTATCCTCATCACCACCATCAGTATCTGCATCAACATTATCCTCATCACCACCATCAGTATCTGCATCAACATTATCCTCATCACCACCATCAGTATCTGCATCAACATTATCCTCATCACCACCATCAGTATCTGCATCAACATTATCCTCATCACCACCATCAGTATCTGCATCAACATTATCCTCATCACCACCATCAGTATCTGCATCAACATTATCCTCATCACCACCATCAGTATCTGCATCAACATTATCCTCATCACCACCATCAGTATCTGCATCAACATTATCCTCATCACCACCATCAGTATCTGCATCAACATTATCCTCATCACCACCATCAGTATCTGCATCAACATTATCCTCATCACCACCATCAGTATCTGCATCAACATTATCCTCATCACCACCATCAGTATCTGCATCAACATTATCCTCATCACCACCATCAGTATCTGCATCAACATTATCCTCATCACCACCATCAGTATCTGCATCAACATTATCCTCATCACCACCATCAGTATCTGCATCAACATTATCCTCATCACCACCATCAGTATCTGCATCAACATTACCCTCATCACCACCATCAGTATCTGCATCAACATTATCCTCATCACCACCATCAGTATCTGCATCAACATTATCCTCATCACCACCATCAGTATCTGCATCAACATTATCCTCATCACCACCATCAGTATCTGCATCAACATTACCCTCATCACCACCATCAGTATCTGCATCAACATTATCCCCATCACCACCATCAGTATCTGCATCAACATTATCCTCATCGCCACCATCAGTATCTGCATCAACATTACCCTCATCACCACCATCAGTATCTGCATCAACATTATCCTCATCACCACCATCAGTATCTGCATCAACATTATCCTCATCACCACCATCAGTATCTGCATCAACATTACCCTCATCACCACGATCAGTATCTGCATCAACATTATCCTCATCACCACCATCAGTATCTGCATCAACATTATCCTCATCACCACCATCAGTATCTGCATCAACATTATCCTCATCACCACCATCAGTATCTGTATCAACATTATCCTCATCACCACCATCAGTATCTGCATCAACATTATCCTCATCACCACCATCAGTATCTGCATCAACATTATCCTCATCACCACCATCAGTATCTGCATCAACATTATCCTCATCACCACCATCAGTATCTGCATCAACATTATCCTCATCACCACCATCAGTATCTGCATCAACATTATCCTCATCACCACCATCAGTATCTGTATCAACATTATCCTCATCACCACCATCAGTATCTGCATCAACATTATCCTCATCACCACCATCAGTATCTGCATCAACATTATCCTCATCACCACCATCAGTATCTGTATCAACATTATCCTCATCACCACCATCAGTATCTGCATCAACATTATCCTCATCACCACCATCAGTATCTGCATCAACATTATCCTCATCACCACCATCAGTATCTGCATCAACATTATCCTCATCACCACCATCAGTATCTGCATCAACATTATCCTCATCACCACCATCAGTATCTGCATCAACATTACCCTCATCACCACCATCAGTATCTGCATCAACATTATCCTCATCACCACCATCAGTATCTGCATCAACATTATCCTCATCACCACCATCAGTATCTGCATCAACATTATCCTCATCACCACCATCAGTATCTGCATCAACATTATCCTCATCACCACCATCAGTATCTGCATCAACATTATCCTCATCACCACGATCAGTATCTGCATCAACATTATCCTCATCACCACCATCAGTATCTGCATCAACATTATCCTCATCACCACCATCAGTATCTGCATCAACATTATCCTCATCACCACCATCAGTATCTGCATCAACATTATCCTCATCGCCACCATCAGTATCTGCATCAACATTATCCTCATCACCACCATCAGTATCTGCATCAACATTATCCTCATCACCACCATCAGTATCTGCATCAACATTATCCTCATCACCACCATCAGTATCTGCATCAACATTATCCTCATCACCACCATCAGTATCTGCATCAACATTATCCTCTTCACCACCATCAGTATCTGCATCAACATTACCCTCATCACCACCATCCCACCACAAGGTCGTTCTGCCAGGTAAGAGCGAACCAATCACTGGAATCATTTCCTGTGTTACAGCATGGATTGCGTATGACTCGCAACTCTGCCTTTTACAACTACTAGCCACCCCGTCTAGCTCTGTTTCCGTATGCAGTCCCCTTAACTGTAAAAGTTGGATACTGCGGTAGCTGATGTCTAGCACTGTTTCCGCTTAACTGTAAAATAGGGTACTGCGGTGGACACTGCGGTAACTGATGTGTAGGGTTGTTTCTGCATGTAGTCCGCTTAACTGTAAAGTTGGACGCTACGGTAACCGAAGCGTGTTCAAGGGGAGCGACCATGTTGACACATTCAATATGTTCAAGGCGGCTGCTGGTGCCAATGTGCTGGTGCATGCAGCGGGTGCATAGGTGGGACAGACAGACAGACAGACAGACAGGCGGACAGCTTCATTTTAGTAGTATAGATAATCCAGAGAGTGGGCTCTGTATTACAATCAACACTCCATCCCCATTATAAAAAATACTACCCTCCCATTGTAATTATCACCTCCATCACGTACATTACCCTCCCATTACAATCATCACCATCCACATCAGTTTCATACAATCCCGTTACAATCCCCATCACCATCATCATCACACACATTACCATCCCATTGCCATCATCACCATCGTATTACAATCATCACCACCCCCATTATATTATTACCACCGTACTATAATAGTTATCACCCCATCATCATCATCATCATCATCATGAGCTCCGTCAGCTTTATTGCCCACGTTATTTTACTCTCAAGTGAGACGGTATAAATTATCTGTACTTTGTTTTTGGACAACAGCCGCCATATTCTCTTGCGACGCTGCGCCATTACAGACTTTCGATGGCGACACAATACGAAAATGAAGCAATTGTATTTTATAATACGCTGCGGACGGTAACACATGAAAACTGCTTCATATGCTCGCTTTGTTCGCATATTGGACCGCCCATTGAATGCTGTAACCTTACACGAAGAAGAGTTTTCACAGTATTTCCTTTTCTTTCTACTCAAAACAATGTAAATCACTTTTTATCATGTATCGTGAAGAGATCTGAAAGCGACTTGCATGTATGGGGGTCTTGAAGGGGTAAATGGCGACACATGAGCCCCCCGAATTCCGAAGCTGATGGTCTGAGAAAGCGACATCGACCCAGATAGTGGCATTACAGAAAAACACGACCCTAAGATTAGCCAAAAAAGCAAGACGGAACCTCATGAAAAATCGACATTTGGACACTGAGAATTTTGAGTCGATACTGGACACTGGAACCCGCCATTCAGACCCCATTGTATGGGGACAGAATAATCTCCCACACACCGGGGGAATAGGGGCCGGCCCAGGCAGCTCTGAGTGGGCCAGAGCGATCGCATTGAGTGGTCTGGCCACCTAAGAGCCTAACGGCACGTGGATCGGTGGTTCGAGCTCCGCTGTGGTCATGTCTGTGTGGTCGCCGCAGGATAAAGTTCCTATGTCTAGTAGGAGGTTACCCCCGGGGACATGGCTCCACTCTCCCATTGACGCGATATTACCAAAAGTGGTTAACTCGTCGTGGATATTCAACCAGCCGGGGGAATACGCGTCCTTCCAATGAACGCCTATGTTTAATGCAACCCTTGCCACTCCCCCCACCCCCTCCCCCGCCCCCCCCCCCACCCCGACAGAGGGCGACCAGAGTGACGGTTGTTGCATGGCCGATGAAACCTTACGAGAGACCCTCATTAGAATTGCATCGGTCCATGCGCGAAGGAAGCCCGCGAGCCTCCCTGTCACGTGATCAGCATCAGCGTCATGCCGAACGCCAAGGGCAGGAGCCAGACGTGGGGTGGGGAGGAGTGGGGGAAGGAAACGTGTGAATGGGAGAGAGGGAGTCAGAAGCAGGGGTAAGAAAAGAGAAGACAGAACGAGAACTTCAGGAGACGGATGGGGTGAAGGGAAGGTGCGGGGGAGGGGGGGGGGGTGCATCAGAGATACGATACCAAATTTATGGTAACATTATATAATACATATTCGTAATCGTTGAAACTCCGTCGGGGTAGGGGCGAAGGATGGAGGGGGGGTGCGGACGCGTCAGATGGCGTTAGGGTGGGGTAGCAAAGTGGGGGGGTGACACGAGGGGGGGGGGGGCGATGTGAAGGGGGGAGGGTGATGTGAGAGAGGGGCGACATGTGAGGGGGGGAAGGGGGTGAAGAAAGTATCACTCCTGGCATGCGTCGCGCACCAACGGATTTCCGGTGTGACGAATGATGGGAAGCGACTAGTGATCAGCCCAAAAGCTTGACATGCAGAAGGCATTGGTTCCAGTGCGAGGTGGGTTTTATCTCGGCACAAGTCCCAGAAATCCTGTCCGAATAATTAATCTTGCTTTTTAATAGGAGATTTGTGCTGAGATAAACTTGACTCGCACGAGAAGCAATGTCATATGCATTTTCCTGCACAAACCATGGTCAAACCGCGCTCTGAGATGTGAAAAATCAAACATTTTCGGAGAGTAAGGGATGAGTTTATCACGGACCCGGTGTCCCAAAATAGGTCGCAGGCAAGTGAGTGCCAGAATATATTTCCTCGACTGCACACCAGACTTGAGACTTGAGCAATGAACCCCCATCTCTGCTGTGAGCGCCACCTAGTGTGTGCTGCGAGCATTGATAGCAGAGAGCGGGATGTCTGCCGTACACCCCAAGACAGCCCCGCCCTCCTCTACCCCCCCACCCTGACGTACACCCCCTGACAGCCTCGCCTCCCCGTCCACCCCCCCCCCACCTCACGAGACCCGGTTTACCACGCACTACGGGCATGATGGTGCCTCAGCGACCGTCAACCCGAGAACAGGTTGCACCGATAGAAAAAACCAATGAATTCTTGATTCCAATGCCCTCTCCCACACTCCTTCCCGCCCCACCCCCCTGCCCACTTACCCCCGACAGAGTACGCGACCGGCAAGCTAAGCCGTCCAAGACTGCAGCCGCTAGGTACCGAGGGGGCTAAATCTTACATCAAGCCAGTAAACACATTCTGAGTACTTCATTGCGCCTTGCAATGAGGCTGCATGACGAGATTACAGAAGGGTCGTGAAAGATGCATAGGTCAAAACGCTGCTTCATAGCAACGAGGGTTCATTCCTCAAGATAACACCGGGGGTTCATTCTTCCGGGTAACACCGGCGGTTCATTCCTCAAGGCAACACCGGGGGTTCATTCCTCAAGGTTACACCGGGGGTTCATTCCTCAAGGCAACACCGGGGGTTCATTCCTCAAGGTTACACCGGGGGTTCATTCCTCAAGGTAACACCGGGGGTTCATTCCCCAAGGTAACACCGGGGGTTCATTCCTCAAGGTTACACCGGGGGTTCATTCCTCAAGGTAGCACCGGGGGTTCATTCCTCAAGGTTACACCGGGGGTTCATTCCCCAAGGTAACACTGGGGGTTCATTCCCCAAGGTAACACCGGGGGTTCATTCCTCAAGGTAACACCGGGGGTTCATTCCCCAAGGTAACACCGGGGGTTCATTCCTCAAGGTAACACCGGGGGTTCATTCCTCAAGGTAACACCGGGGGTTCATTCCCCAAGGTAACACAGGGGGTTCATTCCTCAAGGTAACACCGGGGGTTCATTCCTCAAGGTAACACCGGGGGTTCATTCCTCAAGCTTACACCGGGGGTTCATTCCCCAAGGTAACACTGGGGGTTCATTCCCCAAGGTAACACCGGGGGTTCATTCCTCAAGGTAACACCGGGGGTTCATTCCCCAAGGTAACACCGGGGGTTCATTCCTCAAGGTAACACCGGGGGTTCATTCCTCAAGGTAACACCGGGGGTTCATTCCCCAAGGTAACACAGGGGGTTCATTCCTCAAGGTAACCCCAGGGGTTCATTCCTCAAGGTAACACCGGGGGTTCATTCCCCAAGGTAACACCGGGGGTTCATTCCTCAAGGTAACACCGGGGGTTCATTCCTCAAGGTAACACCGGGGGTTCATTCCTCAAGGTAGCACCGGGGGTTCATTCCTCAAGGTTACACCGGGGGTTCATTCCCCAAGGTAACACTGGGGGTTCATTCCCCAAGGTAACACCGGGGGTTCATTCCTCAAGGTAACACCGGGGGTTCATTCCCCAAGGTAACACCGGGGGTTCATTCCTCAAGGTAACACCGGGGGTTCATTCCTCAAGGTAACACCGGGGGTTCATTCCCCAAGGTAACACAGGGGGTTCATTCCTCAAGGTAACACCGGGGGTTCATTCCTCAAGGTAACACCGGGGGTTCATTCCTCAAGGTTACACCGGGGGTTCATTCCCCAAGGTAACACTGGGGGTTCATTCCCCAAGGTAACACCGGGGGTTCATTCCTCAAGGTAACACCGGGGGTTCATTCCCCAAGGTAACACCGGGGGTTCATTCCTCAAGGTAACACCGGGGGTTCATTCCTCAAGGTAACACCGGGGGTTCATTCCCCAAGGTAACACAGGGGGTTCATTCCTCAAGGTAACACCGGGGGTTCATTCCCCAAGGTAACACTGGGGGTTCATTCCTCAAGGTAACACCGGGGGTTCATTCCTCAAGGTAACCCCAGGGGTTCATTCCTCAAGGTAACACCGGGGGTTCATTCCTCAAGGTAACACCGGGGGTTCATTCCTCAAGGTAACACCGGGGGTTCATTCCCCAAGGTAACCCCAGGGGTTCATTCTCCAAGGTAACACCGGGGGATCATTCCTCAAGGTAACACCGGGGGTTCATTCCTCAAGGTAACACCAGGGGTTCATTCCCCAAGGTAACACCGGGGGTTCATTCCTCAAGGTAACACCGGGGGTTCATTCCTCAAGGTAACACCGGGGGTTCATTCCTCAAGGTAACACCGGGGGTTCATTCCTCAAGGTAACCCCAGGGGTTCATTCCTCAAGGTAACACCGGGGGTTCATTCCTCAAGGTAACACCGGGGGTTCATTCCTCAAGGTAACCCCAGGGGTTCATTCCTCAAGGTAACACCGGGGGTTCATTCCCCAAGGTAACACTGGGGATTCATTCCTCAAGGTAACACCGGGGGTTCATTCCTCAAGGTAACCCCAGGGGTTTATTCCTCAAGGTAACACCGGGGGTTCATTCCTCAAGGTAACACCGGGGGTTCATTCCCCAAGGTGACACCAGGGGTGCATTCCTCAAGGTAACACCGGGGGTTCATTCCCCAAGGTAACACCGGGGGTTCATTCCTCAAGGTAACACCGGGGGTTCATTCCTCAAGGTAACACCGGGGGTTCATTCCTGAAGGTAACACCGGGGGTTCATTCCTCAAGGTAACACCGGGGGTTCATTCCTCAAGGTAACACCGGGGGTTCATTCCTCAAGGTAACACCGGGGGTTCATTCCTCAAGGTAACACCGGGGGTTCATTCCTCAAGGTAACACCGGGGGTTCATTCCTCAAGGTAACACCGGGGGTTCATTCCCCAAGGTAACACTGGGGGTTCATTCCTCAAGGTAACACCGGGGGTTCATTCCTCAAGGTAACACCGGGGGTTCATTCCTCAAGGTAACACCGGGGGTTCATTCCTCAAGGTAACACCGGGGGTTCATTCCTCAAGGTAACACCGGGGGTTCATTCCTCAAGGTAACACCGGGGGTTCATTCCTCAAGGTAACACCGGGGGTTCATTCCTCAAGGTAACACCGGGGGTTCATTCCTCAAGGTAACACCGGGGGTTCATTCCTTAAGGTAACACCGGGGGTTCATTCCCCAAGGTAACACCGGGGGTTCATTCCTCAAGGTAACACCGGGGGTTCATTCCTCAAGGTAACCCCAGGGGTTCATTCCTCAAGGTAACACCGGGGGTTCATTCCTCAAGGTAACACCGGGGGTTCATTCCTCAAGGTAACCCCAGGGGTTCATTCCTCAAGGTAACACCGGGGGTTCATTCCCCAAGGTAACACTGGGGGTTCATTCCTCAAGGTAACACCGGGGGTTCATTCCTCAAGGTAACCCCAGGGGTTCATTCCTCAAGGTAACACCGGGGGTTCATTCCTCAAGGTAACACCGGGGGTTCATTCCCCAAGGTGACACCAGGGGTGCATTCCTCAAGGTAACACCGGGGGTTCATTCCTCAAGGTAACACCGGGGGTTCATTCCTCAAGGTAACACCGGGGGTTCATTCCTCAAGGTAACACCGGGGGTTCATTCCCCAAGGTGACACCAGGGGTGCATTCCTCAAGGTAACACCGGGGGTTCATTCCTCAAGGTAACACCGGGGGTTCATTCCTCAAGGTAACACCGGGGGTTCAATCCCCAAGGTAACACCGGGGGTTCATTCCTGAAGGTAACACTGGGGGTTCATTCCTCAAGGTAACACCGGGGGTTCATTCCTCAAGGTAACACAAGGGGTTCATTCCTCAAGGTAACACCGGGGGTTCATTCCTCAAGGTAACCCCAGGGGTTCATTCCTCAAGGTAACACCGGGGGTTCATTCCTCAAGGTAACACTGGGGGTTCATTCCTCAAGGTAACACCGGGGGTTCATTCCTCAAGGTAACACAAGGGGTTCATTCCTCAAGGTAACACCGGGGGTTCATTCCTCAAGGTAACACAAGGGGTTCATTCCTCAAGGTAACACCGGGGGTTCATTCCTCAAGGTAACACCGGGGGTTCATTCCCCAAGGTAACACTGGGGGTTCATTCCTCAAGGTAACACCGGGGGTTCATTCCCCAAGGTAACACCGGGGGTTCATTCCTCAAGGTAACACCGGGGGATCATTCCTCAAGGTAACACCGGGGGTTCATTCCCCAAGGTGACACCAGGGGTTCATTCCTCAAGGTAACACCGGGGGTTCATTCCCCAAGGTAACACCGGGGGTTCATTCCCCAAGGTGACACCAGGGGTTCATTCCTCAAGGTAACACCGGGGTTCATTCCCCAAGGTAACACCGGGGGTTCATTCCTCAAGGTAACACCGGGGGTTCATTCCCCAAGGTAACACCGGGGGTTCATTCCTGAAGGTAACACCGGGGGTTCATTCCTCAAGGTAACACTGGGGGTTCATTCCTCAAGGTAACACCGGGGGATCATTCCTCAAGGTAACCCCAGGGGTTCATTCCTCAAGGTAACACCGGGGGATCATTCCTCAAGGTAACCCCAGGGGTTCATTCCTCAAGGTAACACCGGGGGTTCATTCCCCAAGGTAACACCGGGGGTTCATTCCTCAAGGTAACACCGGGGGTTCATTCCTCAAGGTAACACCGGGGGTTCATTCCTCAAGGTAACACCGGGGGTTCATTCCCCAAGGTAACACCGGGGGTTCATTCCCCAAGGTAACACCGGGGGTTCATTCCTCAAGGTAACACCGGGGGATCATTCCTCAAGGTAACACCGGGGGTTCATTCCCCAAGGTAACACCGGGGGTTCATTCCTCAAGGTAACACCGGGGGTTCATTCCTCAAGGTAACACCGGGGGTTCATTCCCCAAGGTAACACCGGGGGTTCATTCCCCAAGGTAACACCGGGGGTTCATTCCTCAAGGTAACACAGGGGGTTCATTCCTCAAGGTAACACCGGGGGTTCATTCCCCAAGGTAACACCGGGGGTTCATTCCCCAAGGTAACACTGGGGGTTCATTCCTCAAGGTAACACCGGGGGTTCATTCCTCAAGGTAACACCGGGGGTTCATTCCTCAAGGTAACACCGGGGTTCATTCCTCAAGGTAACACCGGGGATCATTCCTCAAGGTAAAACCGGGGGTTCATTCCTCAAGGTAAAACCGGGGGTTCATTCCTCAAGGTAACACCGGGGGTTCATTCCCCAAGGTAACACCGGGGGTTCATTCCTCAAGGTAACACAGGGGATTCATTCCTCAATGTAACACCGGGGGTTCATTCCCCAAGGTAACACCGGGGGTTCATTCCTCAAGGTAACACCGGGGGTTCATTCCTCAAGGTAACACCGGGGGTTCATTCCCCAAGGTAACACCGGGGGTTCATTCCTCAAGGTAACACCGGGGGTTCATTCCTCAAGGTAACACCGGGGGTTCATTCCTCAAGGTAACGCCGGGAGTTCATTCCTCAAGGTAACACCGGGGGTTCATTCCTCAAGGTAACACCAGGGGTTCATTCCCCAAGGTAACACCGGGGGTGTATTCCCCAAGGTAACACCGGGGTTCATTCCTCAAGGTAACCCCAGGGGTTCATTCCTCAAGGTAACACCGGGGGTTCATTCCTCAAGGTAACACTGGGGGTTCATTCCTCAAGGTAACACCGGGGGTTCATTCCTCAAGGTAACACCGGGGGTTCATTCCTCAAGGTAACACCGGGGGTTCATTCCCCAAGGTAACACCAGGGTTTCATTCCCCACGGTAACACTGGGAGGTCATTCCTCAAGGTAACACCGGGGGTTCATTCCTCAAGGTAACACCGGGAGTTCATTCCTCAAGGTAACACCGGGGGTTCATTCCTCAAGGTAACACAGGGGGTTCATTTCTCAAGGTTCATTCCCCAAGGTAACACCGGGGGTTCATTCCCCAAGGTAACACCGGGGTTCATTCCTGAAGGTAACACCGGGGGTTCATTCCTCAAGGTAACACCGGGGGTTCATTCCTCAAGGTAACACAGGGGATTCATTCCTCAAGGTAACACCGGGGGTTCATTCCCCAAGGTAACACCGGGGGTTCATTCCCCAAGGTAACACCGGGGTTCATTCCTGAAGGTAACACCGGGGGTTCATTCCTCAAGGTAACACCGGGGGTTCATTCCTGAAGGTAACACCGGGGGTTCATTCCTCAAGGTAACACCGGGGGTTCATTCCTCAAGGTAACACCGGGGGTTCATTCCTCAAGGTAACACCGGGGGTTCATTCCCCAAGGTAACACCGGGGGTTCATTCCCCAAGGTAACACTGGGGGTTCATTCCTCAAGGTAACACCGGGGGTTCATTCCTCAAGGTAACACCGGGAGTTCATTCCTCAAGGTAACACCGGGGGTTCATTCCTCAAGGTAACACCGGGGGTTCATTCCTCAAGGTAACACCGGGAGTTCATTCCTCAAGGTAACACCGGGGGTTCATTCCCCAAGGTAACACCGGGGTTCATTCCTGAAGGTAACACCGGGGGTTCATTCCTCAAGGTAACACCGGGGGTTCATTCCTCAAGGTAACACCGGGGGTTCATTCCTCAAGGTAACACCGGGGGTTCATTCCTCAAGGTAACACCGGGGGTTCATTCCCCAAGGTAACACCGGGGGTTCATTCCTCAAGGTAACACCGGGGGTTCATTCCTCAAGGTAACACCAGGGGTTCATTCCTCAAGGTAACACCGGGGGTTCATTCCTCAAGGTAACACCGGGAGTTCATTCCTCAAGGTAACACCGGGGGTTCATTCCCCAAGGTAACACCGGGGGTTCATTCCCCAAGGTAACACCGGGGTTCATTCCTCAAGGTAACACCGGGGGTTCATTCCTCAAGGTAACACCGGGGGTTCATTCCCCAAGGTAACACCGGGGGTTCATTCCTCAAGGTAACACCGGGGGTTCATTCCTCAAGGTAACACCGGGGGTTCATTCCCCAAGGTAACCCCAGGGGTTCATTCCTCAAGGTAACACCGGGGGTTCATTCCCCAAGGTAACACCGGGGTTCATTCCTCAAGGTAACACCGGGGTTCATTCCTCAAGGTAACACCGGGGGTTCATTCCCCAAGGTAACACCGGGGTTCATTCCTCAAGGTAACACCGGGGTTCATTCCTCAAGGTAACACCGGGGGTTCATTCCCCAAGGTAACACCGGGGTTCATTCCTCAAGGTAACACCGGGGTTCATTCCTCAAGGTAACACCGGGGTTCATTCCTCAAGGTAACACCGGGGGTTCATTGCCCAAGGTAACACCGGGGTTCATTCCTCAAGGTAACACCGGGGTTCATTCCTCAAGGTAACACCGGGGTTCATTCCTCAAGGTAACACCGGGGGTTCATTCCCCAAGGTAACACCGGGGTTCATTCCTCAAGGTAACACCGGGGTTCATTCCTCAAGGTAACACCGGGGTTCATTCCCCAAGGTTACACCGGGGTTCATTCCCCAAGGTAACACCGGGGTTCATTCCTCAAGGTAACACCGGGGGTTCATTCCTCAAGGTAACACCGGGGGTTCATTCCTCAAGGTAACACCGCCATGTATATGCCCTTCTGTTTGTTGTGGGAACGGGGCCTATATCGGTTAAAATCCTTCAGTGATCTGATCTAATCAATGACAAAACCTGCCACTGGGTCCATCGGCGGCAGGGCGGAAGCGAGGTACGCACTCCGTCTGGCGGGGGAGAGTGTGCTGGAGATCATTGAGTGTGACATCCGGGCACTCCCAGGGCCCTCGAGACGCTGCAGGCGACGATCACGTGACGAGCATCGCCAAGTGATCATCAATCACGTATTTACAGATCAATTGGACTCTGAAATAGCCCCGTTTTCAATGCTTCGCCTCTTAGCGGCTGATCGGTCCCGTGGGTAAAAAACGTGTTACTGTTTGGGCGAATAGAGACCAGGCTAGTGTTTGTGGTGGTGGGGTAGTGGGGGTGGTGGTGGTGGGGGGGGGAGGGGTGATATAAGGTGGTTGTGGTGGTGGTGGTGGTGGTGGTGGTGGTGGTGGTGGTGGTGGAATGAGGTGTTGGTATGAGGTGGTGGTGTTGGTGGGGGTGGTGGTGGGGGTGGTGGTGGTGGTGGGGGTGGTGGTATCAGGTGGTTTTATGAGGTGTTGGTATGAGGTGTTGGTATGAGGTGGTGGTGTTGGTGGGGGTGGTGGTGGGGGTGGTGGTTTGTGGTGGTCATGGTGGTGGTCATGGTGGTGGTAGTGGTTGTGGTGGTGCTAGTGGTGGTGGTATTAGGTGGTAGTGGTGGTATGAGGTGGTGGTATTAGGTGGTAGTGGTGGTATGAGGTGGTGGTATGAGGTGGTGGTGGGGGTGGTGGTGGTATGAGGTGTTGGTGGGGGTGGTGGTGGTATGAGGTCGTGTATGAGGTGGTGGTATGAGGTGGTGATGGGGGTGGTATGAGGTGGTGGTAGTGGTGGTAGGGGGTTTTGGTATGAGGTGATGGTGGTAGTGGGGGTGCTAGTATAAGGAGTTGGTGAGGGTATGAGGTGGTGGTATGAGGTGGTGGTGGGGGTGGTGGTGGTATGAGGTGGTGGTATGAGGTGTTGGTGAGGGTGGTGGTGGTGGTATGAGGTGGTGGTATGAGGTGGTGGTGGGGATGGTGGTGGCGGTGGTGGTATTAGGCGGTGGAGGGGTGATGGTATGAGGTGGTGGGGGTGGTATGATGTGGTGGTGGGGGTGGTGGTGGTTGTATGAGTTGGTTATACTGGAGATGGTGGGGGCGGTATGAGGTGGTATTGGTGATGGCGGAAGTGTCGATGTTGAGGTGAAGGTGGTTTTCCTTACTGACTTGTCAAACCAAATGATGGCACCGTCTGTTTGTTCTCTTGCAATGTCTACCCCCGTGTGCCCCGTTTACCATTGCTGTATACCGTCTACTGGTCAATGTCTACCCCCGTGTGCCCCGTTTACCATTGCTGTATACCGTCTACTGGTCAATGTCTACCCCCGTGTGCCCCGTTTACCATTGCTCTATACCGTCTACTGGTCATTGTCTACCCCCGTGTGCCCCGTTTACATGGCTGTATACCGTCTACTGGTCAATGTCTACCCCCGTGTGCTCCGTTTACATTGCTGTATACCGTCTACTGGTCAATGTCTACCCCCGTGTGCCCCGTTTACCATTGCTGTATACCGTCTACTGGTCAATGTCTACCACCGTGTGCCCCGTTTACATTGCTGTATACCGTCTACTGGTCAATGTCTACCCCCGTGTGCCCCGTTTACCATTGCTGTATACCGTCTACTGGTCAATGTCTACCCCCGTGTGCCCCGTGTACCATTGCTCTATACCGTCTACGGGTCAATGTCTACCCCCGTGTGCCCCGTTTACATTGCTGTATACCGTCTACTGGTCAATGTCTACCCCCGTGTGCTCCGTCTACCATTGCTCTATACCGTCTACGGGTCAATGTCTACCCCCGTGTGCCCCGTTTACCATTGCTCTATACCGTCTACTGGTCAATGTCTACCCCCGTGTGCTCCGTTTACCATTGCTCTATACCGTCTACGGGTCAATGTCTACCCCCGTGTGCCCCGTTTACCATTGCTCTATACCGTCTACTGGTCAATGTCTACCCCCGTGTACCCCGTTTACCATTGTTCTATACCGTCTACTGGTCAATGTCTACCCCCGTGTACCCAGTTTACCATTGCTCTATACCGTCTACTGGTCAATGTCTACCCCCGTGTGCCCCGTTTACCATTGTTCTATACCGTCTACTGGTCAATGTCTACCCCCGTGTGCCCCGTTTACCATTGCTCTATATCGTCTACTGGTCAATGTCTACCGCGGTGTACCCCGTTTACCATTGCTCTATACCGTCTACTGGTCAATGTCTACCCCCGTGTGCCCCGTTTACCATTGTTCTATACCGTCTACTGGTCAATGTCTACCCCCGTGTGCCCCGTTTACCATTGCTCTATACCGTCTACTGGTCAATGTCTACCCCCGTGTGCCTCGTTTACATTGCTGTATACCGTCTACTGGTCAATGTCTACCCCGTGTGCTCCGTTTACCATTGCTCTATACCGTCTACGGGTCAATGTCTACCCCCGTGTGCCCCGTTTACCATTGCTCTATACCGTCTACTGGTCAATGTCTACCCCCGTGTGCCCCGTTTACCATTGTTCTATACCGTCTACTGGTCAATGTCTACCCCCGTGTGCCCCGTTTACCATTGTTCTATACCGTCTACTGCTCAATGTCTACCCCCGTGTGCCCCGTTTACCATTGCTCTATATCGTCTACTGGTCAATGTCTACCCCCGTGTGCCCCGTTTACATTGCTGTATACCGTCTACTGGTCAATGTCTACCCCCGTGTGCCCCGTTTACATTGCTGTATACCGTCTACTGGTCAATGTCTACCACCGTGTGCTCCGTTTACCATTGCTCTATACCGTCTACTGGTCAATGTCTACCCCCGTGTGCCCCGTTTACCATTGTTCTATACCGTCTACTGGTCAATGTCTACCCCCGTGTGCCCCGTTTACCATTGCTGTATACCGTCTACTGGTCAATGTCTACCCCCGTGTACCCTGTTTACATTGCTGTATACCGTCTACTGGTCAATGTCTACCCCCGTGTACCCCGTTTACCATTGCTGTATACCGTCTACTGGTCAATGTCTACCCTCGTGTGCCCCGTTTACCATTGCTCTATATCGTCTACTAGTCAATGTCTACCGCGGTGTACCCTGTTTACCATTGCTCTATACCGTCTACTGGTCAATGTCTACCCCCGTGTACCCCGTTTACATTGCTGTATACCGTCTACTGGTCAATGTCTTCCCCCGTGTACCCCGTTTACCATTGCTCTATACCGTCTACAGGTCAATGTCTACCCCCGTGTGCCTCGTTTACCATTGCTCTATACCGTCTACGGGTCAATGTCTACCCCCGTGTACCCCGTTTACCATTGCTGTATACCGTCTACTGGTCAATGTCTACCCCCGTGTGCCCCGTTTACCATTGTTCTATACCGTCTACTGGTCAATGTCTACCCCCGTGTACCCCGTTTACCATTGCTGTATACCGTCTACTGGTCAATGTCTACCCCCGTGTGCCCCGTTTACCATTGTTCTATACCGTCTACTGGTCAATGTCTACCCCCGTGTGCTCCGTTTACCATTGCTCTATATCGTCTACTGGTCAATGTCTACCGCCGTGTGCCCCGTTTACCAATGCTGTATACCGTCTACTGGTCAATGTCTACCCCCGTGTGCCCCGTTTACCATTGCTCTATACCGTCTACTGGTCAATGTCTACCCCCGTGTACCCCGTTTACATTGCTGTATACCGTCTACTGGTCAATGTCTTCCCTTGTGTACCCCGTTTACCATTGCTCTTTACCGTCTACTGGTCAATGTCTTCCCCGGTGTACCCTGTTTACATTGCTCTATACCGTCTACTGGTCAATGTCTACCCCCGTGTACCCCGTTTACCATTGCTCTATACCGTCTACTGGTCAATGTCTACCCCCGTGTACCCCATTTACCATTGCTGTATACTGTCTACTGGTCAATGTCTACCCCCGTGTACCCCGTTTACCGTTGCTGTATACCGTCTACTGGTCAATGTCTACCCCCGTGTCCCCCGATTACCATTGCTCTATACCGTCTACTGGTCAATGTCTACCCCCGTGTGCCCCGTTTACCATTGCTCTATACCGTCTACTGGTCAATGTCTACCCCGTGTACCCCGTTTACCATTGCTGTATACCGTCTGCTGGTTGGTCTTTGACCCAATATTCAATAATCTATCACCGACAGTAAATAGTGTCAGCCACTGGTTAAATATATCGCGACCTGTCGCCCTGTGACGCCCCCTACTCGGAGCAGTCGCGTTATATATAGGTTTCCTTGCCGGGGAGAGTGACCTTGAATATGACGCTGTCGGCGCCGACATCAGAGCTAATTCCCCCCGCATGGCGCCTTCCTTCCTCTCCATCCCTCCCCCCCTCTACCCATCCACCTCACCCCTCCCCCTACTCCCCCCTCCCCTTCGCCCCCCCCCTTCCTCCCTCCCTTCCCCCACAGGCATTGCATTGAATCTCCTTGCCATCATCCTCCACGTTGATTTGCGAGGCAAAAAAAAGACAAAAAAGATGTGGGGCGCACGGCGCGCGTTCGCAATTGGCGCACGTTTTGTCGCGCGAAGTGCGCAGCGCGCGTGGTTTCTCGTGCGATGCGCGTGGAGCACGCTCGGCCAACCCTCTTCATCATGCCTCTGCCACCCCCCGAACCCCCCTCCACCCCTCACCGCCCCCGAGCCGGCCGGGCGGTTGAAACTTTCCTCTCCCAGTAGTGGGTGCTCTGTACATGAAAGCCAGAAGCCCACCTCGATTCCCACCAGGGTATCAAGCCGAATATGTGGCCAAGGAGTGAACGGACGCCCCTCGGCGTCCAGCCAGACAGATAACCACTTTAGGTGTTGGTTTTTTTATCCGAGATTTTTTGGATGTTTTTGTACATCAATTTGGGGAATTGGGTTATGGAGCGCACTGCGTTCTCATGCAATCCACTATAATTGTCATAGCCGCCGCCACCCCTCCCTCTTCCCCATAGCCGCCGCCACCCATCCCTCATCCCCATAGCCGCCGCCACCCCCTCTCCCCCAAAGCGCCGCCACACCTCCCTCTTCCCCATAGCCGCCGCCACCCCCCTCAACCCCCATAGCCGCCGCCACCCATCCCTCTTCCCCATAGCCGCCGCCACCCATCCCTCTTCCCCATAGCCGCCGCCACCCATCCCTCTTCCCCATAGCCGCCGCCACCCCTCCCTCTTCCCCATAGCCGCCGCCACCCCCCCTTTCCCCGATAGCCGCCGCCGCCTCTTCCTCTTCCCCATAGCCGCCGCCACCCCTCCCTCTTCCCCATAGCCGCCGCCCCTCCCTCTTCCCCTTCCCCGACCCTCTTTAGTTCACCACTCACGCCTTCCACGATTTCTCCCCCTGTTCCCATCACTGTATCTATAGTGCTTTTCACCCCCGCACAGCGCTACCCCCCACCCCCCATCTTCACCGTCCGTCCCCCGCCTGTCCACCCGCTTCTTCTATAAGCAGCCCGCCCTCAATAATTGTTTCCTGTTTCCATGGCAACCGGTACAGCGCGAGGAAGCCAAAGCGGACGAAAAAAAAGAGAGAAAAAAAAAAGAGCCCAGTCTATGACGACCGACGGAGAGCCGCTGGCGTCGCGGGGCGTGGATCACCCTTCCACCCCACCCCCCGTCACCTCCCATCCCCACCGCCCTCGCTCCTCAACCCCTCACCCCACCCAAACACGCACTCCCCACACTACCCCTCCATCGGCGTTCGCTTGGCGGTAAAAACAGAAGCCTGTCGTCTGCCCGCGGGGTTTTGTTAGTCGCGTCTGGGAGAGAAGCCGGCTTCTGGGTCAACAGGTTCCCATATTTATACCTTTGTAGAGACCAGGGAATACAAACGCCCCTTATGTTCCAGGTAGGCTATTCCGGGCCAGACTGCTCGATATGTGTGTTTAAACGTGCAAGCGGCGCCGAAGCCCACGCGGTGTAATAAACTTCAACAATTCTATATTAAAAAAAAAAAAAAAAAAAAAAAAAAAATTGCATGTTTTAGATTGGGCAAAATGAGGTTCATGCGATGAGAATATTGAGCAGGAGTCTGGAATAGGGTTATGTACTACTAACTAAAGGGAGATAAATAAGTATCAAGAAGAAAAATGACAATTAAAAGTGCATTCGCAAAAAGAAACTCGTAAGGATTCTAAGAGATATGCCAGACAGCGATAATTGTCGATCGTCATCAGGGCTTTGTAAGTTACATCTACAAAGACAAAGAAATGAAATAAAACGGTAAAAACAAATAAAGATAATAAAAAAGTGAGAGTGTCACTTGCTTATGACGTATAACGTAATACATGTATAGCCAAAACTGGGGTTGGATAAGATAATATGACACAATATAGCCAAATCTCAGGTGGGATAAAATAATATAACATAATATAACGCAAGATGAGTTGGGATAAGAAAATATAACACAATATAGCGCAAGATGAGTTGGAATAAGATAATATAACACAATATAGCCATATCTCAGGTGGGATAAAATAATATAACATAATATAGCGCAAGATGAGTTGGAATAAGATAATATAACACAATATAGCCATATCTAAGGTGGGATAAGATAATATAACACAATATAGCGCAAGATGAGTTGGGATAAGATAATATAACACAATATAGCCATATCTAAGGTGAGATAAGATAATATAACATAATATAGCGCAAGATGAGTTGGAATAAGATAATATAACACAATATAGCCATATCTAAGGTGAGATAAGATAATATAACATAATATAGCGCCAGATGAGTTGGAATAAGATAATATAACATAACATAGCGCCAGATAAGAAAAGATAACAAAAAGTTACCTAGGAAGAAGCTTTATGTTACGTCTACTTTGAAAGATGACGGGAGACAGCAGTGCACAGGGGCGGATCTTCTTAAATAAAGGCGGGGGGGGGGGGAGTTCCAAGCCTCAAATGGCCGAATTTTTTTCTTGAAAACGGCATTCTTCCTGAAAGGGGGAGGCGGGGGGGGGGGGCGAACACCCTGGATCCCCCCGCCCCTCCCCGTCGATCCACCCTTGGTGCATCAAAGCGACATTGACGTAGAGTAAGACGTGATATAATTATGACAAAGACTCCATTTAGTTGTAATGGTGACGTCATTCTTTGTTACGCGGATTTACGCCACTTTGCGGAAGTGACGTCACGCGGTGTAAGTGACGTAGGATGTAAATAATCCGGGGGGGGGGGGGGGACGGCTAAACTACTTCACCAGGGCCACCTACCGGGCTCTGTCTTACATATTGTGAGAGTACATCAAATGAATTCTCCAGTAGAAAAATATGGTAGCAGTTTTCTTCGACGTAACCTTGTTTCTGTCTAGTCCAAGCAAGGGGATGAACAAACAACATTTCGTTTTGTAATTCATCTTGCAAAGCATCAATTTCTCGATGTAGTAGAACTACAGCTAATAATGTCAGGTAGGAAACGTCATATAAAGTAAATGCCATATTCATCCTCACCGATATGATTGATGAGTTTCCTTTGTGCCACACCCCTAACCCTCCCGTCGCCACCCCCCCCCCCTCCACCACCCCTCGCCACCATCACACGTAACAACCCCCTCCGTCGCCACCCACCCCCTCCACCACCCCTCCACCACGCACCATCACCACCCCCCAGCCACCACCCCCCTCCACCACCCCCCTCTACCATATCCTCCACCCCCTCCTCCAGCACCCCCTTCACCACCCCCTCCGCTACCCCCTCCACCACCCCGTCACCACCCCCCTCCAACACCCCTCTACCACCCCCTTCACCACCGCCTCCATCACTCCCTCCACCACCGCCTCCTCCACCCCCACCTCCACCCCCTCCACCACCCCCCGCCACCACCACCTGTCACCAGCCTCTCCACCACCCCCTCCACCACTCCCTTAACCCCTGCCCCTCCACAACCCCTTCCACTTCCCTTCCGTAAGTACCCCCTTCATCACCGCCTCCACCACCCCCTCCATCATCCCCTCCGCCACCCCCCGCCACCACCACCCGTCACTACCCCTTCCACCACCCCCTCCACTAGATCCCGTAACTACCCCCTCCATCACCCCTCCACCACTCCTCCACCACCCCGTCACCACCCCCGTCACCACCCTCCTCCACCCCCCTTCCCAGCTCATCCACCCGCACATCCTTCAGTTTTTTCCTTCTGCTGGATTGCTACAGTTTCCTCGTAAAGTTGCTCAGGGACCCTGCAGCCTCACTCGTCTAGCTGCAGCCATCGTTGTCATCACGTCTTCCAACTCATCCCCCAGATCCTCAGGATCACCCAGACACACTGCTGTAATCCACGGAGAAATACGAAGATGAAATGAGAGGCCCGGCGATCAGGACCCAGTCACATTACCCGTCCGGTGAGTCACGTACCATCTCTCTCGCAGCATGTGGCCATTCTTCTCTGGCGGTCCCCCACACCGCCCTCGCTCCCTCCAGCTATCCCTTTTCCAGTTCCGTCTACCCCCCCCCCCCCTCCCACCTCCTCTACATGTCTACACCGAGGCCGTCTTCCCCCCCACCCCCCCCCGCTGCATCATCGTTCTTCTCCCCTTCCCCCCCGGGGCTCGCCGCATGCCACCCCCCTGGTCTCGCTCACCCACCTTCCTTAACCCACCCACGCACCCACGCACCCACCCACCCCCCCCTCCCCACTCACCCTCGCCAGCATGCAGTACATGAGTTCTCTCGACTGCTGCAGTAGCGGACGACCTCCACGTGCGTTCAAGGTCAGTCGCCACGTGTTCCCATTGCCTAATAGGCTAGCAGGAATAAGTGATTGTCATTGTAGAGAACCCTTTGAACGTGACGATCTAACTCACGCCATTGAGTTCAGCTGAGTATACTAACATGTGTTTTCTGTCCTTTTTTATCTCGCGGTCTTTGTCATCGCATACAGTTACAATGGGTGATAATCACATTAGCTCTCATTGATCTGGTGAAATACCACATTTACTACAGATTCATGTCGCACATCCGATAGCGTGTCATACGACTTGGATCAGTCCATGTAAACCAGCAGTGACCGACACTGATACCGCCCGTGATTGCATCTGTCCCTGGAGGTCTCCCTGGTGTAGTGGTTAGCGCACTAGACCACAGCTCAATAGGTCCGGGGCGGGGGAGGGGAGGGGGCTTCCTGGTGCAGTGGTTAGCGCACTATACCACAGATCAAGGGCCCTGGCCACCCAACGGCACGTGGATCGGTAGTTCGAGCCTCGCTGTGGTCATGCCTGTTTGGTCGTAGGATAACGATCCCATGTCATTCTTCGCAAAGAGTAGGGAGTAGCCCCAGGGACATGGCTCCACTCTCCCTTCCATCTCCCATTGACGAAATATGACCAAAGGCGTTGAAGCGTCTTGAATATGCGACCGACCATTAAGCCACGTTGGCAACCGTATTACTGCGAAAAGTGGTGGAAATGGAAGCCAAAGTAATATAAAACTGGAACGTTGACTGGTGGATTAGTGTGTTAAAGAAGCAATCCCCCGTCATGTCATATTATTCAGAGTTTAACACGCGTAAATTGTATTTAGGGTTATCCACCTCCATTTGGTACACATTTCTGCACCGTTCATTCTATATTGTGGGTGTTCAGTAAGGATTGTATGTTTAAAAGCAGGTGACCATTCACATGTGCATGTCACTGTTAGAAATAATAAAGGATCTTCAACGAAAGCGACAGACTAAGGGTCGTGAAGTCGCAGTAATAAACTGCTCTTCTCGAAGAAGAATGTGGGATATTTATGGGTTGAAATGAAACTCGAGTTCTGGGAGTGTGTCTAGGAAGTCCTAGGGAGTTCCCAAACGTGGACGGAGGGGTCGCGGGAATCTTGTAAAACTGAGAAGCTATTTCCCAGCACCCTTATAGTTTAAATTATTTACAAACTCTTTTGATAAAACGTCCTAGGCACATTTTCTGACTGTGCAAATGTTAATTCAGGAAAAAGAGATATTATTATATGATGAAATCAAAAACGACAGCGACTTTGATGACATATCACAGTTTCCCACAAGCGATGCAGTAGTTCCAAACAAAGTGTATTAACGATTATGCCGTATTACTTATTGCGAACAATTTATGCGCATTTATCTCCTAAGAACCTAAATACATTCTATTGAGACCTTTTTAAAAGTTTCTTAATGAAAATATTGCGGTACAAAATGACGTTAAGATAAATAATTGAAGTCTCCATCGCTTGAGAAGATAGACCGTTATAATCGAGATAAATGGGAAGTATCCTCTGATCAGGATGAAAGCGCCTGAAAAAGTTCAGCACCACGCCAACCTGGCCTCTCGCTGCCCCGCTCTGGATGCACACATACGGATTGAACGCCCTTCAAGTCTCGTCGCTTGGATTCAGGAGCGAGAATATCGTTACGTGAGCGACTGAGAGTCTCGTTATGTGACTCGCTTAGCCAACGAGACTCTCGTTAATATAGCTTGGCGACCGGAACCCTCCTCTCGACATCAGGAAGGCACAGCCATGAAACGACTGAATCTAATCAATGGCTCAGTTTTTCAGAGTGAGACTGTCGGCCTGCTTCTGGCGGGACACTTGACAAGATAACCGCATTAGGCTCCAGCATTGAAGCTCTCTGGCCATCAGGCTGGTGTCCTGCCTCCACACAAAGCGGGGCACCAGTCAGCCACAGCACGGGTACCAGAGGGCGGGTCAGTCGTCCACGAGACAGCGCGTCAGGGTCACCGATGGGGGGGGGGGCCTTTCCCCCCCTCCCTCACACATTCCCTGTCGTTGGAACGCGAGCGATGTATATATCCCCCCACCCCACATTATCTCTCCTCGATCCACCCATCCCCGTTCCTGCCTAAAAAAATACCCGCCTTCCCGGACCCCAAGTCATCTGCAATCATTAACCTCAGACAGTGAACCCACACCCAGTGACACCATATACCGCTGCCCCTCCAGCTCCCTCTCCCACCCCACTTACACCCCCCTCCCTCCCACTCACACCCCCACCCCACTCATTCCCCCACCCCACTCACACCCCCACCCCACTCACACCCCCACCCCACTCACACCCCCACTCCCTCCCCCACCCCACTCGCCCCCCCCCCTCACCCCCCCCCTCAGACGTCATTCTCACCGCTATTCGACTCGCTGGTTTTGGAACTAGATCCCTCAGTCGAGGCCAGCCCCCCCCCACCCCTACCACCCCCGTCTACACCCGCCCTCCGCCTCCGTCAACTGCCGATCAATATGGACAACACCTGTTTTTCCTCAAGGAATCCTGTATCCTGTTCTTGTCAGGCATCATTACCATTCAGACTCAGCTAGAAAGGAAAGTCCCGTTTGCTGCAGCCTGCCCGACCAAACATTAAAACGATAGCAATTTCGATGAGATTTATGTGACTGTTATCAGTTAGTGAAAAAACTAGGGGAAGAAAAAAACCCATTATTATTGGCATTCGATGTTACAGTGCTACAATGCAATGAGAATTCAGGCTGACACACTTGTGTTCGAATCTTGATCTGGGAAGCGCATTTTCAACTTGTTTTTCCATAGGGTCCATGCCTGAACATGAGATCTCGGGAGGCAAGAACTGACAGGGGCAGCATGAAAGTGGGGCAACTAAAGTGTGGATTCATCCATCTTGGTCCCTTAAGCTATTGAACAAAATCGAATATTGTAATTTTATTATTACAGTGTCAAATCAACACGACAGACATGTCCCAGACTACACCACGACAGACATGTTTCAGTCTCTACCACGACAGACATGTCTCAGACACTACCACGACAGACATGTTTCAGACTCTAACACGACAGACATGTTTCAGTCTCTTCGACGACAGGCATGTTTCAGACTCTACCATGACAGACATGTTTCATACTCTACCACGACAGACATGTCTCAGACTCCACCACGACAGACATGTCTCAGACTCCACCACGACAGATATGTTTCAGACTCCACCACGACAGACATGTCTCAGACTCCAACACGACAGACATGTCTCAGATTCCAACACGACAGACATGTCTCAGATTCCAACACGACAGACATGTCTCAGACTCCAACACGACAGACATGTCTCAGATTCCAACACGACAGACATGTCTCAGACTCCATCACGACAGACTTGTTTCAGACTCAAACACGACAGACTTGTTTCAGACTCCACCACGACAGACATGTTTCAGACTCCACCACGACAGACATGTCTCAGACTCCACCACGACAGACATGTCTCAGACTCCAACACGACAGACTTGTTTCAGATTCTACCACGACAGACATGTCTCAGACTCCACCGCTGGGCAGAGATCATGCCACTGAGTGCAGGAAAACAAGGTCAGCGCAGGGCACCGACGTCATGACGTCATCAAGCCACCGGGTCCTGGGCAACACGGTCAGCCCAGAGAACCGACGTCATGACGTCATCACGCCACCGGGTCCTGGGCAACAAGGTCAGCCCAGAGAACCGACGTCATGACGTCATCAAGCCACCGGGTCCTCGGCAACAAGGTCAGCCCAGAGTACCGACGTCATGACGTCATCACGCCACCGGCTCCTGGGCAACAAGGTCAGCCCAGAGAACCGACGTCATGACGTCATCACGCCACCGGGTCCTGGGCGACAAGGTCAGCCCAGAGCACCGACGTCATGACGTCATCAAGCCACCGGGTCCTGGGCAACAAGGTCAGCCCAGAGCACCGACGTCATGACGTCATCACGCCACCGGGTCCTGGTCAACAAGGTCAGCCCAGAGCACCGACGTCATGACGTCATCACACCACCGGATCCTGGTCAACAAGGTCAGCCCAGGGCACCGACGTCATGACGTCATCACACCACCGGGTCCTGGTCAACAAGGTCAGCCCAGAGCACCGACGTCATGACGTCATAACGCCGATACCTCATTGTGACGGTCGAGTCCATGTCCCTACAATGCAGCTGAAATGCCCTTTGGTTCTATTATAGAGCAAACATCCAGATGGTCCATCAGGGGCGATGAATAAAAAGCGAGAACGCTGCATCCATCCATTGGTATGTCCCAACTGGGCAGGCTATTAATCGTTTCCTGCAGCTAGTACGATTCCACGATCAGCCGATTCTACAGCCGTGTAATGGACCTGTCTGTACCCATGTTTCTTAACCATGGAATTTTTTCACACCTGTACTCGTTTTGGGGGATAGAGTCCGTCATAAGGCGCCCCTGTGAGCTGCGAACAATAGTTCCTTTTGGTCTCTGGCGTGCGCCATCTGCTTCTGTAGGAGTTTTCCAGAAGAGTGCTAAGCGCACAAAATGACGGCATATCGCCAATTGAGCCTCTTCAAGTGCAACATTAAAGTTTATGTTCGAATGAGAAAACGGGGTAAGTGTATTTTTGGTTAGGACAAGTGAAATTTACCCTTAACTTGCCAGATAGGACAAGCTAGCTCAGAAGTTAATGTAATGCCCCGAAATGGGATGCCACGATAGCCTCTATCCACAGGCAGCTTGGGTACCATAATGCCACCTAACGAGCAAGATGGCGGGTACAAATAATGGCTAATTGATTTTAAAATGTGTCCAATCTAACTTCCCTGAAAACAACTCCCCTAAAAAGCAATACATGTGTTAGCCCGGACTCAACCCTTTTACCTTAAAATATATCATCCATTTATGTCATGGATTTAGAGAAAAGTTCAAGAGATTTAAACTTTTTGATATGCATCCAATTATTCCAGGTTAAGGTCAAGGTTAATGCTAACTATTTGTATCCCGACGTGATGTGTCATATGCAAAGAATGAGAACGTCCCATTTTGTCAGAACTTTATAGGTGTTGTAACGGAGAAAGTACGTCCGGTGTGACATGCGGAAGTATCGCCCATACACGTTTTCGCAATTATGCGCCATCTTGAAAAAATTGTGACTGGCGCAAAAGAGTTCTGGGAAATATTTTGGTGTTATCTTGGTTTTTTCTATGGAGATAAATACCATATTTGCAGGTTATTTGCAAGGCATGTATAAAATTAATAAGCATATCTAACTTACATCCATATTACGTTACTTTTCTGTTATATAGATGAAAATATTGCATGTTTACGTGTCTACAAAATACGTTGTCATGCGATGACGCCATCTTGACATCTCGCAAAGACCAACATAATACTCAGAATGCATGGGGGGCAAGGGGTATTTCCGCTCCTCAGGAATGGGCTTTTCATTTCACGGTGAACTGGGAATGAGGAAAATAATTCTTCGCTAGGCGGCGCTGCCTAGCGAGCACAGTAATCGGCCTCCGCGAAGTGCATAACCAAATGCGGAGATTGTGGTCGGATAGCGCGGTCACGTGGTACATTTTACTCTCAGACCTTACTCCCCACCCAGAGGAGGATCACGAAGATTTCCAACATGGCGTCCAGGCCTCACAATACGTTAAATATATATAACATAGTATGTCGACCTGCAGACATTTTCTATATCATATTATAACAAATAAAATAATTGACGCAAAAATCGCATCCGTTGATATATTGTTATGGTACTGTTTAACGATCTTCATGATTTGTGCTGTTCAGCAAGTGCGACATTCACACGAGACCGCGGATTTTGCGTTCAGTTTATCTTGATCCGCACACGAGCGGCAAAATATGACTGCGCATGCTCCAAATATCTGGGCCGATTACTCCGGTCGCATATCCGAACTCACCCGCAGATAGAACTTTTTCAATTTCGTCATACGATGAGACGTAAGCTAGCGTCTGTGTTTAGATTTGATCCAACGTATCAACTATATTAGGCATTGCTAATTTACCGCATATCAAATAGGCTCGACAAAAATAGGCTGATGATGATTTCTTTCACTCACGGGGCTTGGTGAAATGCGCGTTCCCAATTCAAGCAGCTCCATGAACGACTTTCCCAACTGCCGAATAATTGCATTTGTCACTCAAGAGCAGACCCGTCGGAAGCGGCGGCAGGGGGCTGTCACCAAAACATGAATGGCTGCACGTCAAGACGTCGCCAATGGCAAGCTTTCAGCCCCCCACCCCCCACCCTCGCCATCGGGTCGCCAGTTCAAGCTTCGTCTGCCCCTCCACTTTCATTTTGCTTCCGATGGTATTGACGAGGGTCGAGGAATTGCTGATCCCCGAATCACCAGGAAAATCAAACACGCCAATGAATTGGAGATGGAAATGCGACAGTACTAACAAAATATGACAATGATCTCGCCTCGAGCCTCCTCGAGATCTCGCCTCGCGCCACCTCAAGATCTCGCCTCGAGCCACCTCGTGATCTCGCCTCGAGCCTCCTCGTGATGTCGCCTCGAGCCGCCTCGTGATCTCGCCTCGAGCCGCCTCGAGATGTCGCCGCGAGCCTCCTCGTGATCTCGCCTCGAGCCGCCTCGTGATCTCGCCTCGAGCCGCCTCGTGATCTCGCCTCGAGCCTCCTCGTGATCTTGCTTCGAGCCGCCTCGTGATCTCGTCTTGCGATCTCGCAATCTCGCCTCGAGCCGCCTCGTGAGCTCGCCTCGAGCCGCCTCGTGATCTCGCCTCGAGCCTCCTCGTGATGTCGCCTCGAGCCGCCTCGTGATCTCGCCTCGAGCCGCCTCGAGATGTCGCCGCGAGCCTCCTCGTGATCTCGCCTCGAGCCGCCTCGTGATCTCGCCTCGAGCCGCCTCGTGATCTCGCCTCGAGCCTCCTCGTGATCTTGCTTCGAGCCGCCTCGTGATCTCGTCTTGCGATCTCGCAATCTCGCCTCGAGCCGCCTCGTGAGCTCGCCTCGAGCCGCCTCGTGATCTCGCCTCGAGCCTCCTCGTGATCCCGCCTCGAGCCGCCTCGTGATCTCGTCTTGCGATCTCGCAATCTCGCCTCGAGCCGCCTCGTGATCCCGCTTCGAGCCGCCTCGTGATCTCGTCTTGCGATCTCGCAATCTCGCCTCGAGCCGCCTCGTGAGCTCGCCTCGAGCCGCCTCGTGATCTCGCCTCGAGCCTCCTCGTGATCCCGCTTCGAGCCGCCCCGTGATCTCGTCTTGCAATCTCGCAATCTCGCCTCGAGCCGCTTCGTGATCCCGCTTCGAGCCGCCTCGTGATCTCGTCTTGCGATCTCGCAATCTCGCCTCGAGCCGCCTCGTGATCCCGCTTCGAGCCGCCTCGTGATCTCGTCTTGCGATCTCGCAATCTCGCCTCGAGCCGCCTCGTGAGCTCGCCTCGAGCCGCCTCGTGATCTCGCCTCGAGCCTCCTCGTGATCCCGCCTCGAGCCGCCTCGTGATCCCGCCTCGAGCTGCCTTGTGAGCTCGCCTCGAGCCCCTTCCTGATCTCACCTCGAGCCGCCTCGTGATCTCGCCTCGAGCCTCCTCGTGATCTCGCCTCGAGCCGCCTCGTGATCTCGCCTCGAGCCGCCTCGTGATCTCGCCTCGAGCCTCCTCGTGATCTCGCCTCGAGCCGCCTCGTGATCTCGCCTCGAGCCGCCTCGTGATCTCGCCTCGAGCCGCCTCGTGAGCTCGCCTCGAGCCCCTTCCTGATCTCACCTCGAGCCGCCTCGTGATCTCGCCTCGAGCCGCCTCGTGATCTCGCCTCGAGCCGCCTCGTGATCTCGCCTCGAGCCTCCTCGTGATCTCGCCTCGAGCCGCCTCGTGATCTCGCCTCGAGCCGCCTCGTGATCTCGTCTTGCGATCTCGCAATCTCGCCTCGAGCCGCCTCGTGATCCCGCCTCGAGCTGCCTCGTGAGCTCGCCTCGAGCCCCTTCCTGATCTCACCTCGAGCCGCCTCGTGATCTCGCCTCGAGCCTCCTCGTGATCTCGCCTCGAGCCGCCTCGTGATCTCGCCTCGAGCCGCCTCGTGATCTCGCCTCGAGCCTCCTCGTGATCTTGCCTCGAGCCGCCTCGTGATCTCGCCTCGAGCCTCCTCGTGATCTCGCCTCGAGCCGCCTCGTGATCTCGCCTCGAGCCGCCTCGTGATCTCGCCTCGAGCCGCCTCGTGATCTCGCCTCGAGCCTCCTCGTGATCTCGCCTCGAGCCGCCTCGTGATCTCGCCTCTAGCCGCCTCGCGATCTCGCCTCGAGCCGCCTCGTGAGCTCGCCTCGAGCCCCTTCGTGATCTCACCTCGAGCCGCCTCGTGATCTCGCCTCGACCCTCCTCGTGATTTCGCCTCGAGCCTCCTCGTGATCTCGCCTCGAGCCGCCTCGTGATCTCGCCTCGAGCCTGTGTGTATATATATACATCTATATGTATGGTGCGCTGATCAGTCACTGTGACTGTCTTCATACTTTTTATAGTTTATACGACTGTGTTCGCCTTCCCACGTTTCTCGTGCGCAGAATGAATAACAGAGCCTTTTTGCTAAGATGCCAGGGGCCTAGCTATGGGTTTGGGGCTGTAGGCACCCAAGGAAAGAATACGCGAAAGACTGCATTTTTGGTAAAATGTTTTTTTGTTGTTGTCGCTGGCCAGGTTGCACGCACGTGCTGTGTAAAAGCTGGCTACGGAGGCTGATATGGATCACTGGCCATATATATATATATATATATATATATATATATATATAGAGGGAGAGAGAGAGAGAGAGAGATTGGGCCTACCCCCTTGGCGAATCACATACCAAACCAGTTTGCCATCCTATAACGACAGACACTAGAGCATGCGTACAGCGATGGCGAAGATAGAATCATGGTCGCGGTATGTAAGAGTTTTGATTGGTAAGTTTAATCTGGATTGACTTCTGTTTCATAATTATCGCTTAACCAACGCTATAATGTTATGCTTTAGGCGGCCGCACGGATATATCCCACGCAGAAAGGTGTGCTTTTACGTTATATCCATACGCGAAACAAGTTTCAGGTTTTCGTCTTGTAACACGAAACCTAAGATAACCTTTCTTGAGGAAATTGCAAACTCAGGTCGTGGGTCCAGTAATTAATGTTATGGCGGACATTACCTGTAAGAACAGATTTAAACGTGGCCTCAGGTGCTGAAAAGACGACGGATTTCACTTAATGGACTAAATATAAAATCGGGCGCGGATCTAGGGGGTTGAGGGGGTTATCACTTCCCCATCCCCTTTAATATTTTAGATTGTGGGCCGCATCATAAAACTGATCTAGTAAGTTGTATTGTCACCACCCTTCCCTCGCCTGACTCCAATATTAACATAAACCCCCGGGCGCGGATCCCGTTGGGGGAGGTGGGGGGGGGGAGGGGGGGGGGAGGGGGTGATCACTCCCCGACGCCCTTTAATATTTTAGATGGTGGGCCACATCGTTAAACTAATCTAGTAAGTTGTATTGTCACCACCCTCCTCTCGCTTGACTCCAATATTAACATATAAAGCCCGGGCGCGGATTTCGTGTGTGTGTGTGGGGGGGGGGGGGTTATCACTCCCTCACCCCCCTTAATCTTTGAGATCGTGAACTGTATCATTACACTTATCAAATAATTTCTATTTGCACCCCTCTCCCTCTTGACGATTTGTCGACCCGTCACCCGTCCGTTCACACACAGTACCATACGACTTCTTTACTATCGGGTTTCCGTTCTAAAAAATAACGTGTGTGGCTCAGCAAACGATTCTGGGATTCATCGACTGATTTTGTTTATGTTAAATAACGGTAACCTTGCTTGATGAGAGATTTACGGTTATTTTGTCGTTTATTCACTTATTGTTTTTGCTGGGATCTATTCGCGTTCAACTTTGTGAGATTTGTTTATCATTGATGCCAAACGACGCCTAAAGTAACGTCCGATCTACAAGTTCTCCTGCTGTTGAACTCCTAGCCGCCTTAAAATACTGGATTCGCGCCTGAACCTTTTGTACCCTTGAAGGGGGGGGGGGGGGGGTCGTACTCTCACATTTTATTCCCAGGTCACGATGAATTAAATGGAGGACTCTCCGTATACAATGGAAAGAGCGGATACATGATGTAAATTGGCGATTTCCCAATTCACGGATATTTTGTATGAAAATTCTCAGTTCACGTTTGAAGAAAAAAGAATTATTTTCGTCCTTCTCAGTTCACGGCGAAATGAAGAGCCCGTTCCCAAGGAACGGAAATACCCCTTGCCCCCCCCCCCCCCTCCCACCCGCTCGGCCCCCCTCCCCCCTCCTTCGGACTGTGCGACGGGGAGCTTCCAACACAGCAGTCACCTAAGGGCGGGACCAGGCGGACCAGGCTGACAGTGTGTTGACCTAGATTCTCAGCTAATAGCCAATGGAATCGCCTGACGTCCCCACTCTGGTGGGCCAAACCGATCTTTGATACCAGAAACAACGATGTCTACCGCTTCACAAACGACGGTTCTTTAGAAAACGTTTTGGGGTGTCAGGACGTTGTAAAATATGTCAGGAAAGGCATTCTAAGCGACAGCTATATAGAAGCCAAAAAGCAAGTAGTCGTTTGGCTGAAATCCCGTGCGACGCCTGAGCGCTGGTCCGGTTATTTTTGCGTTTACTTCAGTGCGCCAAGGGTAAATATGCATCATGCGCGTAGTTAACTTAATGCGTGTGACCTATACCGAAGCCTTCCTTATATGGACCCTAAACTAAGGGACCCTGGATTGCTTAGAAAGGTTTCATATAACCGCAGTTTTTAAATAGATGTACTATGAAAACTCACGCATGAATGCTCGTGTATAGCTACAATATAGATTGTAGACGTTAGCGAGTCATGGATTAATTTCATTAAGTGCATATTTTCTCTTTTGGTTACAGCTATCAGAATACCTTCTCCCTCCCTATTCATCTCATGTTTCTCTAGGTGTCTGGCTTCTCATCCATGGTTCAGCAGCCCAGGGGAACAGGCTGAGGTCACAATGGTGTCATGGCAACGTTTGTTACCGCATGTACCAGTTCAACGAGACCCTTGGGGACAGCTGGCAGACTGCCAACGAGCAGTGTGAGGTCCACGGACTGCACCTCACGGCGGTGTGGGACCAGACAGTGCAGGACGCACTGAACGCAGCGCCCCCTCTCAACGAGAATGGCTCCGTACAGGCATGGCTTGCCGGGAGACGTGATGACGACCCGAGAGTTATGTGGTTGAATAACGAGCCCTATAACGGTAAGTCTGCTGGCAATGGATAATTTATATTCATTTCGTATAGTTGTATCGAATTCTGTATAGATCAATGCAATGCTGCCCTCTTCGTACTGACCAAGCCATTGCACTTTTATACATACTATATATGGGAATTTACTTCAGCCACTCCTCTCCAGAAGAGGGAGCTCGTTCTTCCCACCATCTACGGAAGGGGGGGGGGGGAAGAAAACATTTCTTTATTCCCAGGTCACGAAGAATTAAACCGCGAACCTCCCACATACAAAGGAAGGGGCGGATACACGATAAAAAAAAAAAATTGTCAATTTCCCCATTTTTCCTCACACTCACACTATGGGTGACACTCTCTAGTTAGTGTTGATTGAAAACACAATTTTCTTTTTAATCAAATGTTTTATTTAGCAATCAACATAAAAATACAGATATATATATGTAATTACAGGCAAGAAAAATAACAATATAAAAAAGTTGACTGATCAGACTAATTGTAAAAGAATCATATCAATTATAGCACGTATTTCATGCTTACCGCACTAAGTATATAAGTATAGTTTCTAAAATGAAGTTCAAAATAATAAATATATGGTGCAGATTTTTGTATTTGCCCTTTTCTTGTCGAAAAAGTTGCTAACTTTTCTTATGCAGAGTTCTTTGAAATCAATATTTTAATTTGGGGAACGTTTTTGCTGTTAATGACCTCTTCTAAACAAGATATTATTCACATATCTTGCCGTTTCGTATTTGGAGGTTTCCTACATTATGGAAATCTTGTTTGTACCACGTATTGAAATACAGACATTGCCGGTGCTAGCTACTTCTATTAGAAATAGTTAGTGATTATGCCCTGCCCTGCCTCCTCCTCTACCCCTCCCCCCCCCCTCTCCCCTTTCCTGCCGCCCTTCCCTCCCTCACTGACCCTCTAACAATCTGACACCCATAAAACGAGTCCTTAGTTTGCTGTCCCCTCCCCCATCATGAATCGCCGGTCTTCGGTCAAGTGCCCTCCCCCTCCACCTCCAACCCACTCCACAACTTCTGCAATGCCAAACCTCCATGCTAGCCGTTAGAAGACGATTTTCTCGTTTTTGTGCTTGTTATTTATTGTTTTTACAATTTCAGGCACACTACGGTCAAGTGCGTACAAGTGTGGATATATGCGAGGGATGCGCATTGTCTTGCACAGTTGCTTGCTAAGCGGCCGGTGTATTTGCGAAAAGAATTACGGTGGGTATGCCATTATCCATGATCTTTGCACTGGCTTAAACTGAGTTAGTTAGATTGTAGCTAACTGTTATGGCGCGATATAGCCTTACAGGCTGATAGTGCCGTTAACCCCCAATCAAATTGAAACTCACCTGTGGAGATGCTCGTCATTGTGCAGGACAAATATTCCATATGTTTCATGGTAAAGTAAGGGGGTTAACTCCCGGACGGCTCTCTTATTTGGCACTTTCCATCCTCGCGATATGACCTACGGAGGTAGATTACTTAGTAATACGTCAATCAATCAATCCGTCAATCATCATCAGTTTTAACTACATCAGTCATCTTTTTTTTATGGCACCGTGTTCGTAACGACGACTTATGTCAGGAAAGCAACGATTAATTACGACAACTTATAAAAAAGAAAGCACAAATCAATCATTCTGAAGTAAGTAAAAAAAGTCGTCAATTGGGAGCTCAGATGTCGACTCTATAACCCATGACACTTATTGTACGCTGGTATCTTCTTTCTTTCTCCGGGGTACCATATGTTTCGTCAAGTTATCGTCGTACAGGAATGACTTATACAAAATGCAAATCGTAATATTATTGCGTCATTCCTTGTTTACATGTGTCTGATCTTAATGCATTAATTCAACCTCCTCGTACAGTACGAAGCGATTGCCCATTCGAGTCAGTCCCCTACCGAGGCAAGTGTGTGTGGGTCATTCATGACCCGATGACGTGGTACCAGTGTTGGATGGACTGTAACCAAGGCGGCGGTGTGTTGGCGTCACTGGTGGAAGACGTCCCAGATTTGATGGAGTCACTTCAATCCCTAACAGGAGTAAGCAAGAATGGAAAATTTTTGGTGGGACTGCAAAGGCGGCCCTGGAGTTGGATATCAGGTAAGTCAGAAATTATATTGGTGTTATAAGCCCCCATTGTGCGTATGAGGGCCAAATTAGGCTCTTCCACCCCCGCCCCTGCCCCCTCCCCTCCGCTAGCTTTGCGAGTCTCCAAGAATTTTCTGGATGCCAATCACAGAGATCGTAATGGGTACGCCCCCCCCCCTTTTTATTATGTTAAGATGTCCCATTGCTTTCCTGGTGTCGCTCCAGATGGTCTAGTCGCTTTGTCTCCAGGTACCGGACAGTCAACCAGCACTCGCTATCCCATGGAATATTACAATTTTGCCGGACGCTCTTGGGACAATTGTGTGACTATCAACATGACCTCCAGCCGCAAGTGGAAATCCCTGCAATGCCACCTCAAGCTTCCATTCTTTATCTGCGATGACGGTGAGTCATCGTAATTACGTATGTATACGACTGTGACCTATGAAGGTGTTGGGGTTGGCGGGGGGAGGGGGGGGGGCAGGGAGGGGCGTGACCAAGTACCCTAAAGCTGGCGTATTAATCCTTGCGTCTCCTCCCCCTCCCCCCACGCACGAATATACTGTTCAATTATGCCTGTGGTTTATCATTGAGAGCAAATAGTATATTATACGAGTTGATGTCCATGTTAACTAGTACGTTAGCGTTAAATCTGAAAGCTCACACGAACCGCCCATTAATAGAGAAATGTTACCATAGTGACTGCGTGATTAATGAAATGAACATGATTATGATTTTCCTTCTTCACTTCCGAATACTTATCTTAATCGTTTAGACACAGCAACGCGAGGCACATCCAGGACAAGTGTTACACCAAGTGTCATGCCTGGATCGACCGAAGGTAACTTTTAAATTTCATCCTCTTTTTATAAAAACAATTTTTTTACATTATCGCACAATTTATGTTGACACGGTTGGGTGGTGGGCGCAAATCGCTACAAATATACTAATTTACAATCGTTATTTGTTTCTTCTAAAGGTCTTACATTTCTAGCGGCATCTCTGGCACTACTCACTTTCCAATACTTATTTGAATCTCTTAGACACAGCAACACGAGACAACTCCAAGACAAGTGTTACCCCTGGGGACATGCTTAGATCTACCGAAGGTAACTTGTCAATTTCACCCTCGTTTTGTAAAAGCCATTATTAATTTTATCGCACGATATATATCGGCCAAGACGGGTAATTTGGGCACTTCGTTAACTAATTTACAACTGAGCATTGGTTCTAAAGGCCTTGTATTTCTAGCCGCCTCACTAGCATTGCTTTATGTATATTAGCCTAACAATTGTGCAAACGTCAAAATAGCTTCAATGTATTTGCTACTACTTATATTGTCAATGCGGCTCAACAAACGGCTGCTTATCCTGAAATAACAACTGAAAGCTTCCAAGTGGACATTTTTGCACTGAAATCTTCATTGCCAAATCTCTAATGTGGATTCAATTATCAATGACGACGTCGGATAGATTGATTGTTTGCCATTTAAATTACCATCAAAAATCTTTATTCCATGTCTTGTGTGTCAGGGCTTTCGTGAATTACAGTATATGTATATAATGAGGGGACTCGAAGGGGTACATGGCCACACGCTACACATGCCTATTTGAAATAGGCATGTCGCGCAAAATCGACATTCGACACGGAGTATTTTGAAAAATAGACATCGGACACAAATCCCCCCTTCCAGACCCCTATTAGGACATCGCTGTCTTTTTTGCCCTTTATCATATGCATATCTTGGCAGTCACTACCCTGAAATAGCATAGTTATATGTGGATCGTCACGATGCAACTTCGTCTTATTATAGAGAGCCATTGACTTCTTTACGACGATATTATTTCTTCGTTGCGACAGGAGGACAGGGGTTCGTGCTGACAACAGGTGCTCTGGCCGGAATAGCTGTGGGCGGTCTGGTCCTGCTCATCGCAATAATAGTGACATCTGTCATTCTCTGCCAAAGACGCCAGCGAGGTAAGTCCAATACATAAGACCACCCAATACTAAATCCCCGTCCAGACGACACGATTTTACCTATAGGTCACGCCTATGGGTCCTGACCTATAGAAAATCTTACCGCCTAGACAGGCGCTGGGACAAACCAGTAGAATTTTTATTTCCTATTAAAAAAAAAAACCCGCAGGAAAAACCTATGGGACAGACCTGGCAATGGGTCACCAAGGCATAAGTAACAAAAAACCCAAGGCATAGGTACCAAGGCATAGGTAACAAAAACACCAAGGCATAGGTAACAAAAACACCGAGGCATAGGTAACAAAAACACCAAGGCATTGGTACCAAGGCATAGGTAACAGAAACATCAAGGCATAGGTACCAAGGCATAGGTAACAAAGCACCAAGGCATAGGTATCAAGGCATAGGTAACAGAAACACCAAGGCATAGGTACCAAGGCATAGGTAACAAAACACCAAGGCATAGGTACCAAGGCATAGGTAACAAAAACATGGCTGTTAGGAGCTCGAACTGAGAATCATGATTCCAGCAATAACATTGTGTGCTTGTTCTCATATTCTAACGTCTCAGTTTACTTGTTCTCAAATTCTAATGTCTCAGTGTGGGCGCTGTATATACTGACAGTACGTGTGCTCAAAATCTTCTTTCTTGTGTAAGTTGTGTTTTATATTTCAGAGACACGCAGTAAGAACAACACAACAGGGTAATGCATTGAAGGCCTTGACTTTTACATTATGATAGCGCGAATTTGGTCCGATGGAAGCTGGTATCGTTATGGACAAAAATGGTTAAATATCTAAATGATGGATGTTTGAGGTAAGCATATTCGTATCCAGCATGAGATAGTAGGGGCCGCAGGTGGGGGGGGGGGGCGGTGCATTGAAGGCACGTGACCCCGCGAATACTGTCGAATAATTGCGTGTTCTCTCGAACATTGGGTCGTAGTAGTCAATTTTGAGCTACTAAGATGCTGATAAACTGGTATTTGTCTAGCTCAACCAGAGACAACGATTGCATTATAATCTATTTCTTTGTGAAAGACTTGATTTGTACTATAGTTAGCCTTTCCTTGTGATAGGTTAGCCGTAGCTGGGTGCCCGCCGGTCCAGTATAATGCTGACGAAGCAGCACTGAATGAAGCTCACTACGAGTCCATTGGTGAGGGACCTATTTGCTTGCAACCTCCCGGCAGGAGGCGTCAATTGAACGCTAAATAGAACGTAAGATATTTCAAAATGAATCTAAGCAAATTTATATTCGTAATTTGGCATTAAATGTATTACTTCATTCGCTGCGGTACTACTATCACATATTTAAATAATTGATATTTGAGGTCTATATTTAAACATGAGGTCTATATTTAATGCACTATAAACAGCATAATTGTGGATCATCTCGATGTGTGAAAGGCCTGTCAGGATATTATATTCTGCTTGGTGGTACACTGGCTAGGAACTTTGAAAAGATATTTGAAAAGTATATGATTAGTCTGAAAGATTTAAATTATTTTTCTTCCTCGATATTTGTTCCAGACCGAACGCATCCGACCTTCACGTGAGTTTTTACGCTTCAAATACCAGATAGCAAAACTAATTATTATTCGTAAACCATACGTAGGCTACGTCAGCGAAACGTTTGAGGAGAGATCAATTATCGGGTTAAAAATTCGGTACGAAAAATCTTCACCCAATGGGTGAATTATCTGAATTAAGAAAGTGCTAAAATCATGTTGCATATATGCGTTCTTGACAATGAGCACAACATTAGCGAGTTGGTGGGGCTACAACGAAAATGCACGTTCCGTGCGTAAGCAAGGCTTGGTTTATGAATAAGGCTGTTCCTGTAAATTCCACTCCATGCTAACGTCCTTATTCGAAGGCGAATTATCCGGCCTCGGATGTTTGGAACTTGGTGTGGTCAATGAGGAAAGAATTAAAACACTTTACGGGGGTAATGTGCATTTTGTCCAAGGCATCTTTTTGTGTCTCTGGCTACATACTTTCGCTTACAGCACAACATTTGCACGTCCCACGGAACATTTAATCGATGGTCAATATATATAGCTCCTTACTGATTGGTCTCTGTTTACATGGTAGCGGAAGTGAGCACTAGACCGCCTTGGCGCAAGTGCCCCCAGGCAAGCCCGCTAGGGGCACAGCGGTGTCCATGCAAAGTTCTTTAGACGCCAGTCAGGAATCGACTGTAGCTTTTATCATAATGTGTGCGCGTACAATCATAATATTCTATATACCTTCTATATAGCTCTATCTTCTGACATCAAGAATGTGTGTCAACATTAGGTTGTTTCCGTTATATTTTCGCGAAGAAATGTTGGAGCATAGTCTTTTCCCGACCAACCGCCATGCGTATGCAGCGCCACCTGGCGAGTCCCGCCATCGTTTAAGCTATTTGTAGCCTGGGTCCCAAACTTTGCAACCGTGACAGAGGGCGCTGTTGTTGTCCTTCAAAGTGAGCGACTGACAACGCCCTCTAGCGGAGAGTCATATGCTAACGGAGCGGGGAACCAAGTTGCATTCACAACTACCGACATCCGCCCAAAACAAATACGGCGGACGGTTGGTCGGGAAAAGTCTTATAGCGCCAATTGACCGCCCTGACGTAGTGACATTGTTTCTGATTGGATGATAGTATCAGGTGGAATTAAATGTCAGTGAGTGCACTTATTGGCGGCAATTTGAGATGTTATATTAAACGTTTCTTTCGGCTACATTCTCTCATTGCCCCGCACGTTGTTTACGAAGTTGACATTCACTTGGATAATGGTTATTAGATGATTAATATGTTAGGAGTGTTTCCTGGTTGACGATTTTCTGATTTTCACTCTCTTCCCAGCGCCTGAACCGCACGTAAGTGAAAGAGCCACCGACAGGAATATGACATGATTCAACGGTCAATGACGCCGAGTCAATTTTCATTAGTTCTATGTCCTACGGATTGATGTGGACTGAAAGCTCACCCCTGGGGGGGATCCCTGGATACGCCACTGGATCCACCTGAGCAAAGCAAGGACGCATCCAGGACCAGGATATGTTTGAATTGTGATGAGCTCGTCGAAGAAATACTAACTACGACAGTTATTACAGTTCTACAAGCCGGGAAATGAGATTCGAGAAAATGACGAGCTGGGTATGTGGGGGTAAAAGAGGGGGATTGGTTGGAGTGGAAATCGAGGGCGCATCCAGGACCAGGATATTTCGCTTGGAATGTGCTCGTCGTAGAAATAGTTAGGTCACCAATCAGAAGGAGAGAATGCCAAGGTTTGGCCGTAAACCGAGGTTATGCAGAAAAACTGTGAAAGAAGGCGGCCAGGACGGCGTACTGGGCGCCGACATAAGCAAACATTAATTAGTAAAAAGTTATATAATGACATGTATACAGTAAGTATAATATTGCTTTAGGGTGGGTAGGTATTGGGAACCAAATCTCGCTCAGACGGCGAGGACCTGCAAGCGCCGGGTCGGTGGGGGGTGCCCGCTGAGGCTATAGGCCGGGCCGGACGCTGGCCAGTGACCTGATCTGATCAATGGGAGGGCTGGCCAGTGACCGTGGAACCGGCCAATGGGATCGCCGGATCCAGAAGACCGAGCCGGGCGGGCCGGCGGCCAGGGGGCTTGTAGCCGGAGGGCGGAGCTGGCGAGAGGAAGAAAGGCGACTGGGGCCTAAGTACCTACAATTACTAGTAGTAATTCTAGACACTGACGACGCCCGTCGGGGAAATTCTGCAGGCCGGCAAACGAGATTCGAGTAACTAACGCGTGTCGCCATTTACCCCTTCCAGACCCCTACTAATTCGAACAGTCGCAACACTCAAACAGAATTAGGGAACTAAAACCAACCCGGTCCCCCGATAGTTAGATGTGTACATGGGCGCTTTGGCCACCTTTGGTTAACATTGAAGCCCCAATAAGAGGAATTGATGACAGCAAAAGTCAACAAGATGGAAGTAAAATGAACAATCGTTGCAAACTACTAAATACGATGCTATATCGGCAAATTGTTCGCGTGGCTAACTGTGCCTTGTTACATTGCTTTTTGTTTGGTAAATTGTTGCCAACTTGTGATAACAGTTTACCTTACAGTATTATATAAAGTTTTTGGAAGGACGTTTCAGTGCGATATGTTCTTTTTCTGTGTTTAAGTAATGAATTATCTGTGTTATCCCAGATTAAGATAATTATTTAACCTGGATAGGCTTTTCGAGGGTATATTGTATTACCGATAACTTGTAATCTTCATTGTTATTTCGGCTTCGTTTTGCATTGCATTTGTTGTAAGAAAACCAATACTAAGTATTGGACATACTTAAGTATAGACATAAGTCTATACTTATAAGTCTATGTTTTGTCTCATTAAGCCAACTGGCATTGCAAGGCTTTACGACAAACATGGCATAACGTTTAGGACCTGCACGCGGCTTGTAAGTCAGGGCGTTAAAATGCGCCCAAATAGTTGTATTCGGAGATTATAATACTTTGCCTGGTGCTGCACATACATATGTGTAAACCCCGTTCCGTGTGTATGATGTCACACGGTAAGGATGCGTTATGACAAATATTCAAGCTGGTGGAATGACATTTGGTGGCACCACCGCCCAATCAGATTCATGCTGATCGTATGACTTGTTCACTTCCAAAAGCCACGCGGAAGGGGTAACTTGTCGCCATTGACCCGCCATACGTCGCATTTCCACGCCCGCCGGCTTGGTTTGTTCTACACCTGTAATGTACATATTACTTTTGTGGTGAAACATTGTAAATATTTTAAATCTGCAGGAGTTTCTTCTTCTATGAACAACAATTGCTCTAGTTTGTAAGTAGAAATATCCGCCTTCTCAAGTATTACTGAAGCAACCGGAAAAAGATGGAGAATACCTTTTCCGATCTCCGTGATTGGCATTTAGCAATTCGCGATCAGCTGTGGGCAGTTTTTGTTTAGACCGCGGATCAATAGGTCCTGGGGGCCTCCCTGGTATAGGGGTTAGCGCACTAGACCGCAGATCAATAGGTCCTGGGGGCCTCTCTGGTATAAGGGTTAGCGCACTCGACCGCAGATCAATAGGTCCTGGGAGCCTTCCTGGTATAGGGGTTAGCGCACTAGACAGCAGATCAATAGGTCCTGGGGGCCTCCTTCGTATAGGGGTTAGCGCACTAGACAGCAGATCAATAGGTGCTGGGGGCCTCCCTGGTATAGGGATTAGCGCACTAGACCGCAGATTAATAGGTCCTGGGGGCGTCCCTGGTATAGGGGTTAGCGCACTCGACCGCAGATCAATAGGTCCTGGGGGCCTCTCTGATGTAGTGTTTGGCGCACTATACCACAGATCAATAGATCCTATGGGCCTCCCTGGTGTAGTGGTTAGCCCTAGACCGCAGATCAATAGGTCCTATGTGCTTCCTTGGTGTAGTGGTTAGCGCACTGTACCACAGATCAATATGTCCTGAAGGCCTCCCTGGTGTAGCGGTTACCGCCCTAGACCGCAGATCAATAGGTCCTGAAGGCCTCCCTGGTGTGGCGGTTACCGCCCTAGACCGCAGATCAATAGGTCCTGGGTGCTTCCTTGGTGTAGTGGTTAGGGCTGTGGACCGCAGATCAATGTAATGGTGTAATGGTTAGCGCACTATGGCACATCCCTCCATCTGTCATCGTGTCAGGAGGTGCCTTGGCCCAGTTGGTCATTGTGTACGCAAAACACCAAACGCAAAACACCAAACACCAATGCCAGCATTTTGTGAAACGATTATAATTGAATGTGTTTTGTGAGATCCATGATTTCACTTTGACAACCGTATTACTGCGAAAATCGGTGGAAATGGAAGCGAAAACAATAGACAAATGGACACAATGCCCCGCTATGTCATATTATTAGGAAAACTGGCCACGCACCTCTTTATTGGCTCATATTATTTTGTAAACTGTATAAGCACCATGGGCGAGCGACGCGCCTAAAGTACTTCAATAAACTATTATTAAGTATATATCACATGTGCATGTCACCGTTGGAAATAATAATTAACAAAACGAGATCGACAGACTAAGGGTCGTTAGGTAGATACCACATTATCGGCAGTAATAAACTGCGGGAATGTTGTACAACTCAAAACAGCTATTTCTCCGCACCCTCCGTTTAAATTATTTTCAAACTCTTTTGGTGAAACCTCCTAGGCACATTGTCTGACTGTTTGAAGGTTAACTCCGAACGAAAAAGCGATATTATCATCATATGATGAATATCCAAAACGACAGCGATTTACGAATTTTGATGACGTACCCCACTTTCCCACAAACGGTGCCGTTGTTTGGCCAAACAATGTGTCCTCATCGCCCTTATTACTGATTACGAACAATTCATGTGCATTTATCCTCTAAGAACCTAAGTACATTCTATTGAGACCTTTTTAAAAGTTTCTTCATGAAAATATTGCGGTACAAAATAACGTTAAGATAAATCATTGAAGTCTCCATCGATTAATACACAGTTATAATTGAGATGGATGGAAAGTATCCTCTGATCAGGATGAAAGCGTCTGGAAAAGTTCACCGACACTCCGCCCTGACCTCTCGCTGCCCCGCTCTAGACATACGGATAGGGATTGAACGCCCTTCAAGTCTCGTCGGTTGATTTCAAGAGCGAGAGTCTCGTTATTTGACTCGCTTAGCCAACGAGACTCTCGTTAGCTTGGCGACCGGAACCCTCCTCTCGACATCAGGAAGGCACAGCCATGAAACGACTGAATCTAATCAATGGCTCAGTTTTTCAGAGTGAGACTGTTGGCCTGCTTCTGGCGGGACACTTGACAAGATAACCGCATTAGGCTCGAACACTGAAGCTCTCTGGCCAGAGCATGTGTTAGGGATTCAAGCCCGGATTCAACCCTTTTACCTTAAAATAGATCATCCATTTATGTCATGCATTCGATAAGATGATTGAATTTTTTTATCTGTATCCAATTATTCCATGTGCATCCAATTATTCCATGTTCAAGGTTAATGCTAACTATTTGTATCTCGACGTGATGTGTCATATGCAAAGAACGAGAAAGTCTTATTTTGTCCCATGTCCCATATGTTCGTACGGTTCCATTATGATAGATAAAGGGGGGACATCGCCGCATGGGGACAACCCGCATACAACACCGGCAACCCCCATATCATAACGTACTCCATATGGCAGCGAGAGATAGATGTGTTAGGCTTTTCTGTTTCGTTAGTCTAATGTTAGGCATGTGGCTTGTGGCAATGGTTCACAGCAGCGAATTCAAGTATTAATGTTCACCTGGTCCTGTCCGCTGCTTCCAAACGCCACCCATATGACATGATCCAGGCGGAATGAAAATCCATTGGACCTCCTTCAAATGAAGGTAGTCTGCAAGTCTGGTTTGGTTCAAGGTACTGGTACTAGTCGTCACCGCCTGCATAGACAGCAGTGTTGCTGCGCCATTTTACGTTTTTTTACGGCAACCGACATGAACTGGCGAGTCCATTAATATCTTTGACTGGCTCCTCTATGGGCTGCGTTCTCGGTTACTTCCTCCACAGGCTCATCATCGCTCCAAGTGAGGTGCAATCGGAGTGAGCGCGCCACCTAGTGGGAGGCTGTGGGGGAGATTACTTCATCAACAAACTGCCCGCACGGTGGCGCTACGCAAGCTCCGCATTTAACTCTGCTGTCGGCCGGGGAACAAATTTCAAGATTCTTGAAAAACAGTTAAAACAGCTGTCATTATAATTTTCAAGAATAAAGCATGAAACTAACGAACCCTGTGTATTTAATACGGCAAATAATATTGTCCCATTTCGAAGCAGTTATAATTATGACTGAACTCTTTCTTTTCATCACCTGATATCGTGTGTTATTAGGCTTAGGCTGGGTCGCTGGCACTAATTTGTAGAAATGCGCGGCGCATTTTTCCTATCAATATTCGCAGCGCCGCCCTGGCAAGCGAATGTGAAAATGCATTGACGCAGTAGGTGACAACAGAGATATAATGGAGCCCTAGCGGAGTGAGTCGAAGGCAGAGAGTGCTTCAGCAATGCATATGCACTCTCGGTCGCTAGGGCGGCGCTGCCCAACGTTCGTTATTTGATTCCTGAAAATTATGATTCAGAGTGAGTTCGAGTATGCGAGCAGAGTAGTCGGCCTCCTCAAAGTGCATAACCACACGTGGATATTGTGGTCGGATAGCGCAGTCACGTGGTACATTTTGCTCCCAGACCTTACTCCCCACCCAGAGGAGATTCACGAGGATTTTAACATGGTGTCCAGGCCCGACAATACGTTAAATTACATCTACCTGCAAAAAATCTATGTATAATATTGCTACAAATAAAATAATGAACACACCTCGCTTCACCCAGTCTCGTCATAATATGAGACGTAAGCTAGCGTCTGTGTTTAGATTTGATCCAACGTATCAACTATATTAGGCATTGCTAATTTACCGCATATCAAATAGGCTCGACAAAAATAGGCTGATGATGATTTCTTTCACTCACGGGGCTCGGCGAAATGCGCGTTCCCAATTCACGCAGTTGTATGTAAGACTTTCCCAGCTGTCGAACAATTGCATTTGTCACTCAAGAGTAGGCGGCGGCGGCAGGGGGCCGTTCCAAAAAAAAAAAAAATGGCTGCACGCCAAGACGTTGTCAATGGCAAGTGATCAGCCCCCCCCCCCCCTCCGCCCCCTCCCACCCCGACCCTCTCCATCGGGTCGCAAGTTTCAGTTGCGTTTGCCCCTCCACTTTCATTTTGCTTCCGCTGGTACTGACGAGGGTCGAGGAATTGTTGATCCCAGTATCACCAGGAAAATCAAACACGCCGATCAATTAGAGATGCGAAAATGCAAGCAAAATATGATTTTTTTTTGAGACACTGACAGTGAGACAATTTGACTATAAACCTCTGTCAGATTTCGTGATCTCGTCTCGACCCTCCTCGTGATCTCGCCTCGAGCCTCCTCGTGATCTCGCTTTTAGCTTCCTCGTGATCTCGCCTCGAGCCTCCTCGTGATCTCGCCTCGAGCCTCCTCGTGATCTCGCCTCGAGCCGCCTCATGATCTCGCCTCGAGCGTACTCGCGCTCTCGTCTTGCGATCTCGCAATCTCGCCTCGGGCCTCCTCGTGATCTCGTCATAACATGAGGCGCGAGAAAGCGAGATGGCGAGTGACAGATAGGCGCCACCATAGTTTTACCAACACACGTTTGTGTGTATATATATACATCTATACGTATGATGCGCTGATCAGTCACTGTGACTGTCTTCATACTTTTTATAGTTTATACGACTGTGTTCGCCTTCCCACGTTTCTCGTGCGCAGAATGAACAACAGAGCCTGTTTGCTAAGATTCCAGGGGCCTAGCTATGGGTTTGGGGCTGTAGGCACCCAAGGAAAGAATGCGCGAAAAGCTTGGTGTTGGTACAATGTTTTTTTGTTGTTGTCGTTGGCCAGGTTGCTAGCACGTGCTAACGTGTGTAAAAGCTGGCTACAGAGGCTGATATGGATCACTGGCCATATATATATATATATAGAGAGAGAGAGTGAGGGAGAGAGAGACAGATTGGGCCTACCCCCTTGGCGAATCACATACCAAACCAGTTTGCCATCCTATACCGACAGACACTAGAGCATGCGTACAGCGATGGCGAAGATAGAATCATGGTCGCGGTATGTAAGAGTTTTGATTGGTAAGTTTAATCGGATTGACTTCTGTTTCATAATTATCGCTTAACCAACGCTATAATGTTATGCTTTAGGCATCCGCACGGATATATACCACGCAGTGTCCTTTTACGTTATATCCATACGCGAAACAAGTTTCAGGTTTTCGTCTTGTAACACGAGGATAAAATCTAGGATATCAGGTCGTGGGTCCAGTAATTACCTGTATGAACAGATTTAAACGTGGCCTCAGGTGCTGGACGGACGACGGCTTTTACTTAATGGACTACATATAAAATCGGGCGCGGATCTAGGTGGGGGTGGGGGTAATCACTTCCCCATCCCCTTTAATATTTTAGATTGTGGGCCGCATCATAAAACTGATAAGTTGCATTGTCACCACCCTTCCTTCGCCTGACTCCAATAATAACATAAACCCCCGGGCGCGGATCCCGTTGGGGGAGGTGGGGGGGGGGGGGGGGGCGGGAGGGGGTGATCACTCTCCGACGCCCTTTAATATTTTAGATGGTGGGCCACATCGTTAAAATAATCTAGTAAGTTGTATTGTCACCATCCTTCCCTCGCTTGACTCCAGTATTAACATATAAAGCCTGGGGGCGCGGATCTCGTGTGTGTGGGGGGGGGGGCGATTATCACTCCCCCACCATCCTTTAATCTTTGAGATCGTGGACCGTATCATTACACTTATCAAATAATTTCTATTTGCACCCCTCTCCCCCTTCTCTTGACGATTTGTCGACCCGTCACCCGTCCGTTCACACACAGTACCATACGACTTCTTTATTATCGGCTTTCCGTTCTAAAAAGTAACGTGTGTGGCTCAGTAAACGATTCTGGGATTCATGGACGGATTTTTTTATATTAAATAATGGTGACGTTGCTTGATGAGAGATTTACGGTTATTTTGTCGTTTATTCACTTATTGCTTTTGCTGGGATCTATTCGCGTTCAACTTTGTGAGATTTGTTTATCATTGATGCCAAACGACGCCTAAAGTAACGTCCGATCTACAAGTTTTCCTGCTGTTGAACTCCTAGCCGCCTTAAAATACTGGTCTTGCGCCTGAACCTTTTGTACCCTTGAAGGGTGGGGGGGGGGGGGGGTCGTGTTCTCACATTTTATTGTCAGGTCACGATGAATTCAATGGAGGACTACCCGTATACAATGGAAAGAGCGGATACATGATGTAAATTGGCGATTTCCCAATTCCCAATTCCGATATTTTGTATGAAACTTCTCAGTTTACGTTTGAAGAAAGTCATTGATCACGACGGTCGATTAATATTCCATTCACAGTTCCCAATGAATTATTTTCGTCATTCTCAGTTCACGGTGAAATGAAGAGCCCGTTCGAAAATACCCCTTGCCACCCCTCCCCCCCCCCCCCGCCACCACCCCCCTCCCCCTTTCGAACTGTGTGACAGGGAGCTTCCAACACAGCCGTCACCACCTAAGGGCGGGACCAGGCGGACCAGGCTGACAGTGTGTTGACCTAGATTCTCAGCTAATAGCCAATGGAATCGCCTGACGTCCCCACTCTGGTGGGCCAAACCTAGCCTTGAAACATGCCTCTCTGGGCACGCTCGGTAAACCGGGTTTACCGAGCGTGCCCAGAGAGGCATGTTTCAGGGCTAGGCCAAACCGATCTTTGATACCATAAACAACGATGTCTACCGCTTCACAAACGACGGTTCTTTAGAAAACGTTTTGGGGTGTCAGGACGTTGTAAAAAAATGCCAGGAAACGCCTTCTAAGCGACAGCTATATAGAAGCCAAACAGCAAGTAGTCGTTTGGCTGGAATCTCGTGCGTCGCCGGCGCGCTGGTCGGGTTATTTTTGCGTTTACTTCACGGTAGAGGCAATGCATTAAGGGTATATATGCATCATGCGCATAGTTAACTTAATGCGTGTGACCTATACCGAAGCCTTCCTTATATGGACCCCTGACTAAGGGGCCCTGGATTGCTTAGAACAGTTTCATATAACCGCAGTTTTTTTATAGATGTACTATGAAAACTCGAGCATGAATGCTCCTGTATAGCTACAATATAGATTGTAGACGTTAGCGAGTCATCGATTAATTTCATTAAGTGCAAATTTTCTTCTGGTTACAGCTATCAGAAAACCTTCTCTCCCCCCTATTCATCTCATGTTTCTCTAGGTGTCTGGCTTCTCATCCGTGGTTCAGCAGCCCAGGGGAACAGGCTGACGTCACAATGGTGTCATGCCAACGTTTGTTATAGCATGTACCAGTTCAACGAGACCCTTGGCGACACCTGGCAGACTGCCAACGAGCAGTGTGAGGTCCACGGACTGCACCTCACGGCGGTGTGGGACCAGACAGTGCAGGATGCGCTGAACGCAGCGCCCCCTCTCAACGAGAATGGCACCATAGGGGCATGGCTTGCCGGGAGACGTGATGACGACCCGAGAGTTATGTGGTTGAATAACGAGCCCTATAACGGTAAGTCTGCTGGCAATGGATAATTTATATTCATTTCGTATAGTTGTATCGAATTCTGTATAGATCAATGCAATGCTGCCCTCTTCGTACTGACCAAACCATTGCACTTCTATACATACTATATAAGGGAATTTCCTTCAATCACGGGGGGGGGGGAGGAGAAAACATTTCTTTATTCCAAGGTCACGAGGAATTAAACCGCGAAGCCCCCGCATACAAAGGAAGGGGCGGATACACGATATAAAAAAAATTGTCGATTTCCCCATTCACGGTTATCTAATATTAACATTTCCAGTTCACGATTATCAAAATTAATAAAAGTTTATCCTCGAGAAACGGAAATACCCCTTGCCCCCCTCCCCCCGCCCTCTATCCATTTATGCCCAACGTAATCGCCAAGCTCATGGTTGACCTCAACCGAGGTGGGGTCACGAATGGTTTTAGAGGATTGTGTCCTTTCCATTTTTCCTCATACTCACACTATGGGTGACACTCTCTAGTTAGTGTGGATTGAAAACACAATTTTCTTTTTAATCATATGCTTTATTTAGCAATCAACATAAAAATACAGATATATATATGTAATTACAAGCAAGAAAAATAACAATATAAAAAAGTTGACTGATCAGACTAATTGTAAAAGAATCATATCAATTATAGCACGTATTTCATGCTTACCGCACTGAGTTTAAGTATAGTTTCTAAAATGAAGTTCAAAATAATAAATATATGGTGCAGATTTTTGTATGGGCCATTTTCTTGTTGTTAACTTTTCTTATGCAGAGGTCTTTGAAATAATTTTTTTAATTTGGGGAACGTTTTTGCTGTTATTCACATATCTTGCCGTTTCGTATTTGGAGATTTCCTACATTATGGAAGCCTTGTTTGTACCACGTATTAAAATACAGACATTGCTGGTGCTTACTACTTCGATTATAAATAGTTAGTGTTTATGCCCTGCGCTGCCCTCTCCTCTACCCCTCCCCTACCCTCTCCCCTTTCCTGTCCACCCCCCCCCCTTCCCGCCCTTCCCTCCCTCACTGACCCTCTAACAATGTGACACCCATAAAACGAGTCGTTAGTTTGCTGCTCCCTCCCCCCATCATAATCACCAGTCTTTGGTCACGTGCCCTCTCCCTCCCCCTCCAACCCACTCTACAACTTCTCCAATGCCAAGCCTCTTCCCATGATCCATGCAAGCCGTAAGAAGACGATTTTCTCGTTTTTGTGCTTGTTATTTATTGTTTTTACAATTTCAGGTTCACTGCCGTCAAATGCGGACTATTGTGGACGCATGAGAAACATGCGTATTTCCTTCAGCCCTTGCTTGTACACCAACTGGTGTATTTGTGAAAAGAATTACAGTGAGTACACCATTACCCACGACCGTTGCACTGGCCTAATTAAGCTGAGTTATTTAGATCGAACCTGAACGTAATGGCACGATATAGCCTTACAGGCTGATAGTGCCGTCAAGCCCCATGCAAATCGAAACTCACCTGGAGATGAGCGTCATTGTGCAGGACACATATTCCATATGTTCCATGGTAAACAGTAGGGACTAACTTAACTTACGTCAATCAATCAATCCGTCAATTATCATTAGTTTTAACTACTTCAGTCATCTATTTTCATGACACCGTGTTCGAAACGACGAATTATGTAAGCAAAGCATCGATTAATTACGACAACTTATAAAAAAGAAAGCACGAATCAATCATTCTGAAGTAAGTAAAAAAAGTCGTCAATTGAGAGCGCAGAGGTCGATTCTATAACCGATGACACTTGTGAATATTGTACACTGGCTTCTTCTTCCTTTCTCCGGGGTATCATATGTTTCGACAAGTTATCGTCATATAGGAATGACTTATACAAAATCTAAATCGTAATATTATTGCGTCATTCCTATGGTTTAAATGTGTCTGATCTTAATGCATTAATTCAACCTCTTCATACAGTACGAAGCGATTGCCCATTCGACACGGTCCCCTACCGAGGCAAGTGTGTGTGGGTCATTCGTGACCGGATCACCTGGTACCAGTGTTGGATGGACTGTAACCAAGGCGGCGGCGTGGTAGCGTCACTGGTGGAAGAAGTCCCAGCTTTGATGGCGTCACTTCAGTCAACAGGAGTATACACGAATAGGGGATTTTGGGTGGGACTGCAAAGACGGCCCTGGAGTTGGATATCAGGTAAGTCATTTAAGCCAGTATTGTGTGCATGAGGGCCGAAAGTAGGTTTTTCCATAGCCCCCCACCCCCTCTCAGCTCGCTGCATTCTGAGTGAGCGGGCCACGCAGTGGGGGGCTGTGGAGGAGATTACGGCCGAATTAGACCAACCAATAGACCAATCCAGGCTGTCAAGTCGGACAAACAAAGCAGCATGCTAAAATAAATCGGCATGTCACTTTGTTGTCAGTTGCAGAGATGAGTTCTTCTCACTAGTACCTACCATTAGCTATGATTGTCAATTTCATACGCGCGCTTGATTTATGATATGATTTAGACCGTTGGGTGAAGGAAGTGGAAACCCGAGAGAGAGAGATGTCTTGAAGACATCAGGAATCTTTATTGGGGATCTCCCTGGTGTATGAGTCATGAGTTGACTCATGAACTCCATATTTTCAAAGGCCCTGGGTTCCAATGCGGTTGGTTATATATTCAGGATGCTTTAACCATTTTTGTTCATATGGCATCAATGGGAGGAGGAAGGAAGTGTAGAGCCATGTCCCAGGGGATAATCCCCTACTCTTTGCGAAGAAGGACACACAAGTCACAGCGGGGCTCGAACCACCGATCCACGTGCCGTTACACTCTCAGGTGGCCAGAGCACTCAAGGCTAGCGCCCATTAAGCTACCAGGCCGGCCCCTGGTTCAAATTGAAAGTGATATCGCCAGTATCGAGGAATTTACAGACTAACACATCGCGGCAAATAGTGACAAGTTCTTCGCGTTGAACCAAGAATTGTATGGCTAACAATCCGCCAAAACAGCTAATCGTGAGTCTCCAAGAATTTCTAGATGCCAATCACGGAGATCGTAATGGGTACCCCCCCCCCCCTCCCACCCCATCTTATTATGTTAAGATGTCCCATCGCTTTCCTGGTGTTGCTCCAGATGGTCTAGTCGCTTTGTCTCCAGGTACCGGACAATCAACCAGCACTCGCTATCCCATGGAATATTATAACTTTGGCGAATACTCTCGGTACAATTGTCTGACTATCAACATGAACCCCAGCCGCAAGTGGAAATCCCTGGATTGCCACCTCAAGCTTCCATTCTTTATCTGCGATGACGGTGAGTCAACATAATTACGTACGTAGACGACTGTGACCCATGAAGGAGTTGGGTTTGTTTGGCGGGGGGGGGGGGGGCATGAACAAGTGCCCTAAAGCTGGCGTATTAATCCTTGCGCCTCCTCCCCCTCCCCCTCCCCCCACGCACGCATATAGTGTTCAATTATGCTTGTGCTTTATCGTTGGGAGCAAATAGTATATTATACGAGTTGATGTCCATGTTAGCCTAGCTAGTACGTTAGCGTTAAATCTGAAAGCTCACACGAACCGCCCATTAATAGAGAAATGTTACCATAGTGACTGCGTGATTAATGAAATGAACATGATTACGATTTTCCCTCTTCACTTCCGAATACTTATCTTAATCGTTTAGACACAGCAACGCGAGGCACATCCAGGACAAGTGTTACACCAAGTGTCATGCCTGGATCGACCAAAGGTAATTTGTAAATTTCATCCTCTTTTTATAAAAACATTTTTTTACATTATCGCACAATTTATGTTGACACGGTTGGGTGGTGGGCACAAATCGCTACAAATATACTAATTTACAATCGTTATTTGTTTTTTCTAAAGGTCTTACATTTCTAGCGGCATCTCTGGCACTACTCACTTTCCAATACTTATTTTAATCTCTTAGACTCAGCAACACGAGATAAATCCAAGACAAGTGTTACCCCTGGGGTCATGCCTAGATCTACCGAAGGTAACTTGTAAATACATCCTCTTTTTATACAAGCCATTTTTAAAGTTATCGTTCGATATATATCGGCCAAGATGGGTAATTTGCGCACTTCGTTAACTAATTTACAACTGAGCATTGGTTCTAAAGGCCTTGTATTTCTAGCCGCCTGACTAGCAATGCTAACAACTGTGCAAACGTCAAAAAAGCTTCAATGTTTTTGCCACTACTTATATTGCCGCCCAATAATTTAAAAGTCAATATTCGGTATCAATGCAGCTCACAAAACGATGCTAAGCCTGGAATAACAATTGAAAGTTTGCAATTGGACATTCTTGCACTGAAATCCTCATTGCCAAATCACAAATGTGGATTTAATTATCGATGGCGACGTCAGGTAGGTTGATTGTTTGTCATTTAAATTGCCATCGAAAGTCTCTATTCCACGTCTTGTGTCTCGTAAATGACAGTACATGTATATCATGAGGGGACTGGAAGGGGTAAATGGCGACACGCGACACAGGCATATAGAAAAATCGACATTCGACAATGACCCCCAAAATGTCGACACTGGGGATCTGAAAAAGCGACATCGACACAGATAGTGGTATTTTAGACAAACAAAACGACATTAAACTTAGTAAAACGGATACACGGAACGTCCTGCAAAATCGACATTCGACACTGAGAATTTTGAAAAATCGACATTAGACACAACCCCGCACCCCCCCTTCCAGACCCCTATTAGGACATCGCTGCCTGTTTTGCCCTTTATCATATGCATATCATGGCAGCCACTACCCTTAAATACTTATACTTATACGTGGATAATCACAATGCAACTTCTTATCATAGAGAGCCATTGACCTCTTTACGACGATATTTGATTTCTTCGTCACGACAGGAGGACAGGGGGTCGTGCTGACAACAGGTGCTCTGGCCGGAATAGCTGTGGGCGGTCTTGTCCTGCTCATCACAATAATAGTGATATCTGTCATTCGCTGCCAAAGACGCCAGCGAGGTAAGTCCAATACATAAGACCACCCAATACTAAAGCCCCGTCCAGACGACACGATTTTACCTATAGGTCACGCCTATGGGTCCTGACCTATAGAAAATCTTTCCGCCCAGACAACCGCTGGGACAAACCCGTAGAATTTTTTTTTTCATATGTAAAAAAACCCCGCAGACCGACAGACCTGGCAATGGGTCACCAAGGCATAGGTAACAAAAACACCAAGGCATAGGTACCAAGGCATAGCTAACAAAAACACCAAGGCATAGGTACCAAGGCATAGGTAAAAAAAACACCAAGGTATAGGTAACAAAAACACCAAGGCATAGGCAACAAAAACACCGAGGCATAGATAACAAAAACACCAAGGCATAGGTACCAAGTCATAGGTACGAAGACATAGGTAACAAAAGCACCTAGGCATAGGTACCAAGGCATAGGTAATCGAAACTCCAAGGCATAGGTAACAAAAACACCAAGGCTTAGGTACCAAGGCATAGGTAATCAAAACTCCAAGGCATAGGTAACAAAAACTCCAAGGCATAGGCAATGAAAACATGGCCATTAGGAGCTCGAACTGTGAATCATGATTCCAGCAATAACGTCTTTGTGTTCTTCTAACGTCTCAGTGTGGGCGCTGTAAGCACTGACAGTACGTGTGCTCAAAGTCTTCTTTCTTGTGTACGGTGTGTTTTATATTTCAGAGACACGCAGTCAGAACAACACAACAGGGTAATGCATTGAAGGCCTTGACTTTTACATTATGATGGCGCGAAATTGGTCCAATGGAAGCTGGTATCGTTATGGATAAAAATGGTTAAATATCTAAATGATGGATGTTTGAGGTTAGCATATCCGTATCTAGCATGGGATAGTAGGGGCCGCCGGCGGTGTGTGTGTGTGGGGGTGGGGGGGGGGTGGATGCATTGAAGGCACGTGACCTCTCCTATCCATACCCGATCTCTGGGCGAATACTATCGAATAATTGCGTGTTCTCTCGAACATTGGGTCGAAGTAGTAAATTTGAGCTACTAAAATGCTGATAAAGTGGGTTCGTCTGGCTCTACCAGAGATAACGATTGTGTTATAATATATATCATCATGAAAGAGTTGATTTGTACTATAGTTAGTCTTTCTGTGTGATAGGTTAGCCGTCGCTGCATGCTCGCCGGCCCAGTATTACGTCAATGCCGACGCAGTAGCACTGAATGAAGCTCGCTACGAGTCGATTGGTGAGAGACCTATTTGTTTACGGCCTCCCGGAAGGGGGCGTAAGTGAACGGTAAGTAGAATTACCCTTCGTAAGATATTTTGAAATGAATCTAAGCAAGTCAATATTCGTAACTTGGCGTTAAAAGTATTACTTCATTTGCTGCGGTACTACTATCCTATATTTAATAATTGATGTTTGGGGTCTATGTTTTAAACGTTAGAGCCGTCATATTTGACCTATTTTTACGCTCAGTTGCTCAAATCTGATTCTACGATTAATTAAATGCCAAAGTTGCAAATTAGTCATCCAAAATATTGTTTCTATATAAAAAAAGTGTAACCATCCGATTCACTGCGTTGAGTGCCAACTGGTTAGACGAATATGTGGTGTGAGGAACGAGCGACCTCTGCCGAGAGAGTGAGATTTTAGATCGAGTTGTTGCAGTCACATAAGAGATATAAGCATAACGTAAAGAACTTGGCGATCAACCCAATGGGAGACACAGACATAAGCCTGGTAAACTTGCAATGCAAATGACGACACCACGTGACTCAAGCCAGTGTTGATATCATTATCGCACAGTTATGTTGCTATGGGCGGCCGATCATTTTTCTCAATTTATTTTTAAATGAACGCACATGATGGATTTAATGCGCTATAAACAGCGTAATGGTGGATCATCTCGATGTGCGCAAGGCCTGACGGGATATTATAATCTGCTTTGTGGGACACTGACTAGGAACTCCCTATTCGAAACATATATGGTTATTCGGAAATATGTAACGCATTTTTCTTCCTCGATATTTGTTCCAGATCGAACGCATCCGACATTTGCGTGAGTTTTTTTACATTTCAAATACCAGATACAAGAAATAATTATTATTCATAAGCCATACCTAGGCTACGCCAGTATTAGGCGCTAAGTAAAACTTCTGTCGAGCGATTATCGGGTTCAAGGTCGGGTAAGCAAAATCTTCACCTAATAGATGAATTATCTTAATTAAGAAAGAGCTAAAACTGTATTACATATGATTTTCCGATCATCAGCACAGCCATAACGAGCTGGCGAGACTACAACGAAAATGCACTTTCCGTGCTTACGCTACGTGTGATTTTTAAATACGGCTGCGCCTGTAAATTCGAATAAAACGCCTCGCCTAGCTCCATGCTACTGTCCTATTCGAGGGAGAAAGATTCGGCCTTGAAGGTTTCGAACCTGGTGTGGTCAATGAGGAAGAAATTAAAACACCTTACAAGAGCAATGTGCATTTTGTCGAGGGCATCTTTTTCTGTCTCCAGCTACATTCTTTCGCTTACAGCACAACATATACACGTCTCCTGGAACACGTAGTGACCTTGTTTCTGATTGGATGATAGTATCAGCAGGAATAAAATGCCAGTGTGTGCACTTATAGGCTGCAATCTCAGATGTTATATCAAACGTTTCTTTCGGCTATGGTTATTAGATGATCAATATGTTAGAATTGTTTTCTGGTTGACGATTTTCTGATTTTTACTCTCTTCCCAGCGCCGTGAACCGCACGTAAGCGAGTTAAACGACGCTGAGGACACGTCAGTGAAAGAGCCACCGACAGGAATATGACATGATTCGACGGTCAATGACGCCGAGTTAATTTTTATTAGTTCTATGTTCTACGGATTGATGTGGACTGAAAGCTCACCCGTGGGGGAAGCGTGACCTTCCGGGGGATCCCTGGATACGCCACTGGATCCTCATGAGCAGGGCAAGGGCGCATCTGAGACCAGGATATATTTGAATTGTGATGAGCTCGTCGAAGAAATACTGACTACGACAGTTATTACGGAAGTTCTACAAGCCGGCAAACGAGATTCGAGAAAACGATGAGCTGGGTATGTGGGGGTAAGAGAGGGGGATTGGTTGCAGTGAAAATCAAAAGCGCATTCAGGACCAGGATTTTTCAATTGGGATGGGCTCGTCGAAGAAATAATTATGTCACCAGTCAGAAGAACATAATGCCAAGATTTGGCCCTAAACCGAGTTTTTTCAGAATAAACTGTAAAAGAAGGGGGCCAGGACGGCGTACTGGGCGCCGACATAATCAAACATTAATCATTAAAAAGTTATATAATGACATGCATACAGTAAGTTTAATATTGCTCAAGGGGTGGCCGCTGGGGTTATAGGCTGAGTGCTGACCAGTGGGTGTGTGGGGGAATGGCGGTGGGAGGGGGGGGGGCGGGACTTCGTCAAAATTTACTCCTTCCAGACCCCTACTACTTCAAAGTCGCAACACGCAAACAGAATTAGGGAACTAAACCCAACCCGCTACCCCGATAGGTGCTTTGGCCACCTTTGGTTAACATTGGACCCCCAATAGGAGGCATTGATGACAACAAAATTCAACAGGATTGAATTAAAATGAACAATCGTTGATAAGTACTAAATACAATGCTATAATGGTAAATTAACTATAATTATTAATCAATAATTATATTGGTGAATTAACCTATTGCCAACATGTGATGACAGTACTCCTACTGAGAATACTTGTTCCCACATTCGTTTTCTGCATTTAAGTAATTGATTATCTGTGTTATCCCAGATTAAGATAATTGTTTAACCTGGATAGGTCTTTCCGAGGGTGTATTGTATATTCTAGATGATTAAGAGTTATACGTAATTACACACCATATGACATTGATTTTATCATTAAAAACCACGAACTTGCACTTCTGAAGTTTTAAGGACAATATATTCAAGTTTTACCTTTCACTGTTGTTTCTACTTTGTTTTGCATTGCATTCATTGTAAGATAACCACTACTTGGTAATGCTTAATAGATCAATATGTGTTTGTTCTTGTTCAACCAACAAGCATTGCGACGCTTAAATTTGGCACCAGAAACTATGTTTCCAGAAGGTCTGTTCCAGAAACTATGTGTCCGAAACAAACCCGTACACTTCTAAAAGTTTTTGCGACACAAAGTTTCCGCGTTTTACGTTCGTCTCTTTTTTCGCACAGATATCACAACAAAAAAACCCGTACACTTCTAAAAGTTTTTGCGACACAAAGTTTCCGCGTTTTACGTTCGTCTCTTTTTTCGCACAGATATCACAAAAAAACAAACCCGTACACTTCTAAAAGTCTTTGCGACACAAAGTTTCCGTGTTTTACGTTCGTCTCTTTTTTGGCACAGATATCACAAAAAAACAAACCCGTACACTTTTAAAAGTTTTTGCGACACAAAGTTTCCGCGTTTTTCGTTTGTCTCTTTTTTGGCACAGATATCACAAAAAAACAAACATTTTTACCGCCAGTTGCACAATGACTGATATTTGCTAACCAGTCGCTGGCAGCGGTAATAGAGTTGTATTTACTTCTAACCAGCTTAGACTGTCATTTTTCAATCAGCCGCAATCTTCTCCCGAATGTCCCGTGCTGTTTTGAACGGGATACAATCGGCATGCCGAATGAATGCGCGCGCACCTGACCCGGGTGAAAAAAGAATCAGGAGGTATACCGATGCGTAGTGTGCGCATTCGGTTTACCTTAGACATATACCCATGGTAACCAAAGAAATACAAAAAGTCAAACCATTCTTAGTAGCCTACAAGGGTCAGCCCTCTAGCCGAGTATGTAGATTGAGGACTCGCGATCGGGAGATACATCCGCTTGGGACCAAACCGGACCCCTGTCGTTACATGGGCCTAGACATTGACATCCACAAACGTCAGGCGTATGGCACGGCATAACGTTTAGCACCTGCACGCGTACGTAGTGATAGAGGGCGTCATAATGCGACCAAATAGTTGTATTCGAAGATTATAAGGCTTTGCCGGGTGCTACATATATCCATAAATCATGCTCCGTGTGTATTGTGTCATACGGTAAGGATACGTTATGCCTCATATTCAAGCCGATGGAACGAAATTTGGCGTCACCACCCAATCAGATTCATGCTGATCGTAGGACTTGTTCACCTGCAAAAGCCGCGCGAAACGGGTAACTTGTTCCCATTGACCCGCATTTCCATGCCGGTCGACTTGGTTTGCTCTATACGTGTAATGTGTGTTGACATATTACTTTTGTATTACTTTCATTATGATGAACCGGAAGAGTGGGGAATACCTTTTCCGACCTCCGCGATTGGCATCCAGGAATTGTTGGAGACTCGCGACCAGCTGTTGGCAATTTTTGGGATCGTTCTCCGTACAATTCATGGTTCAATGCGAAGACCCTTCTATTCACCGGAAGTCTATTTACCGCGATCTGCAATAATATCACCATTAAGGGTTTTTTTTTCGCGCCCGCCTTTACCATGTCCTCATTTTGGAAATCCGATTTTGCTCTCCCATATTCTTGGTGATTCGTGATTCAGAGGGCGTATCCCTTCCCTCGGAGGGCAGCTAACCAAATGCACGTGATTGAAGACACAATTTGTATTGTAACTTTTCGCCAGCTTAGTTCAGTATGGAATTATTTGGAGTCATCCGAACCGTTCATTATTTTATTTATTGCAGTATACTGTTAAATACAAAAAACAGAAGACAGATTCGCTTTATTATAAAGTTTATTGGCTCATATTAATTCACTCTCGATGGTGGCGATGATACGGTAAAAACATGAATTATCTGTATAAGAAGGTGGACAACACACAAACCGGGCAATTACAATATACATGTGTACACCGTTCTGCGCCAGAACGGATGCCAAAATAGTTCAACATAAATATTAATTAATACACAGATACGCAACAATTATCGCACAAATTAAAGCATTCGTTTATCGTTAATATATTATAAGCGCCATCTTTGCACATGTGTCACTACTAGAATACAATGCGCAAGCATAACACATAAATGCTAAGAAGATATATCTCCTTTATATGCCATATATTGGACGAGCACAACGGGTCTGCATAGATTATTGCTAGTGCAATACGATGTACAATCATTTTACAGTTAAATACACAAATAATGCCACTGTCTGATCCACTGTCGCCCCCACGACCCTTCCCCCAGCCCCTTTCCCCAGCCCCTTCCCTCCATCGCCACTCGCATTGCTGGCCCTGGGCAGCCCTCCCCATCGTTGGGGGGGGGGGGGGGCAAGAGGTATTTCCGTTCCTCGGGAATGGGCTTTTCATTTCACCGTGAACTGGATAAATGAGGAACTTAATTCTTCGTGAACTGGGAATGGGATATGAGCTGACCGCCGTGATCGAGGATTTTCATGAATCGTGAACTGAGAATTTTCATTAATCGTGAACCGAGAATGTTAATATTAAATAACCGTGAATTGGGAACTGGCCAATTTATATCTTGTATCAGCCCCTTCCATTGTATACGGAGACTTCCCCTTTCAATTCATCGTGACCTGGGAATAACGAAATGTAGGCTTCGTGACTTGGGAACAGGACACCCCTTTGCCCCCCCCCCCCCCCCCCCCATCGTTGCGACGTCGCTGAACTGGCATTACATTGACACGCAACGCGGGTCCTTAAAGATCACATAGTAGACACTATGTCTACGCTCATTATAATTTTACGTATTTCAATATTTATATCTGGCTTTCACACTTCATACTGCGCACTGACGCAGGAATATGTTGATGGCTTAATAATTGTACGAGGTGCCGTAAGAAATTTACAAATATTAAAAAACTACTTTTATGATTAATTATATTTACCCTAGATACTCTTTTTTTTTTACTATTTCAATGGGTTTTTTCCGCGGTCGTCTATTGCATTCAGAAGTAGTGTATTACACACTTTGGTGTCGCCAGAATAATCTATATAACATTCCGGTGTGTCGGAAATAATGTCCTCAACACGCCGTTGTATCAAAACTAATGTGCTAACAATCCAGTGTCTCAGAAATGATGTTTTCAACATATGGGTGAGTCTAATATCATGTCTTTAACACTTATGTGTCTCACGAATAATGTCCTTAACACTCAGGTGTCTCAAAAATAAGGTCCTTTCCTCCCATATGTCTCATTAATAATGTCCTTAACGGTCATTTGTGTCTCAGGAATAATGTCCTCAACACTCCGGTGTCTCAGAAATAATGTCCGCAACACTCCGGGGTCTCAGAAATAATGTCTTCAACACCCAGGTGTATCAGAAATAATGCCCTCAACATTCCTGTGTCTCGGGAATAATGCCCTCGTGATCCAGCACGAAGTATCTGGATTCGTCCGTCGTGTGGGACGCTATGCTGGCGTGGTACGCGTCGTCCGTTCCTGGCCGCGTCCCCCCACTACCGCTGTACGCCGAGTCGGTGGCTCCCCCTCGTGAGCCTGTGCCGTGATACGGGTTATTATTCCTCAGGTCGTGTTCCAGCTTTGGATCCGGAAGTGGCATGTTCCAGATTCTGGAGTAGTCGTTCTTGACGAAGTAGGTGGCCGGGTCTGGGGTCTTCGGGTGCATGCAGGAGTCCTTGGACGAAATGGTCCTGACGATTTCGCCCCCTTTGTGGTAGGTATCGTCATCGGTACGAACGTTGTCGTAGCGGATCTGGGCGGCGCCCTTCTGACACATGCGACGGGAATATCTGGATGGGAAGAGAGAAAAGATAGAGTTTTGATGGCTATGGTAGGGGATTCAGTGACAGTGATAGTACAGTCATGTAATGTGGCAAAGCCATGTAATGAGGCAAACTCGATATCGGAGAGGTTTTCTCAGTCATAAGCCCAACTATCGCGAAATAAATCGAACCAAATAAATGACAACATAACCTGCACGTTCATTATCTTAGGCAGAAGGACTTATGCTATCCAACAGGTCTAGATTATCGGATTAATCATGTTATCCTTAATCAAATGTCAGTAAAATACAAAATTGTATTTGATACCAGTTTACAATGTATAGAAACCCTCAAATATCGAAGTACGATAAAAGGCGTTGCCTCCCAGACATGGACTGGCACAGACCACGTGATCACTCACCGCTTGATGAATGCCACGCCGATGGCTACGATGGCCAGACAGATCAGGACGGCTATTCCCACAATCAGCACGATGGCGACACCTGGCGAATGAAGCAGAACTATGAAATATTTTCATTTTATTTGATTGAGTTTTAACGGCACTTACGCCTGTATGGCTATATCGCGCCAGTGAAATGTTATCAGCTTATGTGTGCGTGGCTATTAACTGTATTTTGGGTTATTTTTTGGCTAATTATATTACTAATTTATATTACGGGCGTATTTCTGCTTTAACGAGTTAAGCAATTTCCTTCGTTACGTTCGATGTAGACTATTCGTAGCTGCCTGAAAGTGTATAAATTCAACACGTAAACGTGACATGCAGTATCAGTGTAATCCAATGATATCAAAGGCAAGATATCGCTATTATTAGTATTCACAGTCTACTTACCATGAGGAACAGCCGCTGTGGAGGCTCGGACCTGAGCTTCCCGTCTGGCACTCACCAAGTCTGGAACACAAAGCCGACAAATAACCACCAGATCCCTATTCCATCCTCCACAACACGACATAACATCCACTTAATTTGCTCCCACAGATTGTTAGTTTGACTGAGTAAGAAGATAAACAGAATCCGGCGCAGATGGAAAGATGACACAGTAGATTATAAATTACATTAGGTAAACGATGGCGGGTAAGTTGGGACACCCTAGACCTGTCTTACGTTGAGTACAATTGCCGATGACCCCGATCCACTGACGTCCCTCGCACTTCAGATGCCAGGTCTGTCGCGTTGCATGGCAACCAACGACCGCCTGGTCTTGGTTCCTCTTCATCCAGGCATCTTTCGGAGGCCGTAGGTCCGGGCAACCGATCGCTATGGGAACCAAGACAATACTTGTATAAATAACAGTTGAAGCAATCAGCTAGTGCGGGAGATCAGTCGTAAACGTTTATCATTGTCAAATTAATAGCAGTGAGAACAAAATGCTCGATACGCCATCACAAGATTTAGATCGGTCCGTAGTAGGTCCTTAACTATGTCATGCCACCTTTTTATTTCGTTGTTTAAATACTTGTTTATATTGTATAACCTATATTCATAACTCTTTGTCTATTATGTATGAAGTGTAATCGGCCTTCTTTTCGTTACCAGTGAATTATTAAGTACTGTTTCACACATTTTTGGGGTGTTGCGGGGGGTGCCTTTTCAAAGGTTTATAAGAGATGTCCCCCCGTGTGACCTACCGCTGTATCGGATGAGGAAGCGCCGTGCCGAGTGCGCCGTCGTCCTCTCCACCATAATCTGCACCGTCTCATTGGCCGACAGGTACAGCGCCCTCTGGCGAATGCCGCCGCCGCAGATGGTGACGTTCTGACTTCCGGTTCTGTCGATCACCGTTCCGTATTTAATGCACGTGCCGCCGAGGCCGCCCCTCCGCCGCTGCTGCCCCCCAGCGAGCGCGGCCGACACCAGGCCGCCGTGGATCGGGTCTGTGGCGGTCCTGGTGTCCCAGGAGAAATCGATAAGGGTGAGGTTGATGCGCTGGCCAGGGTGTGCCTGCAGGGTCCAGGGCCGCTGGTAGGTGCCACACTGGGGGTGCTCCATGGCTGAGTCAGCCAGCAGGTGCCCCGTGCTGGAGCCCACCATGAGCGGCTGAGCGGTCGTACAACTCTCCTTCGTCTGGGACGTCACTGCAACATGCAACGAGCAAATGATATGTAAGATGACATAAGATAAGATAAGCTTTATTTAACGTTGGTATGTAAAAGTCAAAAATATACATTAGCACAATTGCTATTGACCGAAAAATGTGTCATGTGTCCTAATGTGTCATAAATGCTACCTAACTTTTGCGAGTGCGTTAACTAATAATCATGACATATATATAGATATATAACGGAATATTTGTGCTGGCGCTGACAATTGTCTTGCTGTCGTATGCGCTTTTGAAACGAAGCGCCGCCTAGCAAATACATGGATATCGCGAATCGAAATAAATGTTGCGATTTTCGGGGTCGAGAGGCGACAAATATGGCGTCATTTTATGACCGTGATGCATCACCGGAACCGGAATGAGATGATTCTTTGGTGCCAACATCGTTACAGATCTGACACGGACAGCAAGAATATATCCATGCGATGTCAAAAGAGCTTGTATTAACGCAATCATTCATGAGTTTATCTGGTATCGTTGCTCATGCCCAACAAGGTTTTGTTGTTGTAAACTTTATTTATTTCAAGAGGTTCAAGAGTATTAGTAACGAATCAACATGCGAATGGCCATTTCGTTATTCAGAGTGAAGGCTTTACTTTATGTGGCTTGAAGAGTAAGCCCTATTAGTTTTATCTAGCAGGTGACTTAGTACCAGCGACGCCCATTATTGTATTGAATGGTTGGTGAAAGCAATACGTGAGCTATGGATCAACATGGATCACCCTAAAAATAAAATGAAAGGACCGAGAATTGCATTAGCTTTAGGTGATATCATCTTTCTATTAGCATCTGGTGACATCATCCGTAGCTGGCTTATTAATCCCTAAGTACATGTGGACAGCACATTAGGCACAGTAGACATATCCGGGCAGTGCGGAAACAAAGAACTAACAGGGGACTCAGAGCGGTCAAGATTCCTCGCAGTCACAGTTGCATTCCTGGCACGCCCTCCCCAGGAAATGACCTTTTTTGTAATAGTTCCCAGTAGTGGGCTGCATCTGACCTTGACGGAGGGCAAATTATTACATTAGACCGCCGTATTTTTCTTCATCATGTACACCATGTAATAAAAACACAAGGCGACTTATTGAATCAGCTACGTGACCCGCAGCGCCGCACTACAGAGTTATTCGCCACCTCTATCGCTCTAACTTGTTGAAGGTTCGCGAATTTACGAGCCGAACTAATGTCCCCAAATTTGATTGGCACGATCCGCGGCGCGTTCCGTGACGCGAGACGCCGTGGAACGCCTCATTGATAATGGCCCATCTACTCCGCCTAATGCGCATGCGTGACCGGATTACACACGCCCGAAGGCGGGTCATAAAGGGTCGACCTCGGGAGGAATCCGTCCTGCAGTTTGTCTTAAACACTGGTTACCTTGCGAAAAGCCCGCCCTGTGTGTATTCCCCGGGGCCCCGTATGACCCAGGGCCGGGGATAATTTACCATTAATGGCCGTGTAACTCATGCATAATTTAACCTTCTTTGCATCAGAAGGTTTCATATTGAAGAAACATTCATACTCCATGAGAATCTGCAGAAGTTTTTTTGTCTACATGAACTTTTTAGAGATATGCATTAGGATAATAGCCGCTGTGGAAATTATGATGTTAGTGATCGTAAAATCCGAACGTAGGTTGAAATGGCATAGAACCCTCAAAGATAAATTTATAAAAAATAACAATAAAATAAACTTCCCAATTGTATATTGTATGGAATAGATTGTAAAGTATATTATACGACCCATTTATAGTTTTTACTCATCAAATATGTTTATTCAGTGAGCATTCCCGTCGGAAACTTGGGGGCTCGTCAAATTCACCAGCGTAACTCATCTTCGTTTTATCAAGAAATCTACCAGAAGAGTCGCTTTCGTAACGAAGGAAAGATGGAGGGACCTTTAGGATCAATGATCCTCTATTTGAAGATAAATATATTTTTACTTGTTAATAGCGTAATCTTGAAGCTATTGCGTTATCCTCACAATATGGATGTAGATGGACGCATAATATAGATCATTAACTATTTGGTTGTATATTCAGGACGCTTTAATCACTTTTGGTCATATCGCGTCAATGGGAGGAGGAAGAGAGAGTACAGCCATGTCTACAGGGGTAACCCCCCTACTCTTTGCGAAAAAGAACATGGGATCTTTATCCTGCGGCCACACAGACGTGGCCACAGCCGGGTTCGAACCACCGATCCACGTGCCGTTAGGCTCTCTCAGAGCACTCAAGGCGAGCGCTCTGACCCACCGAACTACAGGGCCGATCCCAGATCATTAACTGATGGTGATCCATAAGCGTTGCATGTATCCGGTATACGTTATTGGAGGCGCATTCACGGCTTGATGAAACATGAGTGAAGGATGGTAAAATTTACCTATTTCAGCCTACGTGTACATAGATTCGAGCCTGATTTTATTAAGGGTCGGATACTCTTGGCATTTGATCCTTGATGCGTCCCATGTTGGTGGCCTCAGCTGTTATGGAAGGCAGGGGAGAGGGGAGGGGGGAGAGGGGCTTCTTCTGGCAGCTGCCATCAATAATGCATACCCCCGAGCCAGTTATCGCGGCGGGAGACTTGACGTGGCGGGCAGATGGCAGTGTGGATAAATAACTGTATGGACGGCTTCCAACAGAAACACTTGGCTTTCAACCTGCGACATCAACAACCCACGCTGTGGATGTCCACTATGTATAATATATACGTTTTGTTTGGACCGGCCTTGAACTAGAAAAAAATTGCGTCTCAAACGCCATCGTCCTAAATACTTATGGCTATGGTAATATACATAGTGGGGTTGCAATAGTTGTCGAGAAGAGAGATTTTGTAGTGGAGTACAACGTCAAATTCATGCGCCGCAAATTTAAAGGGTTAACACTTCAGAAATATAACGAATGACGCATATGGATGCCGCAACAAAGGTTGAGTAAGGGAGGTAGAGGTAGAGGGGGCGCACCCCGCGTTCTTTAATACGGAAAAGGGGCCACCTATACATATACACATATATTCAATTAACTGTTGCGAAAATATCTTGAGAAGATGAACAATCAATTTGTTGTCCCAATGGCACCATGGTTACCTCCAATCAAGTTCATTTAAAGGACAGTGATACCCCCAAAGGAGCCGAAGTGAAACGATTACTCGCTACTCGGGTTTTTTTTAATTATTTTTTTTATAGTTCATTCATTGCTCGATCCATACATGCATGCGAGGGATACACGTTATAGAAACAGAACATAGGCACAGTAACAAAATCAGTTCATTTAGTTTTAACGGGCTACTGTAAAATGTTGAAAAAGTCAAAGGATTACTCGCTCTTAGATGCCGCAATGATTAGTTGACATGGCATGAGGAGTGGGAGGCAACCCTTTCCTTGCTGCTTACCTCTCACGCAGGTGTGTGTCGCCTCCAGATAGACCTTGAGCTCCTTGTAGCAGCGCGTGTTGGTATCCAGGTCCGCGTCGGGGATCCGGATATCGCAATCCGCCAATCCAGAACATTTCTTGTCCAGAAGGTGAAGGACGTCTGCCTCGCAACCAAGGTAACCGAGGTCGGCTTCGACGCATCGGCCAATGCGCATACGGCCATAGAGGGCGCTCTCCATGAGAATGACCTCGTTGGCCCAGCACCGAGGCGTGAAGGTCTCAGACTCGCAAAACTCTCCGGACACAGCTGAAACACAGGGACAACATATGATAATATAAGATAATATAAGATAAAATACAATTTGATTTAACGTCGGTACAAAGCATTGAAATTGTAACACTTGCGTGTTAACATCCAACAATAAGATCCGAATAAAGCAACCTGTGGAATAGCAGCATTAAGGTATGTTTCCTATCAAGCTGAAACACAGGGAGAACAAGGAAAATAAATCAACCTTGTCTAACAAATTAAACCCTTTGCAAAGCCCAAAAGAGAAATTCAACCGAATATATCGCGCTGTGCCATGCACAATGCTTACGATGGAAGGATATATTTGAGGCGAACCTAAAGAAAACGATTCTAGTCCGTCGTGACACAGTAGTGAATTGACACGAGCGATTTTCGTTCACTACTAATACAATAACACACTCTTCATTAAAGGGGGTATTTATGTGTGTTTGTTGCATATTTTGGCACACTGTTCGGGTACTCATGCGTTAAATCTGGACAAGGAATCTCCTGGGAAAAAACAAATACGTGTAATCTTCCTCAAATGCCGATGCTCGAAAGAGCGTCCACTCTGAGCACATGATATCCAGTTGGCATGGAGAGCACGTGCCCCGTGACAATGAGTGAAGTCTCGTGAGATATGGCGCTCACGGAATTGAAACCGCCACGAGCATCTGCGTATGTTAAAGATAATTTCAGAAGACAGCAGATAAGGACAATTCATGAAATGAGCTTCCGATATTGGCGGAATACCTCATCTTACCAACGTGCGCCCCTCCCCCTCCCCCTACCCTCTCCCTATACCTCCCCCCTCCCGCTCCCCCTTCCCCTTCCCCTCAGCCTCCCCTGCACTCCCTCGTAATCTCATGGCATAGCTTCACATTGGAAGAGGGGGTTTTGTCAATTATGTATTGTCCGAGGCAGCGGTTATCTCTCATGGGGGTGGGCGGTAGCGCGCTCGGTTTTACGAGACGGTCGAGACTTGGGGGCGGGGAAGAGAGGGAGGGGTGGGGGGTCAGGGGCTGGGTGCCGGCGCCTAAGCCAAACTGAGAGGGCGACCATGGCTGTGTGAGGGCGGGGAGGTAGGGGGGAGGAAGGGGAGTAGTAGTTGGGATGTCGGGACCGTTTTCTATCCCTCTGAGGGTCGCGACCACGTGGCCAGAACACTGATTGGGACGGCAGATCAGCGGGGCCAGATTACCAGGGTAACCAGGCAGGGTTTTTTGTTGCCTTCTTCTTGAGGCCAATAAGGGTGGCGGTTGGAGCGGGGTGGGCGGGGCGGGAGGGGCGTTACATTGTATGACCCAGACACGTCCTTCAGACTGCACCCAGGGCTTGGTGTGTCACCAGGGAGACGAGGCAATCTCATCCCATAGATAAGGCGCCCTCTTATCGCCCGTCCCCGTCTGCCCCGACATTTGTCCGGCTGATAAATGACCGATTCAATTGACAGAGCAACAAGTTTCCACAACAGATCTGTCGAAACCAGAAATTGCAACCAATTAAATTGCAAGCACGATGATGTAATTTATTTTTGTGTTGTTCTTTTACACGGCCGCCAAAAAAGACGATGAGAAAAAATAATTTGTGCATTATTAACAAAAACAAGCAATGATAGCGATTGAGCCACGTCGACCGCAACCATTGAGCTAAAAATCGTGTTTCTGAAATTCGGTCGCTTAATGTTTTTACAGATGCATTCGATTTCAAAATAAAAGCGCCTTGCACAAATCGCGTTTCTTACCGATCCGTGGCTTGAGGGAGAGCAGACGACAATTTGTCCACGAAAAGAAAAGTAGATTTGGAGAAATGTGAAGGCAATAAATTTGATCAATTAGACCAATGACGCGAATAATGCCCGACTTTGTCAGCGGCATCACGGCACCAAGGTCACCGTAGGTCATAAGGCGTCATTCAATAACGCCCCGTTTTCATTCTCTCACCGTTCTGTCAAGAAATCCACCGAGAGAGAGCGCAGTTATCGACTCGGGCTCATCACTTTGTCCGGGGCGCCCCCTATGATGAGTAGGAGTAGGTTGCGACGAGCTCGGAGCCCGCTGTGGGTGAGGGGGGTTACGCAATTTCCTCATATGGCAGACACCAGATATTCGGCCCTGAAGTGTGTTTGTGTATGGTGGGTGGGTGGGGAGGGGGGGGGGGAGGCAGGGCAATACAGGGGTGACTAAAAGGCTGGCCTTTTCTTCAGTAGTCGTAGCGCGTTTCTCGCCTGTCCGCCGTGATTTACTGAGGTTCGATACACGCGGTATTAGGCGGCCGACGCAATATTAGATTTGGGGGTCGATCGTGAGGGAGACGAGCCATTAGGATGGGGCCTCGCGCTACCCCCGAGCCCCGCCCCGGGGAGACCCCGCTTATCACCCCATCACATGAGTCTGGCAACGACCCCCTCGGGGGGGCCCTCACCCCTCACAAACCCACCGTCCACTCACGCTCACCCCAGTTCTCGTCCCCTCACCCCCCTCCCCCCCCCCCCCCCCTACCCAGCGGCCTCGGACCATCATCCCCATCATCTGAGTCTCATATCCCTGGGACCTTCTGGACCCCCACTCCCTCCTACAACACCCCGCCTCCCCCCTCCCCCCTCCCCCTCCCCCTCCTCCCTCCCCCTTCCCCGCTCCCTGTCCCTGCCCTCATCCATCGTCTCGGCGCTTGCCTCACTTTCAAATCCTCTTCTCCGTTACAGCCCCACCCCGGTCACGTGACCTCCTCGTCATGATTAAATGCCACTTAATGTACCGCGCCGCGCGCCGACCAATCTCAAGGGGGGCGCCCCGCTAGATGGCGCTCTGTGGTCATAAAGGGTCCTCGGCTCGCTTTTAGGTAGGGACCGCGTATACGAGGCATATTAAAATGCTATGGACGTCCCTTCGAGATGAACTCCAACACCCACCCCAACCCTAACTCCCCCCCCTTCTCCCTTATTCATACTGCCCCACCTCCACCCCCCCACACCCTCTCCTTCATTGCCCCGACCCCCATGCGACCCAGGTGGACACTCCCGCTCTCCCCCTCGTACCCATAAACCTACAATATCCAGCCCACATATCCCATCATGCCCCGCAATAATTATTACCCATAATCAGCTACCAAGGGGTGATAAATGGCGGGGGTGGTCCACCCCTTCAATTGGACCGCTCCTTCTGGCGAACCCACTTATCAACCCCCGTCACCCCCACACCCCAACACCCCTTTTAGTTCTTCTTGCCCTTCTGACCCCTGCTTTTAAGGGTCAGACCCTCTCTTCCCCGCCTGTAATCCGTTGCTCGTGCGATATCTCCATCGAACGTCTTAGCAGTAGGAACTACTATGCCCCCCCCCCACCCTACGCCCCGCCAGGCTCCCCTAACCGCCAAGCTAATTTGATAACGCCCCTCCCAGCGCCCCTAGTGAGACCACGTGTAACCAACCAACATCTTAGACAGTCAGTCAATCAGTCGGCGAGACCGGACAATACCCCCGCGACAAATAAATCTTGT